>BSBM01000465.1:1200000-1535000 GCA_027924585.1 Larix kaempferi | reverse complement strand
CAACATCATCATCACCTTCATCATCAGCATCATCATCATCTTCTTCATCATCGTCATCACCTTCATCATCATGCTTTATCTTACTGTGTGATTGGAACATGGAAAATGAAACTTATAGCTCACGAATGTGTGGGAGGGCCTCTTGGATGAAATCCACTAAGACCCATTGGATATCTTGTGTGGGCCATGAGTTCCTATCACTCCCACCACTATATTTGTTGTATCTCGTGTCCCCAAGGCCTCGATCTTGGAAATTGGAGTGTATCAAATATATATCAGTTTTATAGGCATCTAAAGTAGTTAATTTCTTATCCAAATCATTTTCCATTGAATTGAAAACCCCATATCCTAGAAACTTTGGATCTTTTACCTTGCTCTCTACTCTAGCATTGGTCAGGTTAGAGGAGGTAATATTTGTTGATCATCCGGCTTGTAAATTAATTTCTCTCTCAATTGAAAGAGTGCTATGTTTCTCTTGTTTCAATTTGTTGTAATAGTGGTGAGCGATTCTTGGTGTTCAACCAAGTGTTATTTTAACAAAGGTAATAATTTTGCAGAAGTATCAAGATCCTTCTTCAGGTATTCTAGTATCTTGTCAAAACTTTGTATTTCTCCTTTAATTGTCCTCTTGGATCCAAAGGCCTTTAGGTATTCCAACATTTCTTTTTTTAGTGCTTTACCCATTACGGGTATGTTTTTTCCTCAAAGTGTTGATAGCTTCTTCAAGGTCCTGGATTCAACTACTTTGACACTAATATCATCTATAAATGGTAGGACTATGGCTACTTCATCTTATCAACACAGATTGACATTGCATAATTACAAAAAAATTAAGGCCTTTGTAATCACAAGCACATTGAGGTCATGATTCTTGATGTGGATTCAATGGCATATATGGAAACTTCTAGTTCTGATATGGTTTAAGGCTTGGTTTGATGACTTCATACTATCAAGGACAATGCTAATTTTCCTATCATTTTGGTTGTACACATCGTACGCATCACTTTTTGGTCAATGCATCGATTTTTTGGGCATTTTGCCTAACCTTAGGATCATACACATCATATGCTTCACTATCTAGTCAATTCATCATTTTACTAGGCATTTTGTTTAACCTTTGGACCATACAAATTTTTTTACTTTACATTGTAGAATGGAGTATAATATATGGATGGTAGATAATGTTTGGTAAACATGAACCTTAGTTGGCTTGAATTTAGTAGATAATGTGTGTGTATGAACATCATTGATAAAGAGGTTGAGTCTAAACATGTGTAACAAGTGATTCCAAGTTCAATTTATTGAGAGTTTACTATTACTTATTGTCTCAAAATATTAGTAACATTTACAAGGATTGAAGAGATTGGAAATTCACTCATTAAGGATCCTTGTTGGTGAAATAGACGAGGTCTAATTTATATCCGGTGAAGGTTGTTACACTCCCCCATTTATACTCGCACCACCAACCTCATGGGCCCTGTGGGCCAAGATTAAGTACAAGATCCTCTACAATTAGGCATTAAACCCATTCTAAACTAAAATTGTTATTAGTGGCCAAATTAAACTTTCACTTAAGATTTGACCTTGGCATCAACTCTCTTTATTGCAAGTCAATCATGGAATTTGAAGACTAGTTTCCCTTCTTAAACAATGTATTAACTAAGAACCAAGTAAATTTTGCCAAGGGATTACCCTCATGTAGTCACACAAAGGATCACCATAGACAATGATAATTGAAGAACGATCCAATTCAAATGGAGAGATCTCACTCTAGGATAGAAGTGATTAATGGCCTCCCAAGGCTTCCATATACTATGCAAAATAAATTTTAGCAACTTAGAATTTAGTAAAATTGACTATCAAATCTTGAAAGGATACACCTTTGTAAGCCTTCTTACCCAATGGGAAAATGACAAAAAGATTTATAGGATTGTGGTCTCATTGGTTATCTATGAGGGGCCAGGTAAATCTGATTAGATAGTGTTGAAAGTTGTGATGATGGTCATGTTGACTACGACGATGCCGATGATTTAATCATCATCATCATCATCACTAATGATGATGGTGATGACGACAACGATGGTGTTGTTTGTGATGATGATTACTGACGACGATGATGATGCTTATGATGACGATGATGTTCCTGATGATGATGATGATGGCAATGATTATCATGATGATGACATTAATGATGATGATGATGATGGTGGTGATGGTGATGATGATGATTTTCATTGACATGATTGTTGTTAGCATCATCATCACTGGCATCATCATTACAATTTTAATATGTTTTTTAATCAAAAGTTATTTTCAAACTTAATTGTATTCTTTATTTTAGGTTTTATATACACACATTTGCATACATATATAAATAAATAAATAATAATACATAAATACTAACTATAAAAAATATATATATATAAATATAAGAATTAAAAACATAAAACAATAATAGACATAACACATTAAAAAAAACATTTCAAAATATAGAACTTACCTCCCCCCCAGCCCGCATGAACACATTTCACTTACCTCACCCTACAAGAACCAATACTAGAGGTCGCAGAGGCCTTCATTGAGGAGGTCGTAGAGGTCACTAAGGCAGTCACGGAGGAGGTTGAGGCAGTCATGGAGGAGGTCATAGAGGAGGTTGAGGACGCCGCAAAGTAGGTCGAGGGTTCCATTTGCACAAATAACCAAGGAGACCGCAGGTTCCATTTGCACAAATAACCCAGGAGGCCGCGGGTTCCATTTGCACAAATAAACCAGGAGACCGAGGGTTCCATTAGCACAAATAACCCAGGAGATGACTGTGGGTTCCATTTGCACAGTTAATCGGAACCATGGGTTCCATTTGCAAATATTTGAGCAAAGGAGACAAGGGAGATAAGAGGATCTCGTTCTATCCCTCATTTCATCCATCATCGAGAGGAGGATATAGTGCTAGCAGAGGATACTCCAATAGCCTCACAATGTCAATAAATCTGGTAAGTTCATCAACTGCCCATTTTCCACATGCGTTTGGCACATTAGTTGAATTCGGTTGGGGATAGGGTTTTATTATATTTCCTCTAGCAAGAAATTGAGAACCAATTTTCATTATATTTCCTGTGCAACTCAGGAGCCATCCCTCCTAAACTGAGTAACCTTAGCATCCTTAAAAATATTTCTCCGTATTACAATAAACTCACTGGTGCAATTCCTCATGAACTCAAAAAAATGAAAAACCTAATCTTGCTTCTTCTCTATGGAAATCAACT
The DNA here is from genome assembly GCA_027924585.1 of Larix kaempferi. Classification (NCBI taxonomy): domain Eukaryota; kingdom Viridiplantae; phylum Streptophyta; class Pinopsida; order Pinales; family Pinaceae; genus Larix; species Larix kaempferi. The sequence continues at coordinate 1,531,737 of BSBM01000465.1, read as the reverse complement.
ATCTAGTAACATCCCTATAGAATTGGGTGATTGCTCTAGTTTAACTGAGATAGATTTCTTTGGAAACCATTTTACAAGTATCATTACAATCACTCTTGGAAGGCTTAAAATTCTATTTTTTATGGATTTAAGAAAAAATGACTTAGGTGGGGAAATTCCTCCAAGCTTGGGACACTACAAAAGGATCCAAGTAATAGATTTGGTAGATTTGGCAGGGGGTATTAACATTTCAATTTTGATTGATGTAGCAGTCATGATTATCATGGTAGAATACAATATCTTCCTTGAATGCAATTATATATATGCCATTAATGCTATGGTGTCTTTACCTTTTTACATCATTAAATTCCCTCTTGATGGGTACATCATCACCATTGATTGAGTCTCGCACTGCAATCCCCCCTCTCCTATTTCACATGGAAGAAGCTCATCTTGTATTTGTCACATTGAACCCATGCACTGTGTATCCACCTTCACTAGATGTGGAGCATCAATCCATTGAGTGCAATCCCATTCCTCTATAACCACCCTATAAGCACATCAACTTGGACGATAGGAAAATTCCTCCACCCTTGCAGGAATTAAAACCTATTTTTTCTCTCATTCAAGAAAGTAACCATGTCTCCTCAACCAAACTCTTCCCTAATTATGATGAATTCTTTGATGCCACAAATTCTTTCACTACTCCTAGTGATAAAAACCACCCAGGTTCTCCTCTTGACTCATTGTGTGGTCCTCACCACTCAATCCATAGACTCTTTGATTCCATCTCCCATGGAACTATCACTTCTCCCTCTCAAAAAATACCATTCCTTGCATTTGAGTGGGATTATTTGAAATACACACCAAAGGCCATTGATATTACCCACACACGAAACATTGTCAAAGACTTTTTGGTCCTAACATCACCCACAAATATTATACAACCTAGAAAATCCGATATGCTCTTTCATATCATCTTTTATAGATGCTTGACCTTAAATTATTTATTTTAAACCTTTGGTATGTTATCTCTAGTATTTGGTAGCAACCCTTCCCTTAGACTACATCTCAATATAGTAGGGCCAGTATCTTTGCCACTCATGACACAACATAGACTTGCATTGTAATCCTTGTAGGATCCCTCACTACACGTTCTTATTTCATGTGCTCACCAATGTAATATGATTATGACCCCTGTGTCCTAGTCAGAATGACCCACCAGGATAAGTGTCATCACCTTATGTGGTGGGGCCTCCATTAAGAACTTCTTGTTCCTTGGGATACCCTTCTAATCATATTATCATCCTTCATCACACTGACAAATTATCCTTATGAGAGTATCTGGATTTTTCTTTGGATTTATTTCGAATTCTCATTCCATGGGATTTGTTTGTATATGTGCAGGATACCACCAAAGGAATTAGTTTACACACATCATTGGTGGTCCCCCATTAGGTATATACTCTACACTGGAATTTATGTATATGATTTCATTCTAATATGATTTCATTTGACCTTATACCACCTTTTTTCACTTACCCTCGGTTCCCCCCTATCCTAGCAAGTTGTCTTACCTTCGATTTGCATGCATGTACTTGTTAGACAGTTTAAATACACCCTCATGGGTTCCCCTAGTTAAGTAACCCAATGCATTTTTGAACCCATTCCATTTCATCCTCCTTGAGGATCAAGATTCCATATATTCCACATCATAGAGAAAGATTCCATACTTTATTAGGCCCTATATATTGTGACATTTTGGAATTTGGTGCATAATAGCTTTACTCTCATCACCTTGTTGGTCTATTCCTTGGGACTCCCAAGTGGTTCACTTTTGTAATGGTTTATTATACTAATACTTCATAGTTCATTGTATTTCATTTGCCTCTTGTCTCATTCATGAATTTTCAACCATATATGTTTTCTTCCTCCATTCATTTATCCCATCAAGTAGACCCACTGAGGGGACCAACCCCTTATTGTTATTGTTCACTATCATTATTTCCACACATGCCATACACTACTACTCAATCACAGTTTGGGCACTCGTCTCCTTGCCTGTAGTGTATCTAGATTATTGTATTTATTGTCAAATAAAAAGAAAGAAAAAAACACACACATATATAACACCAAAAAATCATAAATGGAGAAGCATCAATTCATTCAATTTCTTCTCATTATTTTGGCAGCAGTCTGCTCTCCCTTGTTTGGCTCATTAGTATTCATTCATCCATGTCGGTTCATGTCTACATAATAGTTGGTCCATTGCATCCCACTTTTATAACCCATGAGCCTCCTCATGGGAATTTCCAAGATATTTTACTTATCATCCTTGTCCAGGAGACTCCTCATGGCCTAGGTTTGTATTCATTTGCATGGTCTATTTCACACCTTCTACATTCCTAAACCCTAAAGTTGTTAAACTCGACATCTATTTGCATTATGTCATTGTGGTTTATGGTTCCTACCTGGGCCAACCGTCATTTATGCTTCGTACAAGGGAATTATTGAGTCTCCTACACATTAGCCAACTCATTTTCCATGTCAAAGTGTCAGTTGGTTACATTTGTTACTTTAAAATATGTACCTCCTTTTGATTTTAAGGGACTCACTATTCCCTATTGCCAATGAAATTTCCCCTATTGAGATCATTTCATTTATCATTTATAGGTTTCAATATCGAGGGCCCCATTGAATTCATATATGGGTGGAATTGGATCATGTAGGAAGAGTCCTAACTGCCTCCTAACCCAATCATTTATCATATGCTTGACTTCAACCCATCCTCACATAGTGAAGATTTGTCTATTTATTCTAGTGTATTAGCTCAAGTTGAAGACCACCATAAAATGTCAAGTTGTTTACCTAATTGTTTTCAGACCGTCAAGTAGGAGCCACCCACTAGGTGACCCCATACATATTCCAACTACTACTCATTGGCAATTCTAATGTTCCATATCCAATTGAAGGCCACACACATGTTGAGCTCTTCCAACATTATTTAAAATGCTCAAGAGGAGGTTTAATTTTCAACTACTACCCACATGTTTATACCCCACACTCTCATGGGTATTATTTTTGTGGTAAACCATAGTAGATAAAAGATCGAAACCCTTAAAATAGTAAAATACATCCACAAAAGAATAAACACCAAGAAAATATAGAAAACCATTAAGGTAAGGTAACGCCATCAACTACTTATGGAAGGAATCACTCGACAAGCCATGATTGCTACAATGCAATCCTCAACATGTCCAATACAATGAGACTCATATATATATTTTTTTTCCTCGAAAAAAAAGCGTAATTTCATTTCATCCTTAAGAGTACGAAATTACATATAAAGTCTACACTCATTACGAGTGGATGTGGTCTTTGAGAACCAGTGATACTATGTCTGAGCAAAATTGTGATGTTCTCACCACGTGAGCAATAACATCCATTACATCATATTTGAAAATAAACGATAATATGGAAAAGAAAATTTCATAAAAGTTGCAAACTGTGTGGATCTTTTAGGTACAATGATGTTCTATGTACAACAGTGATAATAGTAACAAAAAAGGAACTCTCAAAAAAACATAGCAGCCATGCATAAATCAGTCAATGAACGGCCTGTGATAAAGATCTCTGCTGGCCCCATCCAAAAATTCTGTTAATTTCCAGAGCCCGGGAGCAAGTGTTAAGCCTTCCTTCGAGGCTTTGTCCGCCTCTGTGTTATTTTCCCGGAAAGTATGCCTGCATGTAAAAGTATCAAAGGAGTGAGTGACATGCTGAATGTGTTCCAAAACCCCAGCAATTTTCCGGTTGTTGCACTGATACAGTCCATTGACCCAGTTTATCACATTCATAGAATCCCCATAAACAGTTAAATTTTGGATCCTTTGTTCCAATGCAAAGGAGAGTAAGAGCTTGAGGCTGAGGATCTCAGCCCAATTGTTGGTACCTCTCCCAAAACCAAAAGACATCACATAATAGTGTGTGGGAGATAAAAACAGTAGCGCCCCTCCTCCACAAATGTTGTTTTGGCAGGCCCCGTCGAAGAAACCCCAAGGCAGTGTAGTATCAAGGTTCAAGGGTTGTATGTTCCTAGGAGTGGAGGCCAATTTGCACCGATGAAGTGCAAGATGGATACCACAACTGTTAGTGGCCACCAAAGCTGGTAAACCAACTTTGTCCGAGAAAAGGTAGTTGTTACGGGATGACCAGGTGCCCCAGATGACAATAGAGGGGAGACCTTTGAAAGAGGCATACACAGAGTTCTCAATCCAATTTCGCCATGCTTCGACCAGAGAGTGCCCATCCCATCTGAAGTTTACTTTTAGTATCCGAGACACAACTTGCCAGACCTCCTTAATGAAGCTACAGTGGAGAAAAAGGTGTAAGACAGTTTCCTCATCATGTGAACACAGGTAGCACCTGCTAGGTCCCTGTAGATTTCGTTTTTGCAGGAAATCCCAGGTCGGAATGCGATTTGCTAGGATGCACCACAAGAAAAGGCGCGCTTTTAGAGGGCTCTGCAATCTCCAAATAGTTTTCCACCACCATACCAGTTCCCTGTTCCATAAATTTGCACAGATCCATTGATACCCATACTTCGGAGTGTAAGAGCCAGAAGGATCCCCATCCCAGACCAAGGTGTCATCCTCGTCATTGAGAAATATTTGGTCCCTGCAGAGAGCTCGCAGGTATGTTCTAAGTTCATCTTCCCATTCCGGTTCAAGTCCAAAAGTATCAGCTCGCCTCCATACGGGTCTTCCCATCCAGAGATTTTCCCCATCCGCCAAGTGATGTAGGACGGTAATATGCCGATGTTGTAATTCCTGGATCAGACCGTCGGATAGGATATGCTGTGCTTCGCAGCCGACCCAAGGGTCTCTGCCAACCCTCAACCTACGACCGTTACCTACATCCCAAACAAGGTGCTGTTCAATTACGTGAAAGGAGGAGACAAGTGCTTTCCAAATGACAGACCCTCCTTTATGAATCTTGATCGGAGACCGAATCCAGTCCTCCACAGAGTCCGGTGCAATATATTTGAGAGTCATAATACGTGCCCAGTACCCTCCAGATGTGATTAGCCTCCAACCACATTTGGCAGCCAGAGCCTGAGAGAAGTAGAAAATGTTTTTTAAACCCCAGCCTCCTAAAGCTTTGGGGGTGGCAATATGTTCCCATTTCACCCAAGGCGTAACATGTGCATCTTCCTTACCATTCCACAAGAAGCGAAAACATATTTTGCGTGCAGCTTCCAGCGTCCCCTTAGGTATCCATGCCAGGGACATCTAGTAAACCGGAATGGCTTCCAGGACCGATTTCACCAAGATCAATCTGCCAGCACGTGAGAGCCACCTGAAGCTCCAGCTCTTGAGTCTCTTTTCCAACTTCTCCAATAGCCAAACCCAGTCGTGTTTTAGATAGTTGTTAGGATTTAAATGAAATCCCAGGTAACGGAGCCCCTCAGAGAGGTTAAGGAGCTGAAAGGGGAACAGGTCAGTGAGGGTGTGCAGTTCCTCCTCATCCAGAAGGGAGGTCGTAATAGTTGATTTAGCAATGTTGATCTCCATACCCGTAGCAATGGAGAAGAGGTCCAGTATTTCCTTGTATTTAGCTGCCTCCCTTCTAGAGCCAGAGCAGAAAATCAGTATATCGTCCATGAAGAGTAGATGAGTGAGTGCGGTACCCGGAGCAACAAGGATTCCTGCTATATCTCCAGTTCGCTTAGCTTCCTTAATGGCCCTACTCAGGCTTTCAGCTACCAATAAAAATAACAGGGGGGATAGGGGGCAACCTTGACGTAGACCACGCCCAGAATGGAAGAAAGGAGTCGCTGCTCCATTCATAAGAATTGAAAAAGAGACAGTGGTTAAGCAGCTCATGATCCATCGTATGAAACCAATCTCAAATCCCAAATGTGTAAGCATGAGACGGATATACAGCCAACTGACCTTATCGAAAGCTTTAGAAAGATCAATTTTGAGGACTGCACCTTTCTGCTTACTGGATTTGATACTGTGTAGACCCTCCTGTGCTAATCCAATGGCTTCGTGTATCTGGCGTCCTTCGAGGAACCCGAACTGCTCCTCAGAGATGTGTGTGGATAGTAAAGGTTTTAGTCGGCTAGCGATCACCTTTGTTACAATTTTATACACACAGTTGCACAGTGAGATGGGTCGAAAATCATTGAGCGTGGAAGGAGAGTCCCCTTTGGGAATAAGAGCAATGAAAGTAGAGTTAATACTGGCCGGGATTCTGCCTTCCCTCCTGGAGTCTTCAATCAGCAGTAATAAATCTTCGCCGATAATGTCAAGGAGGGCTATAAAGAATTCAATCGTCCATCCATCCGGCCCCGGACTTTTGTCCTTCTGAAAGCTGCTAAGAACCTTCTTCAATTCATCCATAGTAATGATGTCCATAAGCCTCCTGTTGTCCTCCTCCTCAGCAAAACGGGGAAATAGCTGAGCAACTCTGAGCACCTCTTCAATGTTTACCCTGTTATTTGCTTTGAATAGTTCCTGAAAGTGATTTACCCCAATCCCAGCCAGTCCTTCGAAGGTGGCCTGGGAATTTCCTTCCGCATCTTTCAGGCTCCAGATAGTATTGACTGATCTTCGACCCTTAGCATATGCATGAAAAAACTTTGAGTTTTCGTCACCGCTCTCCAGCCAAATGGCCCTGCTCTTAAGCCTCCAAGCCTCTTCATTGTGTAAGAGTATCCTATTTCGCTTGTCCATCAGAGATACAAGTTGTTCCTTAGTAGCCAGTGAGGCAAACCCTTCTCCAGGTCCCCCCGAAATGATGGAAATAGCTTCTTCAATGTCTTTAAGCTCTTTGTCCTCCCTTTTCCGCTTAGCTGCTGCCCAAGATTTGATAGGTTCCTTGAGATGTTTGATGTTCTCCGCAAAATGAAAGGCAGCAGTAAGATTTGATCCCTGGTGGTAAGGAATCCAGTGCAGCTGGATCAAATCAAAGAAGGTGGGATCCTCCAGCCACACCTTGTTGAATTTAATGGGAGCGGGCGGCTTGTTAGGCCCAGCCTTCAGTTCAAGAAAAATCGGATCATGATCAGAGCAACCCCCGGCTCCAATCCATTGCCTCACATAGAAAAAAGTCTCCGCAATATGTTCTGAGATAAGAAAACGATCCAGCCTTTTGGCCACTCTATCCAAACCAGCCCTCATATTACGCCAGGAGGGTTTCAGTGAAACCGGCTCTACATCAATCCAGTTTCCATCAGAGAGCTTACGGATAAAAAAGTTTGTGAGAGGATCCACTTGAGCATGTGGTCCCCAAATCTCAGCATGCCCCAGTGAAAAGTTAAGATCCCCACCAAGAATAGTAGTATTACCTTTAAGCAGGTCTTTATTCAACAGAGCATTCCAAAAAGGTTCGCGTTCACAGTAAGGGCCATAAATGTTTACAATAGTGAAGTGTTCATCAAAATCCAAGGATTTACAGGTCATGCCTAACACAGAGTGCATCCCCCAAAGGGAGGAAACACACACCTTAGCTTCATTCCATCCAATAGCCAGACCACCAGAGCGTCCCCTGGCGTCCAAACCTTCAAATCCCCATCCAGGGAACCAAACCTTCAGACGGTTGACAGCATCAATCCCAGAGCACATAGTTTCTTGAAGTAACAAAATATCAGGATGTTCCAGTTGCAGCATGATGATGAGTCTTCCTTGGGTACTATGTCAATTATCCCTCATTATTATATTATTCCCTATAACTCCCTGTTGGACCTATTTATTACCCATCAACTACCATGTGGACCTTATTCCATGACTATGGCCACATTACATCAAGAATTTCCTTTGGGTACCTCCCTAGGTAACTATTATTACATTATTTATCCTCTCTGGATACCTCTCTAGGTACATTACAATTCTCCTATAGTTCTCATTCCCCAAGGGCACCATGCTTCCCTCACATATCAACCATGCATCTTTGTTGGTAATGTAAATGACTTATGTGCATGTGGAAACATGATGTATACTCTTAAGCTCTAGCTATGACATAAGCAACATTTTTTTTCTCAAATGATTTAAATGTAGCATCTCTTTCCGTGATTTGATAATGTACAATACTTTAACAATTTCACATGTATGGGTTTTTTTCCTCATTCAAAAAAAAAATCATGAGAATCACCTCCTTATTGATTGTTTCATAGGTGGTCTCCACTTTTCTTATTGGGAAATACACCCTCATTGGATCTCTCTCTTATCTTATAATTTAATCAACTTTTGGTTAAAGAAAACTTGTTGTATTTTGGCTATACAAAATGCTCCTAACCTAAAACATCAGGGGGGGGAATGTTATCACCTTAATTGCACTCCTTTATGACATTTGAGTGAGCATAGCCTAAAACATAACAAATAGTCACTTCACAAGCAAGACCAATAAAAAAGGGTGACATGTGTATTTGACAATATTTGAACCTTTGATGAGGAGTATACAACACCCTCGCTTTATCATCTAACCAAACCCTCATTAATAGAGTAGCATGTATTTGGCATCATCACCTTCATGGGTGGCTCTATTGGCCTCCTTGACCATATCCTTGGCATCACAATGGTAACACACTAACGGTTTTTCACTATCCATCATATGCAATATCCTTTGAGTGCCTCAATAAATGTAACCATTTCCTCAACATCTCTCCAAAAACCTCAATATATCCAAGATTTCCAATTTGAATACTATATGTGGTGGTATTTGCATATTTAGATTTTGTCCACTCACGACACACAAAATACTCTTCAAAGACAATTATTGTGTAACAATACAATGCAAAGTAAGTAAGTTGGTGGAAAATAAGCTCCTCGCCTTCAATGTGAGTCCTCATCATGCTAAGTTTCCTGGTATCATTGTAAATATATTTCATGAGGGACTTATCATTATCTACAATTAATTGGACCCAAAAATCTCCCAGTGGAACCCAGAACAAATTGTAATATAGAATTTGACTTTGATTTGGTTTCTAGGAAATTTATGTAGTCTTATTGTTGTCCTATGCTCTAAAGCAATCAATGAAACATAACAAAAGTCTCACAAGCATTGATTCACACAAAGGAAATCAATTTTAAACTAGAGAAAACCCATTATGGCATTTAATTAAGACCTCTTCATAAATATTAGTTGAGTATTATAAAACTTGATTTTAACTAATTGGACTCCTCACTAATTCTAAGTGATGGATTATATGAGTTAGGTGTGACAATGTACTGTATCTTAAAAATTGAAAACGCATGCACTAGAACAGACAATATCTTCCTCAATGTCGTTCTGAGGTCATAAATGCACCTATGTATGGAAGATAGGTAGAAAGAAGCAGTCTCAAAACCTGTTTTTAGGAAATTACGAGAGAACCTATGGAATTTTTTCCATCATTCAGTGACCAAAAGTTTGTGGACAACAATAAACTAGCCTAATGATCAATTCTAAGCACTTCTGGGAAGTTCTGTGTGTAATTTCACCTTCAAGGACATCAATATTTTCAGTTGTGGAACATTTTCGGTGGCATCATCCCTAAAAACTAAGTGTACTTATTGTTAAATTTTGAGCATTAATTCACAATACTCTTGGATCTTTACTGAGAGAATAACATATACAGTATATTAATGCATAACAATCACAATAAGCATGACAAGCATCACAAGAATCAAAAGCATGAGAGACAAGAGACACAGATTTTTCGTGGGGAAAACCCTAAGGTGAAAAACCCCACAACTTCCTCAGAGATAGAGAGAGCAATCGCTCAACCAAAGTACAACCAAAATACACTTGAGATAGTCTCCTAGAGCAGATGATCCTCCTCCTCACTAGTGCGCCACTTTCTGAGTGAGAGAAGTGTGTCTTTCCGAATGATCCAAATAGAGATCTCCCGATCTCTATTTATACTTAACCTGTTTTCCCAGTGACCTTATGGGGACGACTTGTCTATCTAGATACATCCACAATATAATATATATTTTAGGGCCGACCCCACACATGGTGGTCTAATAACCCATCGGCAAATACACACACTTGCGACACTTGTCAATCCACATGACGATACTTCCTTATAGAGGAATAACACATCTCTTATAAGGGTACAATAAATATATATGAAATACATTCCGAAGTTACATATACATCAACACTCCCTCTTAACTAGGAAGGTATTTCTCGACACAGTTCTGCTAGACAAGTCTTCTTCTCGGGATCATTGTCATCAATGCATCGTCATCATCATCATCACTGCTGCTGCTATCGCAACCAATCTCTGACTCTACTCGTCATAGGAAGTTCTACAGATCCAGTCCTTTTTCATACTGGATGTAGGCCCACCACCTGCAGGTCTTCATCATCTGTGCGAACAGTCTGATAGAGGTGGCCTCTCAGGACTAATTTTATGTGCGGATGCAATACCGGAAAGAGTATCCCAGGAACATTTATGTGCCTAAGCACGACTGGAAATATCTCCCAGGACTGATTACATGCATCTCCTCCACAATACCTTTAAAGAGCATCCCAGGAACATTTATGTGCCGCAGCACGACTGGAAAGATCTCTAAAGAGCATCTCAGGACTTATTACAAGCATACAGCTCAACCTCTCGGATCTCTAGGACTGATTACATGTGGATAGACAAAACCTTTAAAGAGAATCCCAGGAAATTTTATGTGCCACAGCACGACCGGCAAGATCTCTAAAGAGCATCCCAGGACTAATTACGAGCACACAGCTCAACCTCTCGGATCTCCAGGACTGATTACATGTCTCCGTAGTAATACCTCATCCCAGGACTGATTACGAGCACACAGCTCAACCTATCGGATATATGAGGACTGATTACATACTACATAGCAATACCAGAAAGAGTACCCCAGGAACATTTATGTGCCGCAGCATGACCAACAAGATCTCCTAGGACTAATTACATGCTATTTGCACAACCTGCCACATATCATCTCTGACCTCCAAGTATCAACCTGATACTCATGATCCAACGGATCATCATCACACAAAGCATCATCCTGATGCTCATGATCACACTGATCATCATCACTATACCATCTTAATACATATCATCTGGAGCAACATCCTGAAGCTCATCATCGTGATCATCCCGATCATACAATGCATCCACCTGATGCATACCAAGTATCTACCTGATACATATCATCATACATGATCCACTTGATCATACAGTGTATCCACCTGATACAAATACAAATACATGATCCACCTGATCATATCTGATACATATCAACATACATGATCTACATGATCATACAATGTATCCACCTAATACATATACAGATACATGGTCGAAGCATCCAACATGATGCATATACAAAATACATACAAATGATCCAACTGATCATATCCAACATCCAACATGATGCGCACATACATATACATATAAATGATCCAACTGATCATATCCAGCATCATCTTGATGCATATACTGAGTAGTAATTGGAGCATCGTCCTGATGCTCATCATCCATGATCCTCTTGATCATCATAGCATCGTCCTCTTCAGATCATCTCATCATCCACAAAGAACAACCCAGATGCACATCATCCAGCACTTACACCATCGACATGGGAGAACACATCTACCACCATTAGGAGAAGGCTCCAGCCCTTACTTTTTCACCATGGGAGAACACATCTACCACCATGTGAAAAATGGCTTCAACCCTTACGTCTACACCATGGGAGAACACATCTACCACCATGTGAGAATGGCTTAGCAATTACATCACAACCATGGGAGAACACATTAACCATGTCAGAAAATATCATGTGCATCTGCATCTTCCAGACTCATCACTTCCTTTTGGAAGGAACCTCGATCTGAAGTGCACCAAGCCTCTCTCTGAAGTACTCAAACTGCACTTTGGCCAATGGCTTGGTCAATACATCTACATCCTGCTCATCTGTCGCAACATACTCTACTTCGGCTGTACTCAGTGCTACACAAGACTGCTTCCTGCTAAACGAAGAGATCACACCTGATACCATACTGAAGCAGCACCCAGGAGTGCTCTTCTTATCTGCAGCACTGCCTGCCCAGTCTGAATCAGCATAACCCTGCGGGTTAAACTTTTGATTCACGTCATACTTGAGCCCATAGTCAACCGTACTCTTCAGGTACCTCAGAATATACTTTATAGCAACCAGGTGAATAGTCCTCGGATCTTTCAGGAACTGGCTCAATGTGTTCACCGCAAAGCAAATATCTGGTCTCGTGTTCATCAGGTACTTCAAGGACCCAATCATCTGATGATACATAGTGACATCAACCGGTTCAGATGAAGCATCACACAGAAGCTTTAGGTTCGATGCCATAGCCTCGCAGTCTATCATCCCGAACCTCTTCAGGATCTCTATTGCATACTTCCCTTGTCCAAGGAAGATTCCATCTGCACTCTGCCACACCTCCATACCAAGAAAGTAGTGCATCATACCCAAGTTCTTCATCTCTAACTCAGCAGCAATCTTCCACTGTGTGTCGGCAATCAATCTGTCATCTCATGTTACAAACAGGTCATCCACATACAGGAGTGGAATCACAGGATTCCCTTTCTCAACCTTGTAGTAAAGGTTGGAATCCGCTTCACTCTTGGTAAAGCCCAAACTGGATAGAAATCTGTCTATCCTACCAAGTTCTGCACACATTTATGACTACACCATTCAAGAAGGCTATCTTGAAATCCATCTGGTGTATCTTCTCTTTCATCACTTTTATATTTCTCTATGCTGCCATCTGCAGCATGCTTGATCTGATAGTTCCATTTGGAAGTCACAACAGACTACCATTTTGAACTGCATCCCAAACATCTTCATGATTGACTGGTACTCCTCTATCATGGCATTCTTCCCAGATCTTGGGAACTTCAATATCTTCAATATTTCCAATAGATAACTTTGTTGCTGGAACAAATGTTGTAGTCCTTTTGTAGGTGAAGATATACGGTCTTTCCTACAAAACAAGTTAAATTGCATGATTAGAAACATCTCATAATTTTCAGAACAAATTCTTTACACATAAAGAAATATGTCATGCAGTCATGTAGTTATCTTAGCCAATGCTTCAATACAACATTTATCCATGTTCCACAACTTTCTAGATGCCTTCGAGTCTCTACCAAAACATTGTTAAGAGTTTGCACTACTCCCAACATGTCAGCAAAGAGGTTTCATTCTAGATAAGTAGCACTGGAATGTTGTACAGTGCCATAGGCCACTTACCCATCACATGCATATTAGTAGTATACTGTTCATTAATGCAATCATTTTAATATGCACAATACATCTCCTAAGTCTAGGAACATAAGCATAATATTATTTAAATAAACAAAATAGGCAAGAAATGATAATTGAAATACTTATCTTTGTTTGTTTGTTGGGTGGAATCCCTCTGAGTCTTTGCTTCCTGGAAGGAGCTGCTGAAGTAGCTTCTTCTACACCTTTCTGTTGTGGAATATAGGAAGATGGTCAACTCCCTCTGAAAATCTGCATCCTTGCAAGAGCTTCTGGAGTGTGCTCCCTCTTGATCTTTGCTTCCTGGATTACCTGTCCTTGAACTTATATTCATCCTTGCTGACATCAATCTTCTTGAACCCTGGAAAGTATATTCTGTAAGCTTTCAAGCTTTCACTGTAACCCACAAAGATACCCTTCTTTCCTGAAGGATCTAGTTTAGTCCTCTTTTCCTTTGGGACATGAGTGTATACTGGACAACCAAATATTCTGAGATGGCTGACTTCAGGTTTCTTACCAGAAAAGACCTCTTCTGGTGTCTTGTTTTCCAATATCTTGTGGGGTGTTTTGTTCTGCACATATACAGCTGTTCTAGCTGCTTCTGCCCATAGATACATAGGTAGATCCTGGTCATGCAACATTGCCCTTGCTGCTTCTATGATTGTTATGTTATTCCTTTCTGCAACTCCATTCTGTTGAGGATTATAAGGAGCAGTCAACTCCCTCTTAATCCCTGAATCACTGCAAAGCTTCTTGAAGTCACCTGAGGTGAATTCTCCACCATTGTCGGATCTGAATGTTTTGATCTTTTTGTCAGTTCGATTCTCCATCAAGGGTTTGAATTCCTTGAACTTATCAAACACCTCATCTTTTTTTTTCAAGAAGTATACCCAAGTCTTCTTGGAGAAGTCATCAATAAATGAGACATAGTAAACATACCTACTTAGAGAACTGGATGACATAGGACCACATACATCTGAGTGGATGATTTCCAGGATATCTTTTGCCTTGCTTTCACTGCTTGGGAAAGCCTTCTTAATATTCTTACCTTTTGCACATCCTTTGCAAACACGTTCATGTTTGGTCTTGATTTCAGGAAGACGCTCTACAGCCTTGCTTGTAATTGGAAGTGCCCTATAGTACATGTGAGCAAGTCTTCTATGCCAAAGTTCACTTGGCTCCATGGATTCATGCACCATGGCATGTTCAGGTTGTCCTTTTAATTTATACAAACCTCCCTCTTGCTCTCCAATCACAACTGCATCATCTATGGTCTTTCCCTTTGGCCACATTAGGACTTGGCCATCCACAAATGAAACCCTCATACCTTTTGCATCCAATGCAGAGATGGAGAATAAGTTCTTCTCGAGCCCATGTATATAAAGGACTTCTTTCATCTTCAAAGATTTTCCAGAATCTAGGTTGTAGGAGGCTTCACCACTTCCTTTGATTGGGTATTGATAATCATCCCCAAGTTTCACCTTATGGGGTGATTCATGTTCAGATAGATTCACAAAAGATTCCTTAAACCTAGTCATGTGTTTGGAAGCCCCACTATCAATCAACCAATCATTACAACCATGGGAGATAGTACCTATGAGAGCAGAGATTAGAACATACTCTTCTTCACTTGATGAGTCATCATTACTATCATCACTTTCTGCCCTAGCCTTCTTCTTTCGAGGTTCATCATCTTTGGCAGCATGAGCATGGTACCTTCTTTTGTTACCCTTCTTCTTCTTGTTGGAGTTGTTGTTGTTGTGGTTGTCCCTTTTGTTCTTGGGACATTCTGAAGCAAAGTGACCCTTCTCATTACAAGTGAAACACCTTAGATCTTTCTTGTCTTTATGAAAATGATGAGAAGATTTATTCTTGTGATGGGATGGCTCCCTCTTGAACTTGCCCTTCATAGTGTGAGCTGTGAGAGCTTGATCTTCATTTCCCATCTTCTCTTCTCTTGCCACAAGCCTTGCTTCTTCTTGAGAACATTCCTCCCATAATCTGCTAAAGGAGATTAACTTCTTTCTGGAACAGATCCCCTGGATAAAAGAGTCCCATGACCTAGGTATGCCGTTCAAAGTAGTCATAACAATTTCACCATTCTCCACCATTTCATCTACAGCTTCAAGTTGTTCCTTGATCTGAGAGACCTTGGAGAAATAGGATTGAATGGTTTCTCCATTCGACATCTTGACCCCTTTCAATTGATTTCGTAGGGTCATCTTCTGATTTATGTTCTTTCCTTCAAATAGCTTGGTCAAAGAGTCAAACATAGCCTTGGGTGTCTTTAGAGAAGACACATGGGGTATGAGATGGTCTTTGATAGAATCAACAATGATTATCTTTGCCTTGACCAAGTTCTTCTTATGCAATACCTTAGCCTCTTCATCCTCTAGGATAGGGATGTCTTCTTTTATATATGAGTCCAACCCATTCTCTTCCAGGATTAACCCAATCCTATACTTCCAAGCTCAGAAGTTATCAGCCCCTTCAAGCTTATCCTCAAGCTTGGTGTGGTGAGACATCTTAAAGAGTACTTCAAATGAAATAGAAAAGATTTAGGTCTTACCACTTGAAATGCTGAAAACTGGATCTGCTCTCGGATTAGGGTTTGTCAGAAAAACCCTAAAAATTCAAAATGTGAATTTCAACTTTCTGAAAGGATAGAAAGATGCGCCTTGATGAGCTGATCAGCCTGGTGTATTCATAATTTGAGATAAACAAAGCTTTACCCTTTAGATTTGCCTTTTTGTCCTCCTAGGTTCACTAGGGAGAGCCCTGAATTAGGGTTTGAGTTTCCCAGAGATCTACCTAGCCAAAAATATCGATCCAAAGCTCTAAATTTCGATTTTTGCAAGGTGCTTCCAGCTATGTCTTCATATTTTAGAAATTCCTATTTTTGTGGAAACCCTAATTTTTAGGGCCAAATTTGAAAATGCTCAGAATTGAATTCTAATTGGACAGATAGATTATCCTTGATGAGTAGAGCCAATCTACTATACTTCTTTTCCAAAAACTGTGGAGAGAAACCCAATAAACAAGAAACTCAAGTTTTCGTCACTGCAAAATGTCTTCTTCTCAGGTTAGCTCTGATACCATGTTAAATTTTGAGCATTAATTCACAATACTCTTGGATCTTTTCTGAGAGAATAACATATACAATATATTAATGCATAACAATCACAATAAGCATCACAAGCATCACAAGAATCAAAAGCATGAGAGACAAGAGACACAAAGTTTCCGTGGGGAAAACACTAAGGTGAAAAACCCCACAACTTCCTCAGAGATAGAGAGAGCAATGGCTCAACCAAAGTACAACCAAAATACACTTGAGATAGTCTCCGAGAGCAGATGATCCTCCTCCTCACTAGTGCGCCACTTTCTGAGTGAGAGAAGTGTGTCTTTTCGAATGATCCAAATAGAGATCTCCCGATCTCTATTTATACTTAACCTGTTTGCCCAGTGACCTTATGGGGTCGACTTGTCTATCTAGATACATCCACAATATAATATATATTTTAGGATTGACCCCACACATTGTGGTCTAATAACCCATCGGCAAGTACACACACTTGCGACACTTGTCAATCCACATGACGATACTTCCTTATAGAGGAATAACACATCTTGTATAAGGGTACAATAAATATATATGAAATACATTCCGAAGTTACATATACATCAACACTTATGTGCATTCAAGGGTCCATGTGCATTATTTGGCTTTCCAAATCACTAGTTTGTCGAAATTTGGGCATGCTAAGTATATTTCAGGTCCATTCATGATATTTTTCAATATAAAGCAAATAATGACATTACATCGTATCATATTTTGGGCGGAACTGAGAATGAAAGGAAGAGTAAAGAGAATTTATGGGCACTCTTGGGCATAGTTTCAATAGTAAAAAACACTAAATTAACAATTATGGGTGCATTCTTGAAGAGATTCAAGGAAGAATAAAAACCAGCAACGAGTATCTACCATCTTGAGGTTATGGTGGATTACTTTGCTAGCAACTTGAGGTTACGGTAGCATCTTCCCTTACTTTGGTACTGACAATGTCAATCATCATGTCTCATGCCTTGGGTTGCCTTTTGAATATTTGGTTTTTATCTATGTGATGTTCCACAATGTTGAATCTAGGGAACTTTTTTGGCATATGGTTTTTATTATTGCATTTTGATATTGCAAAGGAATCTTACACCCTCTTTTGGTATATCGTTTTGGCCTTCATATATTGCCACCCATTTTGCTTGTAAAATGATACATTTGTACATATGTTTTATTTTCTTGGGATAATATAAGAAGCATATTTACCAAGAAAAAATTTAAAAATAAACAAAATTGTGAAAATCTCATACTATATTATTGCAACAATGAACCATGTAGTTTGAAGTTTTCCATCAAATATATGAATATGAAATCCAAGCCTCCAAGCCTTCTCTTTGCTTGATTTTCAAGATCCATTGGTAGACACCTTGAACCATTTGAGAACTAGGTCATTCCTTCACTAGCGCCTACATACTCATCATTTTCTGTATATTGTCTGCACAATCATCTTGACATCCCTTAGCAAAGTTGCAAGTGTGTTTGGTTTGTTTCATTCACTGTTTGAACTTGGATTTTATGAGTCTTGTGACATCATAACTAGCTTATTTTCCTCCTTACCATAGTTTGCAAAAGGTTTGTTCATTTATGAATAGTCAAGGTCTTATGAGCATGTATATTTGAAATCCTTGATTACATTATTAAGAGAGTATATTGTTTTGAAGTAGCATCTTTCTATCTATTTCATCAAAATTGATATTGGAAGACCTTTTTGAGACACTCTTTCCCTTTTTGTTGAAAAGATCAAAGTCATATTTTGTATTTGGAAGCATATCTTTGTTTGTTATTTGTCACATGGTTATACTCATTAGAAGTAGAATCCGTAGTAGATCAGATCCATCTTGAAAGAAGTAACATTAGTTTGGCATATTCAAAAAAGAAAAAAATTGAGTGGTTTTTTCATCTTATTGAAAAAGTTCGTGCTTTCATTGATTGAAGAACTCTCTCCTTACCTTAGCTAGTATTCATTGAAAGGAAAGGCTTATTTTGATTCATACTCATTTGCATGGTTTGAGTCAGTCATCACACCACGAAGTTCACTTCCATTACTCGACTGAGTAATAAAACAACCATTAAAATTTATCTCCCTATCTTAACACACTTTAACCTCGCTTGAGGATAAAAAGAATTTGGTATTTAGGCAGGACACTGAGGATAGGCATGCAAATAATTCTCCCTTGTCATTTTCATCTGAGACATAGTTGTTGTCCTCTAGGGTAATAAAATCCTCTTGTACTTATTGACACGGTCATTGACCAGTTTGTGGGGGGCCCTCCCATTTTTTAGGGGGTAAGCTGTGAGGACTGATTTTGGATGGAATTTGTGGAATGTCGCACTCCACTTAGCGCCTAAGGACATCTATCTATTGTCTTCCTTGTATTTTACCATATAGGTGATACTTGGGCTCAAATACAGAAGTGCCATTTAACCTTCCCCGGCTTGTCATGAACAAGGTAGCCTAGTGACTTTTCTTCTAGGGCTCTTTTACCCAGGATCCCTTTCAGTAGAGGGATATCCTTCCACTTTGGTCTATCATTTCGTATTGTTCGACTTGGATTTCATTACCTTGCGAAGGATACGATTTGTTGAGGTCTCCAGCTCCTAATTAGGAAATTTGCTTGTTATTTCACCTTTTTAGAGGGTCTTTTTCTTTTTAGTGTTGCTTGTTGTCATTCTGGCCACTTTTGTTTCAGCTCGCTTACTGTGACACCGGTCCCAGTACAGTTTTTTGAGCTTTCTTTTTTGTCCTGCGAGCCTTGTCTTTTCCTAGCTCCCCTTCTACACGCTCGGTTGCTTTAGGGTTTTTGAGTTCTTACATGGTCAATTACCAATTATATGATGATGCTTGATGTCCTCTTCTCCTAGGTATTCGAGATGGTTGAGTTAGATGGCCTCTTCTCAAGGGACTGGACACCCCTTGATGGAGCCACTAACGCTTCACCTTAGGAGTAGTCTAGAGGACCACATGATAACATCATCTGTGTGGACTTTTCCTTTTACAGTGATGATGGACTTTCAAGTTATATGGAACACTGGTACATTTGAGAGAGATATGATTGGTTGTACCCCACCTTGGTTGATTTACTTTTGGTCCTTTCATTTTGTTGATAATATTTTTGTGGTACCTTGCCTTTCACCTTTTGGGTATTTTACTCATCTTGAGTTATCTTTTGATTTGTACCACCTTTTATGTTTTTGGTCTTATGGGTACTGTGGTAGTTTGTCCACAATTGATGTACACCCCCTTAGTCCAAATGGTTATGAGTCTGTATACCCACTCTTTTCTTTTTGAATTGTGCTTATTGGTTGGTCTTTGTACCCTCACCTATTTAATTGTGTAACCCTAGTACCCACCAAAGACATTCTACTTTACATTTTATTTATTTATTTTATTTATAATTTTTTTTTTTTTCCAGATCTGTCTTTGAAGTTTGAAGGTTATTGAGATTTGATTGGTAACCTTTCTTCCTACTGTGTTTTTCGATATGCTCTCCTTCTCCTTGTTGGGGAGGTTGTGACACTCAAACTCGGTCATGAGCCCTAGTTTTTCTCTGCTGGTTGTTTTAGTAAGGGTCATGATGTCTTAAGGGTTTGTTTTACCCTTCTATGTACTCATATGTGGAGGCCGTGAGTCTCTTTGGCCTCATTCTGCTTGCTGTCAGCTCATCTATGAGGGCCAAAAAAAATTATGGGCAGTTTGGACTGAGTTTTTAAGTTATTTTGTTTTTTTTACTGACATTTGTTTTATATGCTCAGATTTTTTGTGTAGTTCTTGATATGTGGTTATAAATATTTGTTGAGTTCTATTTGTGATGCTGAGAATTATTAAGGGTTGATCTTTATTGTGACTGTACTGAGCCTTTTGATTGCCATTGACTTTATTTGATTGACTGTACCATAGCCCAGTCATCTCTCTCTCTCTGGTTTGTACTAACCCTCTAATAGGGTCACTTGGTTCCTAGAGTTGACTGGCCTCTAAGAGGCATAGTAATTTCTGAAAGTAACTCTTCTGAGTATATTACAGGAAACATCTACACCCAGGTAAGTATCTTCACGTATTTATTTTCTTGTAAATTAAAACAGTTTATTATTACATGTTACTGAAGGGGTGGAACTCCTCGATTGAACTTGTGAGGAAAATTATTTTGGAAAATAAGTGTCCTAACTATGGGACAATAACAAATATCTATTCAACAACATAGGAGATATTCTTGGCACTAGGTGGGAAATTAATTATACACCTTCAATTACCAAGTACTATAGTGATTGGTGACTTAATGAAAAGCATGCAAATTCCATCATTTAATAGGATATATTTGGTCAAGGCCATCCTTGAGAGGTGGAGAATGGATTTGTAGAGTTTTCCACTATTGAAAGATTTAGATGTTACAACATTATAGGGACATTGGATTAAGAAGGTGTATGATTAATGGGAAACAAATGGGGTAGCATACACTCTTTTACAATAAGTTATCACAAGGTTCAAGGTTCTTTAATGATTATCTTTTACACTCTTTTATATATTCTTGTTGCAGACCAATGAATCGTTGTATGAAATAGCATCACACCAATCAATAGATTTTGAAGTGGCTGAGATGATTTCCAATGCTGACATAATTGGTTCAACTACAAACCTGGTTAAGGTGATATAGAATATCTTGGAAAAAATTAGTGCGGAGCTTGTTCATCTGCTATTCCAAATTCCGCAGACAAACGCGATTCAAGCTAGGATTGCAGCGTTGAATCAGAGAACTGAAGCCTTGCAAGTAAGTTGTGGAATCTTGAGTCATAATATAATTCATTTATAACTTTATAATTTTCACTTTTATATGATATTGAACTTATAAAATGTGGTTTGTATTTACAAATTTTCTGAGACCACACACTAGTCGTCAAGGCGGTGTTGGCCCCAGTGATGCTCGTGGAGAGACGTCACATCATGAGAAAATGACTCCACATGCATCGGCTCATTCGTCATTGTTGTCAACTGAATAGTCGGCAACACATTCCACAACACCCCGGACCCCAGTTGTGAGCACACCGGACACTAGTGACCGATGCACACCACATCGTCTAGAAGAAGGGGTCGACACCGAGCCTCCTAGTATTGATATTGGAAAAGCTGCATTTCCAGGATATTCCTGTGTCACTAGCATGGGAACAATCGAGAAAACATTTTTGGTGGACGAAAATCTCGTCCTAATAAAGATAGAGAAGATCCCAGGTAAATATACGTTGATCAAGTTAGTGTTTATAATTTGATTGTAATATACTGATAAAACATTTTTTTTCAACTAATTATGATCATGGCACAATCGTTTTGCAGGAAATGATGTTTTTTATAAACATATGAATGATTTATACTTGGAGATCTTCGGTCCCACCATCCGCACAAGGTGGGATAGACAACCGAAAAATTTAAAAGATGATCTCACTAATCAGTTGGTTGTCCTGTTCGAAAATGATACCTTCGATCAAGCCTTGGCCCTGAAAAAGGTTGGAAAACATATGAAGATTTCTAGAGATGAATATAGGGTTCACCTAGAAAGGAACCCTAGGTATGAGCGCCCTCCCATGATTCCAACAAGAGAGTGGAAAGCTCTAGTGGATGATGGAAAGGAGAGGTCTTTCATAAAAGAAGGAGAGATAACACCAGGCACGGGGAGTTATGAAATACTTTCCACAATGTAATTCTAAACCTTATTATTATTGATTTCTATATCGAATTTGGAACATCTAACGTATTTCAACACTTGCATAGGTTGTTAGACATATCAAAGGCCACAAAGGCAAGACTGGAAAAATTGGTCAACACAAGCTTGGGCCTGGTGGTTATTCCAATTTGGCGGCACAAATTGTAAGTTTTGAAAAAACAATAATCCATCCCAATAATAAATTGCAAATTATTTTTACTTTTATTGCACCACAAAATGTAAATTAACGACGTTATGCAAATATGCAGGTCGACCAATTCAAAGAAGTTCCCACTGAGGAAGACTTGAAGCTTAGCTTCTAGCATGGCTTTGAAGCTGTTGTTGAACGCCGAAATATATTGTCTGGGCAAACAAAGTCTCCTGGTACTGATCCATCTGGTGCAGAGGTATATAAAATCTATATAGTTTAATGAATCTTTATTACTTGTGCAATCTATTCATTATAAATAATTGACATAAAATATTGACTCTGTTTTGAGCAGGAAAGCAATGATCCCCTTAATGTCGAGGAGGGACAACAACAAATCAAAGATCATTAATTGTAGACGGTGAACATTAATTGTACTTCTCCATATTTCAACTGCAGAGCATGTAGAGGGTCACACTATACAGGTTGAGCCTAGACAGGAATATGAAGAAGATGATGTGGCCACAACAGGTAAAAAAACACCTTTGTAATGTTTTTTTTAAATAAAATACTTGTCATTACAATAGAAAAATATATCGATGCAACATTTTCACATTGTTGCAGCAAATCCGAACCCCTTGCCGCAAAATCCACGTGGCGAGCACTCTAGGATACAGACATCATGACAAGCTGATGAAGAACCAAGAACTGGAGGACAATTTCCAGAAGATAATTTTCTTAGAGATTTTGTAAAGAGAAGAAAAATTAAAAAGAAGTGACTAAAAAAATATTGTCTAATTATTTTTTATAATAATATGTCATCCATGTTTTTTGGCCTCATGAATGAATGAATGGTTTAATGGTTTAATGATTAAGTGTAGCAAATTGTTACCTTTATTGAATGTTGGACTTTATTAAATTAATGTGTTCACTAAATGAATGAATGGTTTATTGAATGTTATATTTTATTGGATGAATGTGGTGACTGAATGAAACAATGGTTTAATGAATGTTAGCCTTTATTGAATGAATGGTAGATGTTTGTTTCTGATGAAGCATGCATGAATTTGCATGTAATTTTTTTTCAAGTACATGCATTGGGTATGGGGAATTGAGAGTCATGTGAGCGGGGGGAGGGGCCATAAGAGCTTCCACCTTCACATGGTTGGCACTGTTCAGTAGAGAATATTAAATTATTCTCGAAACATAGAGGAGCTCAATGAATGGCTACGATGTTTCCTTTCTACAACCCACTCGTGTTTCATCTAAATTTTGACAGTTTATTGGAGCTTGTTGTGATGTTTGGTTGCTCCTCATAACCAATTTCAAGTTTCCACAACTTCAAATGCTGAGTAAATGATGCACTAGAACCAATATCCTTACCCTTCTCTTTAATTTCCTTGGAATCTCCTTGAGAATATTTGAATGAGATATGTCTCAAATCCTCTAGATCATTTGCATCCTCTCCGTTATGTCCAATATTCCTAAATAGAGAAGACATCTCGTCTCTTTTTTTGGGGAGAATAATGTGGAGAGTGAAGAGTAAAGAGGATGAGAGGTTGTTTGCATCCCTAACCCAAGGATAAGAAATTGTCTAGAGATTTATAAGAAAACTGAAGGTCAACGCTGTCAACGAGGTTGACATAGGTTGATGCTGACGTCAAGGGAAACTCCTATTTAATTGTTGTCGTTTATCTTCCAAGTGAATATTTCCTTAGTGTATATGTATTAGGGATTGGTAAACAAATTATAATTATAATGGGAGTTCAGTGGAACTCCATAACAGACGTTGGAGAAAATAGATGTTGGATAGTTCATGAAGGTTGTGTTTGCACACATAGGTTACCATTCAAATTGACATTGTTATAGAGATTGAGTGAGATGCAAGCATTGGAGAATCGTTTCCATGTCATAAGAAATTGATCCTAGCAAAAGAGGGCATACCACACTTCATTTAGTGGACTTGTTGCATGATGGAATATGCTTGTTGGGATCTTATAGAACAAGAAAAGACTTGAATTTGACTTGGTTATCATTTACTTCCAAGATGGATTGTATCAAAGTCTAATAATGAAGAGATACTTGCACACCAAAGATGGGAATGAAATCTAATTGAATATTTTGAATATGAATATTGCTTAGAGTCGAGGGTTAGTGAATAGACTTCTGCACTGTGGGAGCAAGTGGAGCTAGAATTAGAGCTAGAACCATAGCCATAACTAGTAGAACATTGAGCTAGAGCCAAAGATATAGCTAGGAGCCAGAGTTAGATCCATGTTCCAAAGAAGCAAACAAAAGGTATATTGATCTAGAGTTGGTTTCATTTAAATATTTCAACAACCAAAAAGCCTCTCAATAGGGAGGTGAGATCTAAAATGGATCCAAACAACTTGAATGGTTGTAACACTCAGTACATATAAATAATTTAGACTATTAACGAAAGTAGAAAACAAGGAAATATAATGCAATAATAAAGAAAGAAAAAAGAGAGACAAACAAATAATAATAATAATAATAGGAGAGAATGTTGGAAATGAGAAATGGAAGGGACAGGGACATTTGTTCTTCCCATTACCCCCAACTTGGTCTATATCTTATTGAAATTCCACTCACAAAGGTGTTTTTTTCTAGCCAGTAGGCGAGGACACACAAGAGCCCAACTATGTAAACTATTGGATGGCCATAGAGCCATGAGATGAATTATAAATAGAGGTGACATACACATGTAATTTCCTTGAGCTAGAGGTGGTACCAACCTCACCAATCAATACACATCATTGAGAAGATAGCTACAATTTGTGGGTGGTCATATGCAAGCTAGTAGGCTACCTCTTGTTTCCTAGAGGTCATACAATTGGTTATTGTGGCATTTCCTTAGTTGGTTGGATTGTGTGTTGATTGGAAAGTCTAATGAATGGTAACCATAATTTATATCACCATTCCTTCATTCCATTGTTTTGTCATATTATGGTTCAAATTATATGAACTTATCTTAGTTAATAATTTTGGCATTATTTATATTTGTCGCATTCCCATGTTCACATGAAGTCAAATCATATCAATCTTAATACTTAAAAAATCATTGTATGAGGAGGTATTGCATATGAAATTTCATTTACTATCAAGTAAAAGAATCATCTATGATACTTTATCATCTCAAGAGTACATTATATAAATAAGGAACTATGAAT
This sequence comes from Larix kaempferi, assembly GCA_027924585.1. NCBI lineage: Eukaryota > Viridiplantae > Streptophyta > Pinopsida > Pinales > Pinaceae > Larix > Larix kaempferi. The sequence goes on along the minus strand of BSBM01000465.1, from coordinate 1,506,352 downwards.
TAAATACTTAGTATATACATCTTAAACCTAAAGATGGGTCCACCCTAAACTCAATGAATGGTTGAAGATATATATATATATATATATATATATATATATATATATATATATATATGTATATCTTGGAGTATTGTGAAGTGAATGGTGTATGAAAATACTATTTTGAGCAATGATGGGATTTGGCCACTTCAATTCAAAAACAGTTGCATATCATATTATGATCTCCACTTCCTTGTTTCCAATCAAAAGTCCAATATTGAAGACAACATCGACGGTCCTTGGGGATGTGTGTGTGTTTTCTTCATATAAGATATGTTTAGTTTGGTTTTTTCTATGTATGCACACTTGGACAACTAAATTAATGTATCACTTTTTAGCTACAAGAATTTCTTTCAAAATTAGAACCTAACACTTTGTCACTCAACTCAACCATACACCTTTGATTTGTACGATTTGTAAGCAATTGAAAGGAATCCTTTTTATGCTTTACTAAAGCTAGCCAACAATTGAGATGTGTATGTCATTTACACTTCTAGTATTCATTTGAATGCATTTATATTGTTGCGTAATATTGCCTTTTGTTTTACTCATTTGGTTAAAGTGCCAGTATATTGGTTAATGAAGAGTTTGGGATAAGTTGATGCTAAGACATATTGTGGTTCTACTGTACAATACCTAGTATATGTGAAGGAATTTGGCCCAAAAGTAGAGCATTAGAAATAGAACCATTATGTTATTTTCATTGGAGGATAGTGATAAGAGTAATTTGCATTTAAAATTGTATTGAGCACAAAATCCTTTTAAGCCATTCATAAAACATATCAAATATTTATTCCATAAAGTACCATTGTTGGGTAAATGAGTAGGCTATAAATCCCTTGTTTATTTTTCATAAGCTATCGTATATAACATATCAGTCATTGATTGTGAAGCAACTGATAAAAATTTGAAGAGAAATCATACACAACATGATGTGCAACTACATGAAGATAACAAGCACTTGAAGGAGAAGGTCTAGATATTTGAACAAAGGATAGTAAGGATGGAGAAGAACCTTGAGACCTGAGCAAGATTATTGCACATCATGTTGGGTATGCTTATTAGACAAATATGGAAGTTTATGGTTTTTTTTTTAAATACAAAATCTCTGTCAGATTTCCGACCATCACCCCTAAGCAATCTGGCGCCTTTGCCATACCACCAACAGCTAAAGGGGTCGGATATTGGACTTTTTTCTCTGCAAAGGACGTTGGATATCCGACGTATCCTTACAAACAATCCGACTCCTTTTTCATACCACCGATGGCTAAAGGCGTCAGATATTGGACTTTTTTCTATGCAAAGGACGCTGGATATCCAACGTATCCTTACAAACAATCTGATGCCTTTGCCATACCACCGACGGCTAAAGGCATTGGATATTGGAATTTTTTCTATGCAAAGGACGTCAGATATCCGATGGGTATGGTAAAAGAGGGGTGTCAGATCTCTGACTACTTATAAAGAGATACCGGTCGGATTTCCAACGGGAATGGTAAAACAAGAGAATATTCGTTGTATATCCGACCTCCTATAAAGAGGTACCGGTTGGATATCCGACGGGAATGGTAAAATAGGAGATATCGGATATCCGACTGGAGGATTTCAGATATGCGACATCCTATTTTAATTTAGGATATCCGATGACATGCAACTGAGGTTAAAAAAATATGGTGCTTGTCGGATGGTCGACAGCATGATGTCAAAAATCAGACATCTATGCCCTTGGATTTTGGGTTCAAAAAACCTAGTGCATGATATAATTTAATATGAATGCATTGAGGTTTCTAAGAAACTATAGAGGGTAAGGATCCTTACTTTCACTTTCCCACACCTCACCATACTCGGTAGGATGAAATTCACATTCAGGCACTCAGTACCACATCCAAACCAAATCAACATAGTTTAAAAATAGTTGAAGGGATCTTACCAAATCCTCTTTCAACATTCATGCAATTAGGCACAAATAGCCATTACCTACATGGTTGTCATTAACATCGCTTGATGTTACCTGATCAGTTGGTCTCTTACCAAGGACTACACCATCCTTTATTCATAAGCTTGTTGGTCACATGCAACAACATCTTCAACATCTGTATCCATGCTTTGGTTGTCTTTGGTCCTACAACCAATGCGAACACCACTAATTATTAACAACCATAATAATGATCATAAGTGGCTCATTGCATATGTAAAACCTCACTATTTTACCAATATGCAATATCATATACATGCACTGTGCAATGTCTATTAATATTCCAACTGGTGCATATTCACTTCATCTATCTACTCTCTTGCATTTTCAACATTCCTATGCCATAATTTTATGTATATAAAGCTCATACAATAGAAAGAGAGGAGTTAAGGAATTCTCCCTTTCCAATTCCTCATTATAGCTTGGAAATTCCTCTTCCACATCATAGTTGATTCAATTTCATGGCCTCTTAACAAGCACACAAGGAATCATTAGATATGATTTTCTCACCAAGCAACAATTTAATGAATATACTCATGTATAACATTCCTACTTGTTATTTTCCAAGCATAGAATTGTTATACTATAAACAAAAATTAGCTTAAGGTGAGAAATTTCCCTCTTATCAACATTGCCTTACTACTCCAATTGCTTTCAGAAATTATGGTCAAGTCCAACTTGACCTTTCTTAACTTCCCTTCACTTATTAGCACTGCAATTGATTCCATTCTAACTCCATAAGGAGTCTTTTCAAGGTTCCTTATATGCCCTTGCACCTCATTCAAATGTGATACTTTCTTTCCTTTCTCATGGAAATATTTTCCACAATTATGAACCACATACCTAATTCACACATGGGATGCCTCATCACATTCTCAGAAATACACAAAATAATTTCCATGCATTATGGAGACAATCCATATTGACAATTTTTGTTTGACACAAAACTTACTCACACTCAACAACATATGGGGGGGATGACAGGGGTCAAGGGGGATTGATTTCATGCAATTTAGCGCATAAGATCGACTGCATTTTTCGATTTCGGGCACCCAAAAATCGACTGTGAAAAATATTTGTTTTCCTCTGATATGCACCCTGTAGATGACCCCTGCATTACCTTACCGCTATCAATGATGAGCATTTTCGGGCTCTTGGGAGAGTAGTTTCCCAAAACTACATTTACATGCCTGAATGCACGAGAGAGCGACATGTGGATGGGGCAATTTTCCTTCAGGGTCATGAAAATGAATTAAACTCCCTGCATTTTCATGGGTCTAAACCAATCTCAGCCGTTGATCACATCTGCATGATCCCCCCAGACTAACATGCTCGTCGTGGGTCCCATTATCCCTGTCATATCCTGGACCAGCTTTTGCAACCCTGAATACATGAGAGAGAGAGACGTCATCGAGTGGTTTACCGCTTCAGGGTCATGTAGCTTTATTTAAACTTCATGCATGTTCTAGGCCTTGAGACACTGTCAGTTGTTGAACTAATCTACATGATCTCCGACAAATGACATGAACAATGAGGGTCCCATCCCTTCTGACAGGACTGTCTGTCACATCTCCCCATGTCACATCAATTACCTGTTGGACCCAAAAAGTGGTTTCAGGCTCCGAGCAAAGCAGTTTCCCGAGACCACTTTTACATTCCTGAATGCACCAGAGGATGACATGTGGATGGGGCATTTTTCGATCAGGGCCACATAAACAAATTAAATTTCGTGCACCTTCGTGGGCCTGAGCCATTCTCAGCTGTCAATTAGCCTTACTACTCAACATCCAGATCTTTTCCGCCTTCACACTCCATCCTTACGGTTACTTGTGCATACAAATATGATGTGGCTGGTCCACATTGCACCCTCTTCCCACGCAGCTTCTCCAAATCATACCTCCTGCCCACGTGGATCCTCCACACCACCCTGCCACCTAGCACTGGTGGGGCCCAACTAAATTTTCCCAAGTTTCAAAATTTCAGATTTAGCAAGGTTTTGATTGGGCAATAAGGGGAAAGTTTCGAAATTGATTTCAACTTAATCCAAACTGTCAACTGTCATTTAACTGCCATTTTACAGAAACGGATTTCCTGCATAACCAATTCTGATTTTTTCCTGTAAACCGTGATTTATGGCCCAAACAGCTCTGGCATTGCAACCAGAATCTCTGATACCACTCTGTAATGTCCCCCTCACCCAACCTGACCATCGGGAGGGGATGCTGGGAAAATATGGGCTTTCAAATTTCGCCCCAAGTTCATAATGCGTTTTTTCAACAATGCAATGTGTGCAGAAATGTAAATAAACATGCACAGCGGAATTCAAATCTATCCACACACACACATACAATATGCAATTACAAGCATAAAATAAAACATTTCCAGATTTAAATACATAAAAATACTTATCTTTATCCAATGCAGATCCAAGTAATTGGTTGTGTAAGAGTGCTTTTCCACCCAACCATAGAACTTGTCCATCCTGTACTATTTCATCTCCCAATTTCACCCCCAAGCTGGGCTATGAGTCCACCAAGGTGAAGTAAACACCTACGGGATTTTATCTCTCATCCCACAACCCATTATGCTCTTTGTGCTTCACCAAATGCTCATACAGAGCTCTACAAGGGCCTCACTTAACCTCAATCTGTGCTTTCTCAATCACCTATTGTTGATGTATTTGTAACTTCGGAAGATATTCACTTGTATATTGTATTTGTACTTTATTGTATCCCCAACGGAGATGTATTATTCCTCCGATTGTAAGTGTCATCATTTGTATTTGCAAGTGTCACAAGTTATATTGTAAGTGTCGTAACTTATACTTTATGGGTTATTAGACCACCTTAGAGGGGTTGGCCCAAAATGGGTTAAAGGGTTATTAAACCACCGTAGTGGGTTCAGCCCAGTGATATGTGGATGGGTTATTAGGCTTCCTTAGTAGGTTGGCCCAGTTAGAGTAAAAGGCAAGTCAAGTCATTGTATAAATAGAGAGTGTGACTCTCTCATTCTATTCATTCACTCACTCACTTCGCATTAGTGAGAGAGAGGAGGAGTGCGCACAAGTGGAGGATGAGTAGCTTCTGAATACATCTATCTTTTTGGGTTTGATATTTGTGATCTTTGTATTGGCGCTCATTCTATCTTTGAGGAAGTTGCGGGGTTTTTCACCTTCTTGGTTTTCCCGAGTGAAATGCTTTGTGTCTCTTGTCTCTTGTTTTTGATATGTTGTACATGTTGTTCTCTCAGTTAAGATCCTATATCATATTGAATTAAATGATGAAAAACTAACATGGTATCAGAGATATCCTGAAGGAAGGCATGGTATGGCATTTATGACACTTGTTGCACTTGCGACAAATTGGAAGCTAGGGCTTGGTATAGTAAAAACTAGTCATCGTGGAACTTTCGCTATAACTTAGTTTTGTCTAAGTTTCAGGATCTAAAAATTTTACAGGACAAATATGAAATGTTCATGTACCTTTTGTCCGAATATCATCCTCAGATTCGTCGTACTTTGTGAGATATGATTCATAAAAGTTAGGGTTTTTGCCTCTTCCAGAATACAGTCCTAAACAGATGACCTAGGAAAAAGGTCATATCTCGGGCTCGGAATCTCCAAATGGAATTCCGTAAAAAGTGACATTTAGGGAATGGAATTTAGTTTCACTGGTACGGGTTTTAGAGGCAAAAGTTGAAACATTTACATGTGGCACTCCGTACAAGTTCTCTATGTTGTTTCATCCCATAAACAAGTCACGTTGCGACACTTGGCATATCTCTCTCTCAGAAAATCCATTAAAGCTCAGATCTATGGGGTTGGAAAGATGATAGGTCCGTATACCATAGGCCAAAGTTTTAGACCCTGAGGATCCTGAATTTTATAGATACATCATAAACAATATGGCATATATTTCTGTCCAAACAGAATTGGATTCTGAGCACTTTCATTTTTGGCTTGTCACTGCTGCGGGAAATTACTTTTTCTTAAAAAGTTGGAATTTTTGGAATCTGAGACCACGGCTGGATGCTCCTCATCAAAATCAAAATTTAGAGACCAATATCAAAGTTTTTGGTTGGGTAGAACCCTAGGCTCCATCAAACCCTAGTTCGGGATTTTGACCAAAAAACCAGAAAAACTAGAAAACCAGAATTTGACAGAAGCTACAGATCCAAAACTCGCAGGTCAATTTTGAGGGGTCAATTTTTAGAGTTTTCAAAATCTGAGCACACCAGCTTGCTCACCTCAGTCATCTGCATCTCCCTGTCCATACAAAAGTTTTAAATTCTAGGTTTGGATTTTTAGGGTTTCTCTAACAAACCCTAGCCAGCTCTAGATCCAGTTAGCAAATCATGTGGTAAGACCTAAATCTTTTATTTCCATTTGAGTTCCTCATTAATATGTCTCACCACACCAAGCTTCAGGATAAGCTTGAAGGGGCTGATAACGTTCGAGTATGGAAGTATAGGATTGGGTTAATCCTAGAAGAGAATGAATTGGACACCTACATAAGTGAAGAGGTTCCAGTTCCAGAGGGAGATGAGGCTAAGGCCTTACATAAGAATATCTTGGTCAAGGCCAAGAGAATCATTGCAGATTCTATCAAAGACCATCGCATACCACATGTGTCTTCTCTAAAGACACCCAAGGAGATGTTTGATTCCTTGAACAACCAATCTCGACAGGTATGACTTTAGGAGATACATGTATGTTTTGAAATCTGTTCATGATTAAGTTTATGATATGTTTGTCTTCATATTATTGAGGTTAGTACAATTTTAGACTTGTCTTATCACCTTAGTAAAAGTATGAATGCATGTGAATGATAGAAGACATTCATTGATTAGGGTTATGACACTTATGATTGTACTAATGCACTGTGTTGTTGTATGAGGATGATGTTGTCTGCTAACATGAAAGGTACATCAAGAAATACAAATCAAGTTCTAGATCGAGAACATATGACCATGGTGACATGAAGACAAAGACTCATCCACAACCATTGATCACATAGAATCTCTACTTACGAGGTATGTATAATTTGGTTCTACAATGATTAACTTATGAGATATGTAGGTTACTAGCACAAGGTCTCTAAATCTTTGAAGAGAACAAAGAAGACATTGTTTGGGTATGTTAGACATAACTCGCAAACATGATAATCCAGGTATGTTTCCTTATGTCAAGTTAGAATCCTACCTTGTGTTAGGATATTATATAAGTATACTTTTGTATGATTGATAGTGATTATTCATGAAGTTATAGGTTTGAATAATCATGGGTTTATGCATATTATGCTTCTTAGTTTGATTAATGATATGACAAACTAGAAGAGTCCTATGGTCAAATAAGAATATCCATGAGTAAAATAAGTACTCCCTGAAACCTTGAATACTAACACTTGCGATAAATTACCTATGAAATAACCATACATGTTTAAGATTATTTAGAATCATAATGTTTTGATAGTATTGAGATTATACTAATGAATGTATAATTATGTATGAGATCTTGATGATGACACAATGATGACACTAGTGCACACATAAGCATGCATAGTGGTCCAGGATGGATATAAGTTCAAAGACAAATAATCCAGGAAGCAAAGATCAAGAGGGAGCACACTCGAGTAGTTCCTGCAAGGAAGTAAAGATCAAGAGGGAGCACACTCCAGTAGTTCCTGCAAGAAAGCAAAGATTGAGAGGGAGTCCACCCAACAACCAAACAAAGATAAGTATTTGAATTGTTATTTCCTATATATATGGTTACTTAAATGATGTTGTTCATTCATGTACATACTTATGAGTTAGGATGTATATTATGCATTTTAGAAAAGTTGCATTAATGAACAAGATACTAATAATATAGTAATGGGTAAGTGTCCTATGGTACTATACAACATTCCATTGCTACTTATCTAGAATGAAACCTCTTTGCACACTTTTAACAATGTTCTGGTAGAGATGGAAGGCATCTAGAAAGTTACGGGATATGGATAAATGTTGTATTGAAGCACTGGCTCAAATAATTGCATGATTGTATGACATATGTCTTTATGTGTAAGAATTTGTTCTGAAATCTATGAGATGTTTCTAATCATGCAATTGAAATTTTCTTGTAGGAAAGACCATGTACCATCACCTACAAGAGAGACTTGTTTCGAAGAACAAGCAACGAAGACACGACATTTGTTCCAGCGACGAAGAACACCTATTGAATATATTGAAGAAACTGAAGTTCCCAGGATTAGGGATGCAGTAATGGAAGGACGCCATGATCAAGGAGTACTAGTCGATCATGAAGAATGATGTTTGGAATGTGATCCCAAGACCAGAGGGAATGTCTGTTGTGACTTCCAAGTGGATCTACAAGATCAAGCATGCTGCAGATGGTAGCATAGAAAAATACAAGGTAAGGTTTGTGGCTTGTGGCTTCTCCCAGAAAGAAGGGATAGATTATGAAGAAGATTTTACACTTGTAGCTAGATACACTTCCATCATGACAGTACTTGCTCTGGCTGCAGCGTTGAAGTGGAAGATACAACAGATGGATGCCAAGACAACTTTCTTGAATGGTGTAGTCGAAGAGGAAGTGTATGTGGAGCAGCCACTCGGTTTTGAGACACATGACAGGGAGTCATATGTGTGCAAGTTAAACAAAGCCTTGTATGGCTTGAAGCAAGAACCCAGGACATGGTACGGCAGGATAGAGGATTCCAACCTTTAATACAAGGTTGAGGAAGGCAATCCAGTGGTACTCCTACTGTATGTGGATGACTTGTTTGTGATAGGTGAGGGTAGGTTGATTTCCGACATGAAGAGGAAGCTTCCTGCCGAGTTTGAGATGAAGTACTTGGGTATGATGCATTACTTTCTAGGTATGGAGGTGTGGTAGAGTGCAGATGGAATCTTCCTTGGACAAGGGAAGTATGCAGTAGAAATCCTGAAGTGGTTCAGGATGATGGAATGCAACGCCACGGCCACACCTATGGCATCGAACCTGAAGCTATTGAGTGATGCTTCATCAAAGTCGGTTGATGCCACGATGTATCATCAGATGATTGGTTCCTTGATGTACCTGATGAACAAGAGACCAGATATTTGCTTTGCAGTGAACAGCTTAATCCAGTTCCTAACAGATCCTAGACATGTTCACCTGATTGTTGTAAAGCATATTCTGAGGTACCTGAAGGGTATGATTGATTATGGGCTCAAGTATGATGCGAATCAAAAGTTTAACCTGGAGGGTTATGCTGATTCAGATTGGGAAAGCAGTGCTATAGATAGGAAGAGCACTTCGGGGTGCTGCTTCTATATTGGATCAGGTGTGATCTCTTGGTTTAGCAGGAAGCAATCATGTGTAGCACTGAGTATAACTGAAGCATAGTATGTCGCAGCTTGTTCATCCAGTTGTGAGGCAATATGGATAAGGAAGCTACTATCTGATTTATTTGATCTCTAGTTGGATGCTACTTGTATCTATTGCGACAACCAGAGTTGTGTGAAGTTGTCAGAGAACCCGGTGTTCCATGACAAGTCGAAGCACATCAAGATAAAATGTCACTATATCAGGGATATGGTGTAGAGAGGAGCAGTGAAGCTCCAGTATGATGCGACAGATGAGTAGATTACAGATGTGTTGACCAAACCACTAGCTAGAGTGAAGTTCGAGTACTTCAGTGAGAGGCTTGGTGTTCTTCACATAGAAGATACTTCGAGGAGGAAGTGATGGGACACATTTGCAGGAGCCATTCCAAGCACGGCAGTAGGAGGATCCTTCCCATGGCTGTGGATATAAGTGTTGTGTGATGAGCATCTGGACGATGCTCCAGATGATATGCATCAGGACGATGCTATGACGATGATCAGGATGATCACGTGATGATGATGTGCATCAAGATGATGTATTGTATGATGATGATCAATATGATCATGAGTATCAGGATGATACTCCATGGCCATGGACAGGTTGTGTAGGTGCATGTAATCAGTCCTGTAGATCCAGACAGGTTGTGTTAGGCACCTAAAATATCCTAGGATGCTCTTTAGAGATATTGCAGGTTGCAAGACACTCTTTTAAGGTTTTGCAAGACATGTAATCAGTCCTGGAGATCTGGACAGGTTGTGCTAGGCATGCAAAAGATCCTAGGATGCTCTTTAGAGACCTTGCAGGTTGCAATACACTCTTTTAAGGTTTTGCGAGTTCACATGTAATCAGTCCTGGAGATTCGGACAGGTTGTGCTAGTCACGTAAAAGATCCTGGGATGCTATTTAGAGATCTTGTAGGTTGCAACACACTCTTTTAAGGTTTTGTGAAGGTCACATGTAAAAGATCCTGGGAGATCCGACAGGTTGAGCTGTAAGCTCGTAAAATTCCTGGGATGCTCTTTCGAGGTTTTGTTGACGCACGTAATCATCCCTGAGGATTCCGCAGGATGGCCAGATATGATGAAGACCTATAGGAGGCTAGGTCTACAACTAGCATGAAAAAGGGTTGGCTCTATAGAACTTCCTATGACGAGAAGAATTGAGAGATATCACCAGTGATTGAGATGACGAGTACAACAGTAGTGACGATGATGCTCTGTGATCTAGTGACAATGATCCAGCTCCAGTATTGAAGACTTGTGCTTATATGTATTGATGACCTATGTCAAGAGAATACCTTCCTAGCTAATTGGGAGTGTTGATGTATTTGCAACTTTGGAAGATATTCACTTGTATATTGTATTTGTACTTTATTGTATCCCCAATAAAGATGTATTATTCCTCCGATTGGAAATTTCGTCATTTTTATTTGCAAGTGTCGCAAGTTATATTGTAAGTGTCAGAACTTATACTTGATGGGTTATTATACCACCTTAGAGGGGTCAGCTCAATGTGGGTTAAAGGGTTATCATACCACCCTAGTGGGGTCGGCCTAGTGACATGCGGATGGGTTATTAGGCTTCTTTAGGAGGTCGTCCCAGTTAGAGTAAAAGGCAAGTCAAGTCATTGTATAAATAGAGAATGTGACTCTCTCATTCTATTCATTCACTCACTCACTTCGCATTAGTGAGAGAGAGGAGGACTGCGCACAAGTAGAGGAGGACTAGTTGCTGAAGACATCTATCTTTTTGGGTTTGATCTTTGTGATCTTTGTATTGGTGCTCATTCTATCTCTTAGGAAGTTGCGGGTTTTTTCACCTTCTTGGTTTTCCCCGGTGAAATGCTTGTCTCTTGTCTCTTTTGTTTGATATGTTGTACATGTTGTTCTCTCAGTTAAGATCCTAGATCATATTGAATTAAATGATGAAAAACTAACACCTATGAGCAGCAAAACTCAAGGGTAAGAGTTCCTAGCTTTCCCAACCTCTCTGTTCACCTACACCCAACAAAACCCACTTCCCAATCTGCAACATGGTCTCCAAATTTGAATTTCTGGGTTCAAAACAACATGGTTAGTTCATGGACATCAATGGAGAGCTTTGCAACCTCTAAACATGCATGAAATAATGATACCAAATGAGGGTTGACTCCAAAGGATATGAGAAAATGGTGACAAGACAACTGACATAACTTCTGGCAGTAGGGAAAGGACCCCTGGCAGCTGCAGACTGACTTCTGTCATGATAGAATTGTCACAAAAGTGTAGTCAGTCCCATACTACAATAACTACATGAGGTGACTTTTCCCACCAACCACACACATGCATCAATGATTATAAAATGGTCCAAAAAAGGAGATAATTGGCTTATTCTCAACACATGACAGAATTTAGGTGAGTTCTAAGGTTGAAACTTGGAAACATAGGACTTGGTTTCCCATAGGCCCCCTTCCTCATCCCCTCTAGTGGAATCATAGCCCCTTTGGTGCTCCTTACATAGCCATTGTTGGACCATTTTATTATGTATGCACATAATATTTACATATACTCTAAGTCGACATAAAATCCAACTAAACAATCCAAATTATGAAATATAAACATCATGCATACCTAAACATTCAAGTAGGGCCTTAGCCTTGAGCTCCGCACTAGGAATTCACACTATGATATTTACATCATTTTCATTTTAATGCAATGGGGTCAAAATTGGGATTTTACACCTTCTCTAAAGAGTACAAGTCAGAAATTAAATTACAAAATGAGTACAAGTCAGAAACGATGGAATTGAGACCTGCTCTAAAGACACATGGAGTAATAGCAGCTTCCAAGGTAGGAATTTATATAGTTCTGGGTACATGATCAAGATCTCGAAGCAATCCAAAATGATGTAGAAAACTTGTATTCAACACAACCTATATGAGAAAGCTTACCTAGTAGATGAAAAATATTACAATGCTTGGGACTTCTAGTATGATGATCCACCATAAGGTTTCAGTTTGGATTTAAGTGCTAGTGCCAAGTAACAAGTGATACGATTGTTTGTTGTTAAATGTTTATTAATTAATGGTGTTGATTATCTGCAACCTTCTCCATTTTCAACTATTTGGATGACTTTAGATCGATGGATTACATGTTCATCATTGGCTCACATTGAGGAGTAGATAGTTCCTACAAGCAATGTGAAACACATACCATAGGTTACCTAGAAGATGAATAAGAGATGGAAAGCTCCTTTGAATCCCAATAGCTACCTAGAAGATGAATTGGCATGTATAACTTAATACACAACCATCTAAAACCCTATATCTATACTCAAAATAAATGCCCCTTGTAAAATAGCGAGTATACAGACTCTTACTATCTGAAACCAACTTTCTTGAACCTATAATGTTTGAATAAATCCATACCCCATTGTGAAGTTGCAAACAAACATGACCTTAGCAATCTGGAGGAAACCTTGGTGACCATATAATATTTCTTGAAACAGTGAGAATAAAAGGATTGTCTGAGTTCAAATTCAAAGGCATAGTTTATGACTCACTTGAGCGTCTTCTAAATCCAAAGAACAAAGTGCCATTTAAATAAAATTAAAAGATAAGCAATCCCAACAACGTTTAATTCTCAATAGATCCAACTTCATCCAAATTATTGAACTTTTATACTAAAATTAGATACCAGTAATAGCAAAAGCCATATTCAACAGAATAAAGATTTGATGCCCATGGCCTTGCTGGAAATACCAATATCTAGGTGAACTTGCTTCAGAACCTTGGAAATATAGATCTAGTACGTCTCAACGCTCTTCTTGTGCTTCTTCTTTCCCTTCTTGTCTCCAACCTCCTTGGGAAACTTCTTCTCGGCCTTGGAAGCGGGCTTCTTCTCTGCAGTTGGAGCCTTCTCTGCAACGAGCTTCTTCTCACTAGTATCATATATAAATTCTATATTCTCCATTTGCAACTATGTGGATGTATTTAGATCGATGGATTACATGTTCAGCATTGGCTCACATTGAGGCTTTAGAAACTATGTCTAGGGATGAATTTCATGAGACAATTTCCATATGGAAAACTGCTCCAATTGAAGGGACCCTTCATATTCAAAAGTCTATGGAGATGTGTTAGGTTTGAGGTAAACAAGTAATTAATGGTAGTACATGTCGACATAATGAAATTAGGGTTACAACTACCATCCCATGGGAACCATATTGAACAATGCTTATAAGATAAAACAAGAGGGAATCACCTAGTTATACTTGAACTTAGAGGTATCCATTAACACATTCTCAATAAATTATGACCAACTGTCTAGGTAAAGTTAGGTAGTATTCATAGCATTCTATATCTCCACTTCCATGCCTTTATTAGGAATGTTTGATTCCTAATGGATATCTATGGATTATTGGCCATGAACCTGATCTTAAACCAAGACACATTCCCTTTAGAGGTGATATTTGGCCTCCAAGTGGGATATGGGTTACCATTTTAAAGTCTTGCATGCTATGGATGGGTTTGAAGGAATTAGCCATGGTAAAGGGAAGAAAATAAGGTGATTTGACCACATATGAAGCCTTTAAGGATTGAGGGGAATAAATAATTCCATAAACCACTTAACATGTCCTCTTTAACACTAAAACCTATGACTGATTTGTTGATGCCCATACATTTCTAGTTCAACGGCCTTGTGTTTCAATTGAAATGAAAGAAAAAGCATTGACGATAACCCTTGACACATCGATGGCCCCTACATAACAAAATCAATTAGATTATTATCTTCATTGAATGAAGTGAAACAACCCTTATGTCGGTATTTAACCATCTAAATTTAGACAAGAATGAGAGCCATAGAGAATAATTCAATCCCAAACAATCAAGAATGACTATAAAAACCATTAGGAACTCATCAAAATGCTAAGTATACTAAGATCAAGACACCTTACAGCCATTTTTTCCAATTTTCAGCATGCATGACAATTAAAGGAAAAATCCCTTACTAATCAACAAATACATTTTCAAGCTTGGGGGAGGCATGCTAACTATGTATGATGATAGTGGAAAATTCATGCCTTAATGCCTTGTAATTTTCTAATATGAACTATGCATAGCCAAAAAGGTCTTATTTGAACTTTTTTCCCATGGTGTAGGTAGAACCAAACAGGTATTTGTCAGATATGTATTCCTCAAGCGAGGGTATTTTAGGAAGGCTAGAGGAAAGTGAGACATCCAGTAGGTCTACAAGAGTGATATCAACTAGATGTAAACAGATTAGAAGAAAATTCCATAAACACATGGAATTTTTTCTCGCTGAAGGGGGGTCATGTTCCTATGATGATGAGACAATAGGTGACATCAAGGTGCCCTTGAGGTACAAACATCTAGTGAAACAATGGGTACCAAAGGATCTTCCTCAACTGAACATGGATTTTTGTGTGAACGAGAGGACATATCAAAATTTCATTGTCGTCATTACATGGTTTGGGGTTGTTTTGCATGGATGGCATAAAGGTCGGTTACGACAGATGTACATAATTGATGGAGTATGTTGGACCTTGTTACAACTACAAATATTGGATGTGCTTGTTCCAATATACATGAAGTATGCGTAGATATGGATTGTCAGCAAATTATTTATAGCTGAAAGATAAATATCAAAATAAAGGAGCAACGTTGTACATTGACAGAAGGCCAAAGGCCACAGAGAATATTACGGGGTTTATAAACAGTACACAAACAGGGTATACAATTAAGCAACCCAACTGTGAATTTGAGGGGCATGAAGGAAACCATGTTTTTGTATGTTCCATTAAATCAATAGCTGCAGGGGAAGAGTTGCTTATTAATTACAATTTCAATTGAGTAGATACAAACACAGTTAATATGGGAATGGTACATCTAACAATTTACCCAACCTTTTATTAATGAATTTAAAATCTTAAGGATTTTTCGTTAGTTTATTGTTATAATTTAGTTTAAATGTTATATATTTATTTCGCAAGGTAGTGATCGAGGCATCTCCCCAGTAGTTGGTTAGAGAAGTACAACTTCCTCGAGGTAGCAAGTATACATCTTTGTAATAGTAAAAATATAATATGAAAAAAGAGTTTTTTTTGCTGTGTTTTTTCATGAGTATATTCGTTTGGTTTATATAATGTTATCTATATTTGATGCATACTATTGATCGGGGAAGACATCTGGCTATTGATCATACGACAACAGCCTCGAGGAAACAGGTAAACCTGATTATAATTGTACAATTTAAATACATCAAAATGTTTTGTTATTATATTGTTTCAGTGAGTATTTTGGTTTCGTTTAGGTAATTTTTTCTATGTTTTTGATGTAGGGTTCTATAAGGGGCACCTCCCTCACAGTAGATGATACCAGACCTTCCTCAAGGTGGTAGGTATACATCGATGCCATTATACAAATTTAATATGTACAAAAAATTTTGTTGTTGTGTTTTTTATGAGTTATTCGTTTTGTTTATACAATGTTATCTATATTTGATGCAGAGTGTTGATCGAGGAAGCCACTCTGCTGTTGATCAGACGACAACACTCTCGGGGCAACAGGTAAACCTGATTGTAATTGTACAATTTAAATACGTCAAAATGCTTTGTTATTATATTGTTTCAGTGAGTATTTTGGTTTCGTTTAGGTATTTTTTTCTATGTTTTTGATGCAGGGTTCTGTAAGGGGCACCTCCCTCGCAGTAGATGATACCAAACCTTCCTCGAGGTGAAAGGTATACATCGATGCCACTGTACAAATTTAATATGTACAAAAAGTTTTGTTGTTGTGTTTTTTCATGAGTATATTCGTTTGGTTTATATAATGTTAACTATATTTGATGCAGAGTGTTGATCGGGGAAGCCACCTGACTGTTGATCAGACGAAAATAGCCTCAGGGCAGTAGGTAAACCTGATTGTAATTGTTCAATTTAAATACGTCAAAATGTTTTGTTATTATATTATTTCATTGATTATTTTGGTTTCGTTTAGGTAATATTTTCTATGTTTTTGATGCAGGGTTCTGTAAGGGGCACCTCCCTATTAGTAGATAGGGGCAGTTCACCTATAACCATTGATCCGATGAGTAGATCACGATCCTCGAGGCAGCAGGTATAATTCATTGGAATTGTACCAATATAATATGTAGCATAGTTTTTTTTTGTTATGTATTTTTCATGTGTATATTGGTTTCATTATGATACTGTTTTCTACTTCTTTTTTGCAGGGGGATGATCGAGGCAAGTCCCTAGATGTGGATCAAACGAAACCATCATCCAGGCATCAGGTAAACCTAGTTGTAATTTTAGGAATATATAATGATAGATATGTTTTGTTAATATACTTTTTTCCTCGATCTATTGCTTTCACATCAGTAATGTTTTATATATTTTTGTTGTGGACCAAGATTCGGTGTATGAAACAACATCATAGCAATCAATAGATTTTGATGTGCATGATTTGTTGGGCAATGCTGACATTAGTTCTTCTCTAGACTCTGTTAAGGTGATAGAGAAGACCTTGAAAAAAATTAATGCGGATATCCTTCTTCTACTATTCATTATTCTGCAGACAGACGAGATTAAATCCAAGGTTGAAATGTTGGTAAAGAGATCTCATGCCTTGCAAGTAAGTTTCGGAATATTGAATCATAATATAAATTCATTTAGAACTTTATAATTTTTACCTTTATATGATAGTGAACTTATAAAATATGGTTTGTATTTACAGGATTTTCTGTGACCACACACTAGTGGTCAAGGCAATGTTGGCCCTAGTGATGCTCATGGATATCAATCGTCACATGATAAAACAACTCTGCGTACATCGACTCATGTGCCATTGTTTTCGACTGAACAGTCGAAAACACGTTTTGCGACACCCTCGAGGCCAGTAGAGAGTGCACCAGCTAGTGACCGACGCACACAAGATCATGCAAAAGAAGCGGTCGATGCAGAGCCTGCTAGTATTGATATTGCTGAAGCAACATTTCCTAGATATTCCTGTGTCACTAGCATGGGTACAATACAGACAACATTTTTCGTGGACGAAGATCCCGTTCCAATAAATATAGAGAAGATCCCAGGTAATTATACATTTTTCAAGTTAGTGTTTATAATTTGATTGTAATATACCGATAAAACATTTTTTTTCAACTAATGATGACATGATCGTTTTGCAGGAAATAATTTTTTTATAAACATATAAATGATTTGTCCTTGGAGATCTTCAGGCCCACCATCTGCACAAGGTGGGATAGAAAAACAAAAAATTTAAAAGATGAGCTCACTAATCGATTGGTTGGCCTCTTCAGCAACGAGACCTTCGATAGAGCCGTGGTCCTAAAGAAGGTTGGACAACATATGAAGATTTATGAGACCAATATAGGGTTCACCTAGAAAGTAACCCTAGGTATGAGCGCACTCCAATAATTCCAGCAAGAGAGTGGAAAGCCCTAGTGGAATATGGAAAGGAGAGGGCTCTGAGAAAAGAAGGAAAGCTACCACCAGGCATAGGGAGGTATGCAATACTTTCCACAATGTAATTCTAAACCTTATTATTATTAATTTTTATATCGAATTTGGAACATCTAACGTATTTCAACAATTGCATAGGCTGTCATACACATCAAAGGACACAAAGGAAAGACTAGAAAAAATTGGTCAGCACAAGCTTGGGCTTGGTGGTTATTCGAATTTGGCAGCACAAATTGTAAGAATCGAAAAACCAATAATGCATCCAAATAATAAATTGCGAATTATTTTCATTTTTTGCGCCGCAAAATGCAAATTAATGACGTTATGCAAATATGCAAGCCGACCGATTCAAAGAAGTTCCCACTGAGGAAGACTTGAAGCTTGGATTCCAGCACGACTTTGAAGCTGTTGTTGAACGCCGAAAAAGCTTGTCTGGGAAAACACGGTCTTCTGGTGATCCATGTGGTGCACAGGTATATAGAATCTATATAGTTTAATAAATATTTATTACTTGTGCAATCTATTCATTATAAATAATTGACATAAAATATTGACTCTGTTTTGAGCAGGAAAGCAATGATCCCCTTAATGTCAAGGATGGACAACAAACAATCGAAGGTCATGCTTTGAATCTTGGTAATGAATTTATTCATATGCTACAATTTTATATATAGCATTGAAAATGGTGAACATTAATTGTACTTCTCCATATTTCAACTGCAGAGCATGTAGAGGGTCACACTATATAGGTTGAGGCTGGATAGGAATATGAAGAACGTGATGTGGCTACAACAGGTAAAAAAACACCTTTGTAATGTTTTTTTAAATGAAATACTTGTCATTATAATAACAAAATATATCAATGCAACATTTTCACATTATTGCAGAAAATTTGAACCCCTTGCCCCAAAAATTTACGTCACGAGCACTCTACTAGGAATACATCACGGCAAGTTGATGAAGCACCAAGAACTGAAGGGCAAGTTCCAGAAGATGAGATTCTTGTTGATTTTGTAAAGAGAAGAAAAATTAGAAAGAAGTGATTGAAGAAGTATTGTGTAATTATTTTTGATAATATTATGTCATGCATGAGTTTTTTTTCTATTGAATGAATGAATGGTTTAATGAATGTTAGCTTTTATTGAATGAATGTGTTGACTGAATGAATGAATGGTTTAATGAATGTTATCTTTTATTGAATGAATGGTAAATGTTTGTTTATGATGAAATTTGCATGAATTTGCACGTAATTTTTTTTCCAAGTACATGCATTGGGTATGGGGAATTGAGAGTGATGTGAGGGGGGGTAGGGGACATAAGATCTTCCATATTCACATGGTTGTCCCTATTCATTAGAGAATATTAAATTATTCTCAAAACAGAGAGGAGCTCAATGAATGGCTACGATGCTGCCTTTCTACAACCCACTCATGTGTCATCTAGATTTTGACAATTTCATGGGGATTTTTATGAAACTAAATCATCTTATCCTACTTTCCAAGCCTCTGACATGGTAAGGAATTATCCATTTCCCACACTTATTTCTTTGAATAATTATTGTCATAGCATGTATTCCATGACTTATAAAATTTCTTCTGGTTTATAATTGTATTGTTGAAATTTTACTATGGCTATTTCACTCATCCCTTGGAACTTGTTACAGATAGACATGGGAAACATTTTGAAATTTCAAAAGAAAAATTGGCGTTTTGATGTGATCGGTGGTATTATATACTTTGATTTGGTTTTCTCTATGTTTCCTTAGGTGAACTCTTATTACCCATTATTTTACTTGAATATTATTGTAATTTACATTATTAAATAAAAATGCTCATCAAACGTAAAATGTTCATTACTAATGTTTTTTTCTTCATTGAGACTACTAAGACTGTATTTTTTAGGTTCATTTCGTTATTTTCATAAACAAGCAAATTGTTAGAACAGTAATCCACACTTAGTACCATAATCCATAAATTTTTATTGCTCATGTGCTTAATTAAACCATAGTTTGGACTAGGTGACTACAGTTGGTCAAATACCCACTTTTGAGAGTGTTCACACCCACTTCCAAGCAAACCAGATCACCCAGCCTCCTGTTTTGTCCAAAAGTGCACCCTCATTAATTGCTGGAGCGCCCTCTCTCCTTGATTTGGGGAATTTCAGTTGACTAGGGGCGCTAGGGTGGATTTTGCCCAATTTTGGCTAGATTTGGAGCATTTAATGCTCCCTTTGTCCCCCCAAACTCCTCTACTTGCTCACCCACGCCTGCCTTGGCCTCATTAATGACCCAGCATGCTTCAGCCACCTTCACACCAGAATTCGTGACTATTTGGGGTGATTGGGATTGAGTTGGACCCACCTAGGGGGGATTGAGGCCCATTTGGCATTTTTGACTTGTACACTCAGCTTGAGCTCACTAATGCTCTCAAATTTCTCATGGATGTAATAAAAACCTGTTACTAACATTTTCACATGTTAGACAGTCAGTTAATGAAAATATTCAACTTACATTGTGTGTAAAATTATCTCCTTTTTCAAGGTTTTCCACTGTTTTTGCAAATTAATTCGATTTTGTGAGGTTCTCCATAGCTCCTAGATCTTCTGTGATCAAAATAATCACATGGTATCAGAGCCATCATGGAGTTAGTGAGTTGCAGGTCAATATTGAGCATTGAACTACATTCTAGAGAGGATTTCCAGATAAAAATTGAGTGTTTTTTGCAGGTGTTTCAGTAGTTTTCTCACCCTTAACGCAGCAGTCATGGAAGCAAACCAAATGTTTCTCACACCCTTCAATTTTTTCGATTGGAAGGCTGAGATGGTTATCAAGCTGAGATCTAAGGGTCTCTATAGAGTAACCATGGGCATAGAAGTGGAGCCAAATTCTGATGTGGAGAAAGCAAAGTACTACAATCGACTTGATGAAGCTTATGGATTGTTATGCCTGAGCATTTCAAGGGAACTCTTGTTTCATACAGACAGTTTGACAACCCCCAACAAAGTATGGGTGAAGCTAGAATCACTCTTTGGGAAAACTGATGAACTGAGAGGCCACCAGCTTGAAAACGAGCTCATTAGCTTGAGCCCAGCGCATTTTGAAACCATCCAGGAGTTCTTCACGAAGTTCAAGTCACTAGTGCTTCAACTGCAACAATGTGGAATTGTTAAGAAGGAGGAACAACTGATTCTTTCCATCCTTTCGAAGCTAGGCCCAGAATTCTCTGTATTTGTTAGCACATTTCACTCAGCCAAAATGACCCTTCGAAATTGGCAAATGCCATCACTAGCTACCTTCATGGAGTGTCTCACTCAGGAGCAGGACAAACTAGTTCAGATGGGCACCATAAAATCAAAGGACCAAGCATTGGCAATGGGTGTTTCAAATGCCAACAAAGGCAAGCAGAAAGCCAAGAATTCGAAGCAGCAAGAGAAGAGGAAGTTTGACAAGACCAAGTCTGCAGATGGGGGTTCGAATCTGTCAAAGGAGAAGGACAAGAAGGGAAAGGAAAATACCAAATGCACCTATTGTCATAGGGGATGGCATCCAGAGAGATCATGCATGAAAAAAACCATTGATTCAATGGCGCAGCTGCTGGAGAAGAACAACATCCCAGTCCCTGAGGGCGCAAGGAAGAAAGAGAGCACCTCAAATCCTGACAATAAGGAGAAGTGTCATGCTTTGGTAGCAAGTATTTCGAATCCCTCATCCTTTATCATTGACTCAGGAGCTTCCAGACATATGGTTTCATCCAGAGAACTCTTCTCCTCTATGCATTCGAATGGTGGCCCAACAGTTCGAATGGGAGATGATTCAGAAATCCAGACCAAGGGGATTGGTAGGATTGACATGGAGCATGGCTATTTCAGTGATGTGCTCTATGTACCTTCATTGGCTGCAAATTTGCTATCAGTTTATCAAATGACCCATACAGGAGAAGCCAAGAGAGTAACATTTACTCTAGATTTGGTAGAAATCTCAGAAATTTCTTCAAATCAAGTTGTGGCTGTAGGGTATGCTGATCATGATGAGAGAATGTACAAGTTCTCCAATTTCATTCCACACTCTAGTGACCATGCTCTTGTCTCTCATGCCAACGAGACCTCCAAGTTGTGGCATGAAAGATTTGGCCACATGAACTACAAATATCTCCAGACATTGCACAAGGACGAGATGGTGGAAGGGCTTCCAGAAATCAGATCTTCAAATGGTGCATGCATTGGGTGTGTAGTTGGAAAGCATCCTGAGCGTAGCTATGAGAAGGGAATGGCAAGGAGAGCCACTCAACCACTTGGATTGGTACATTCAGACCTCATTGGTCCTCTTCCCACTCCATCATATGGTGGATCAAGGTATGTACTCACATTCATAGATGACTACTCTCGATTCTGCTGGGTTTACTTCCTTAAATTGAAGTCAGAAGTGTTTGAGAAATTGAAGATTTGGAAAGCCCTAGTGGAGAATCATAGTGGTCATAAGATAAAGATCCTTAGGACTGATAATGGAAAGGAATATGTGAATAATAACATTCAGCATCTTTGTGAGGAATGTGGCATCCAAATGCAACATTCAATCCCCTACACACCTCAGCAAAATGGTGTGGCAGAGAGGAAAAATAGACCTCTCAAAGAGATGGCCACTTGCATGATTGAAGCTAGGGATCTAAGCCCTAAGCTATGGGCTGAAGCCATCAATTGTGCTGCTCATATTCAGAACAGAGCCTTTCACAAATCAGTCAAAGGAAAAACCCCCTATGAGGCATGGTTTGGCCAAAAACCAAATGTGTCAAATTTCAGGATTTTTGGGTCTAGAGCATGGGCTCGAATTCCATCAGAAAAGAGGAAGGCTTTGGAGCCACAGAGCAGAGAATGTATCATGGTTGGATATGGTGAGGACACAAAGGGCTACAAGCTCTTTGACACATCCACACTCAAAACTTTCATTGAGAGAAGTGTGCAATTCGAAGAAGAACCAATTCCATATTTTGAGCTTGCACTGGGGGAAAGCTCCTCTCCTCCTCACCTTAATGAAATTAGTGATGATTCCACTTCTGATTTTTCTGATATTGCTGAAGATGAAATGGCTGAAGATGAAATTTCTGTACATGAGTCACCATCAAGGCCCAAGTGGGCTGAAAATATCATACAAGCTGCAGGTGAATTGGCAGGCAATCCCCAAGAGCCTAGGAAGACTAGATCTCAAACAATCAATGCTTCCTTTGCAAATGAAAGTGAACTTGCTGATCACTGTTATATGATGATTGGATCTGATCCAACATCATATCAGGAAGCTCATCGTGATCCAAGGTGGAGAGCAGCAATGCAAGAAGAATTCCAATCTCTCCAAGAGAACAAAACATGGGATTTGGTGCCTCTTCCTCCCAAGAGGAAACTTGTGCAATGTAAGTGGATTTTCCAAACCAAACCTGTTGCTGATGCTTCTGATCTGAAGTACAAGGCTAGGTTAGTGGCTAAGGGCTACTCACAATTCCATGGTGTGGATTATACAGAGACCTTTGCACCTGTTGCAAAGATGGACTCAATTAGACTAGCTCTAGCCATGGCAGCTAGTAAAGGTTGGGAAGTTCACCACATGGATGTCAAAAGTGCATTCTTGCATGGTGAGCTACAGGAAGAGATATATATGCAGCAACCTGAAGGATTCCAAGAGGATCCCACACTTGTATGCAGGTTGAAGAAGTCACTCTATGGGCTCAAGCAAGCCCCCAGGGCTTGGTATGCCAAAATGGATGCTTTTTTGCTCTCAATTGGTTTCTGTCGATGCAAGTATGATCCAAATGTTTATTTGCAGCAATGTGATGATAATTTTCAGGTCATTGTACTGTATGTTGATGATATTTTAATTACAGGGAGCTGCAACAAACAAATTGGCTCAATTAAAGCTTCTTTGCATAGTGAATTTGCCATGAGCGACCTAGGATTGCTAAGGCAATTTTTGGGTTTGGAAATTGAGCAATCTGAGAGAGGTATATTGCTGAGTCAACCTAAGTATGATTCAGACCTTTTATTCAAGTTTAAAATGGCTGAATGTAAGGCAGCCAAGTGCCCATTCCTTTCAGGAATAAAACTAGGTGAATTTGAAGACTCTCCATTGGTGGATTGCACACTCTACAGGCAGCTAGTCGGAAGATTGTTGTATCTTACACATACAAGACCTGATTTGTCTTATGCTGTAAGTGCTGTAGCAAGGTATATGCAGTAGCGACATGAGATCCATTGGAAGGCAGCCAAAAGGATCCTTCAATATGTCAAAGGAACAAAGAGCTTTGGGGTACACTATGCAGCTGGCTCTTCACTTCAACTAGCTGGATTTTCTGATTCCGATTGGGCGGGAGATCCCATCGATAGAAATTCCACTTCAGGTTTTGTGTTTATGTTTGCTGAAGGTCCCATTTGCTGGTCAAGTAAGAAACAACATACCATTTCTCTTTCATCAGCAGAGGCCGAGTACAGGGCAGCAGTGAACGCAGCCACACAGTGTGTTTGGTTGCAAGGCATTCTTCGGGAGTTTGGTGTTGCTATTGATTCTCCAACCAATATTTGGGTGGATAATCAAAGTGCCATCAATATATATATTGATTCAGTACAGAGGCAAAGAACAAAGCACATTGAAATCCACATGCATTACATTCGGGGCTTGGTGCATGACAGGGTGATTTCATTGCAGTATTGCCCATCCACCGAGCAAACTGCAAATATTTTCACCAAGTGTTTTACTGAGAAGACCTTTACTCACTTGAGAGATTTGCTTGGAGTGAGTGATGGATGGTGATTGCTCCAATTTAATTGCAGGTTCAGCCCCATGCCCATTTTAGAGGGAAGTTTTTATCCCATGAGGTTTTACTTCTTTTCCTCGGTTCATATGGACAAATAAAATTTCTGTTTGTAATGAGGTGACTTGAGCCTTTTTTGCCAAGGCCTCCCACTTATCTTTCATGAGTTGTACTAAGTTCTGGTTAAGGGGGGGTGTTAGAACAGTAATCCACACTTAGTACCATAATCCATAAATTTTTATTGCTCATGTGCTTAATTAAACCATAGTTTGGACTAGGTGACTACAGTTGGTCAAATACCCACTTTTGAGAGTGTTCACACCCACTTCCAAGCAAACCAATTCACCCAGCCTCCTGTTTTGTCCACAAGTGCACCCTCATTAATTGCTGGAGCGCCCTCTCTCCTTGATTTGGGGAATTTCAGTTGACTAGGGGCGCTAGGGTGGATTTTGCCCAATTTTGGCTAGATTTGGAGCATTTAATGCTCCCTTGGTCCCCTCAAACTCCTCTACTTGCTCACCCACGCCTACCTTGGCCTCATTAATGACCTAGCATGCTTCATCCACCTTCACACCAGAATTCGTGACTGTTTGGGGTGATTGGGATTGAGTTGGACCCACCTAGGGGGGATTGAGGCCCATTTGGCATTTTTGACTTGTACACTCAGCCTGAGCTCACTAATGCTCTCGAATTTCTCATGGATGTAATAAAAACCTGTTACTAACATTTTCACATGTTAGAAAGTCAGTTAATGAAAATATTCAGCTTACATTGTGTGTAAAATTATCTCCTTTTTCAAGTTTTTCCACTGTTTTTGCAAATTAATTCGATTTTGTGAGGTTCTCCATAGCTCCTAGATCTTCTGTGATCAAAATAATCACATGGTATCAGATCCATCATGGAGTTAGTGAGTTGCAGGTCAATATTGAGCATTGAACTGCATTCTAGAGAGGATTTCCAGATAAAAATTGAGTGTTTTTTGCAGGTGTTTCAGTAGTTTTCTCACCATTAACGCAGCAGTCATGGAAGCAAACCAAATGTTGCTCACACCCTTCAATTTTTTCGATTGGAAGGCTGAGATGGTTATCAAGCTGAGATCTAAGGGTCTCTATAGAGTAACCATGGGCACAGAAGTGGAGCCAAATTCTGCTGTGGAGAAAGCAAAGTACTACAATCGACTTGATGAAGCTTATAGATTGTTATGCCTGATCATTTCAAGGGAACTCTTGTTTCATACAGACAGTTTGACAACCCCCAACGAAGTATGGGTGAAGCTAGAATCACTCTTTGGGAAAACTGATGAACTGAGAGGCCACCAGCTTGAAAACGAGCTCATTAGCTTGAGCCCAGCGCATTTTGAAACCATCCAGGAGTTCTTCACGAAGTTCAAGTCAATGGTGCTTCAACTGCAACAATGTGGAATTGTTAAGAAGGAGGAACAACTGATTCTGTCCATCCTTTCGAAGCTAGGCCCAGAATTCTCTGTAGTTGTTAGCACATTTCACTCAGCCAAAATGACCCTTCGAAATTGGCAAATGCCATCACTAGCTACCTTCATGGAGTGTCTCACTCAGGAGCAGGACAAACTAGTTTAGATGGGCACCATAAAATCAAAGGACCAAGCATTGGCAATGGGTGTTTCAAATGCCAACAAAGGCAAGCAGAAAGCCAAGAATTCGAAGCAGCAAGAGAAGAGGAAGTTTGACAAGACCAAGTCTGCAGATGGGGGTTCGAATCTGTCAAAGGACAAGGACAAGAAGGGAAAGGAAAAGACCAAATGCACCTATTGTCATAGGGGATGGCATCCAGAGAGCTCATGCATGAAGAAAACCATTGATTCAATGGCGCAGCTGCTGGAGAAGAACAACATCCCAGTCCCTGAGGGCGTAAGGAAGAAAGAGAGCACCTCAAATCCTGACAATAAGGAGAAGTGTCATGCTTTGGTAGCAGGTATTTCGAATCCCTCATCCTTTATCATTGACTCAGGAGCTTCCAGACATATGGTTTCATCCAGAGAACTCTTCTCCTCTATGCATTCGAATGGTGGCCCAACAGTTCGAATGGGAGATGATTCAGAAATCCAGACCAAGGGGATTGGTAGGATTGACATGGAGCATGGCTATTTCAGTGATGTGCTCTATGTACCTTCATTGGCTGCAAATTTGCTATCAGTTTCTCAAATGACCCATACAGGAGAAGCCAAGAGAGTAACATTTACTCCAGATTTGGTAGAAATCTCAGAAATTTCTTCAAATCAAGTTGTGGCTGTAGGGTATGCTGATCATGATGAGAGAATGTACAAGTTCTCCAATTTCATTCCAGACTCTAGTGACCATGCTCTTGTCTCTCATGCCAACGAGACCTCCAAGTTGTGGCATGAAAGATTTGGCCACATGAACTACAAATATCTCCAGACATTGCACAAGGACGAGATGGTGGAAGGGCTTCCAGAAATCAGATCTTCAAATGGTGCATGCATTGGGTGTGTAGTTGGAAAGCATCCTGAGCGCAGCTATGAGAACGGAATGGCAAGGAGAGCCACTCAACCACTTGGATTGGTACATTCAGACCTCATTGGTCCTCTTCCCACTCCATCATATGGTGGATCAAGGTATGTACTCACATTCATAGATGACTACTCTCGATTCTGCTTGGTTTACTTCCTTAAATTGAAGTCAGAAGTGTTTGAGAAATTGAAGATTTGGAAAGCCCTAGTGGAGAATCATAGTGGTCATAAGATAAAGATCCTTAGGACTGATAATGGAAAGGAATATGTGAATAATAACATTCAGCATCTTTGTGAGGAATGTGGCATCCAAATGCAACATTCAATCCCCTACACACCTCAGCAAAATGGTGTGGCAGAGAGGAAAAATAGATCTCTCAAAGAGATGGCCACTTGCATGATTGAAGCTAGGGATCTAAGCCCTAAGCTATGGGCTGAAGCCATCAATTGTGCTGCTCATATTCAAAACAGAGCCTTTCACAAATCAGTCAAAGGAAAAACCCCCTATGAGGCATGGTTTGGCCAAAAACCAAATGTGTCAAATTTCAGGATTTTTGGGTCTAGAGCATGGGCTCGAATTCCATCAGAAAAGAGGAAGGCTTTGGAGCCACAGAGAAGAGAATGTATCATGGTTGGATATGGTGAGGACACAAAGGGATACAAGCTCTTTGACACATCCACACTCAAAACTTTCATTGAGAGAAGTGTGCAATTCGAAGAAGAACCAATTCCATATTTTGAGCTTGCACCGGGGGAAAGCTCCTCTCCTCCTCACCTTAATGAAATTAGTGATGATTCCACTTCTGATTTTTCTTATATTGCTGAAGATGACATGGCTGAAGATGAAATTTCTGTACATGAGTCACCATCAAGGCCCAAGTGGGCTGAAAAAATCATACAAGCTGCAGGTGGATTGGCAGGCAATCCCCAAGAGCCTAGGAAGACTAGATCTCAAACAATCAATGCTTCCTTTGCAAATGAAAGTGAACTTGCTGATCACTGTTATATGATGATTGGATCTGATCCAACATCATATCAGGAAGCTCATCGTGATCCAAGGTGGAGAGCAGCAATGCAAGAAGAATTCCAATCTCTCCAAGAGAACAAAACATGGGATTTGGTGCCTCTTCCTCCCAAGAGGAAACTTGTGCAATGTAAGTGGATTTTCCGAACCAAACCTGTTGCTGATGGTTCTGATCTGAAGTACAAGGTTAGGTTAGT
Organism: Larix kaempferi; assembly: GCA_027924585.1. Taxonomy (NCBI): domain Eukaryota; kingdom Viridiplantae; phylum Streptophyta; class Pinopsida; order Pinales; family Pinaceae; genus Larix; species Larix kaempferi. Next base: position 1,477,971 of record BSBM01000465.1, on the reverse strand, counting down.
GGCTAAGGGCTACTCACAAATCCATGGTGTGTATTATACAGAGACCTTTGCACCGGTTGCAAAGATGGACTCAATTAGACTAGCTCTAGCCATGGCAGCTAGTAAAGGTTGGGAAGTTCACCACATGGATGTCAAAAGTGCATTCTTGCATGGTGAGCTACAGGAAGAGATATATATGCAGCAACCTGAAGGATTCCAAGAGTATCCCACACTTGTATGCAGGTTGAAGAAGTCACTCTATGGGCTCAAGCAAGCCCCCAGGGCTTGGTATGCCAAAATGGATGCTTTTTTGCTCTCAATTGGTTTCTGTCGATGCAAGTCTGATCCAAATGTTTATTTGCAGCAATGTGATGATAATTTGCAGGTCATTGTACTGTATGTTGATGATCTTTTAATTACAGGGAGCTGCAACAAACAAATTGGCTCAATTAAAGATTCTTTGCATAGTGAATTTGCCATGAGCGACCTAGGATTGCTAAGGCAATTTTTGGGTTTGGAAATTGAGCAATCTGAGAGAGGTATATTGCTGAGTCAACCTAAGTATGCTTCAGACCTTTTATTCAAGTTTAAAATGGCTGAATGTAAGGCAGCCAAGTGCCCATTCCTTTCAGGCATAAAACTAGGTGAATTTGAAGACTCTCCATTGGTGGATTGCACACTCTACAGGCAGCTAGTCGGAAGATTGTTGTATCTTACACATACAAGACCTGATTTGTCTTATGCTGTAAGTGCTGTAGCAAGGTATATGCAGCAGCCACATGAGATCCATTGGAAGGTAGCCAAAAGGATCCTTCAATATGTCCAAGGAACAAAGAGCTTTGGGGTACACTATGCAGCTGGCTCTTCACTTCAACTAGCTGGATTTTCTGATTCCGATTGGGCGGGAGATCCCATCGATAGAAAGTCCACTTCAGGTTTTGTGTTTATGTTTGTTGAAGGTCCCATTTGCTGGTCAAGTAAGAAACAACATACCATTTCTCTTTCATCAGCAGAGGCCGAGTACAGGGCAGCAGTGAACGCAGCCACACAGTGTGTTTGGTTGCAAGGCATTCTTCGGGAGTTTGGTGTTGCTATTAATTCTCCAACCAGTATTTGGGTGGATAATCAAAGTGCCATCAAGATATATACTGATCGAGTACAGAGGCAAAGAACAAAGCACATTGAAATCCACATGCATTACATTCGGGGCTTGGTGCATGACAGGGTGATTTCATTGCAGTATTGCCCATCCACCGAGCAAACTGCAGATATTTTCACCAAGTGCTTTACTTAGAAGACCTTTAATCACTTGAGAGATTTGCTTGGAGTGAGTGATGGATGGTGATTGCTGCAATTTAATTGCAGGTTCAGCCCCATGTCCATTTTAGAGGGAAGTTTTTATCCCATGAGGTTTTACTTCTTTTCCTCGGTTCATATGGACAAATAAAATTTCTGTTTGTAATGAGGTGACTTGAGCCTTTGTTGCCAAGGCCTCCCACTTATCTTTCATGAGTTGTAATAAGTTCTGGTTAAGGGGGGGTGTTAGAACAGTAATCCACACTTAGTACCATAATCCATAAATTTTTATTGCTCATGTGCTTAATTAAACCATAGTTTGGACTAGGTGACTACAGTTGGTCAAATACCCACTTTTGAGAGTGTTCACACCCACTTCCAAGCAAACCAGTTCACCCAGCCTCCTTTTTTGTCCACAAGTGCACCCTCATTAATTGCTGGAGTGCCCTCTCTCCTTGATTTGGGGAATTTCAGTTGACTAGGGGCGCTAGGGTGGATTTTGCCCAATTTTGGCTAGATTTGGAGCATTTAATGCTCCCTTGGTCCCCCCAAACTCCTCTACTTTCTCACCCACGCCTACCTTGGCCTCATTAATGACCCAGCATGCTTCAGCCACCATCACACCAGAATTCATGACTGTTTGGGGTGATTGGGATTGAGTTGGACCCACCTAGGGGGGATTGAGGCCCATTTGGCATTTTTGACTTGTACACTCAGCTTGAGCTCACTAATGCTCTCGAATTTCTCATGGATGTAATAAAAACATGTTACTAACATTTTCACATGTTAGACAGTCAGTTAATGAAAATATTCAGCTTACATTGTGTGTAAAATTATCTCCTTTTTCAAGTTTTTCCACTGTTTTTGCAAATTAATTCGATTTTGTGAGCTTCTCCATAGCTCCTAGATCTTCTGTGATCAAAATACTCACATGGTATCAGATCCATCGTGGATTTAGTGAGTTGCAGGTCAATATTGAGCATTGAACTGCATTCTAGAGAGGATTTCCAGATAAAAATTGAGTGTTTTTTGCAGGTGTTTCAGTAGTTTTCTCACCATTAACGCAGCAGTCATGGAAGCAAACCAAATGTTTCTCACACCCTTCAATTTTTTCGATTGGAAGGCTGAGATGGTTATCAAGCTGAGATCTAAGGGTCTCTATAGAGTAACCATGGGCACAGAAGTGGAGCCAAATTCTTCTTTGGAGAAAGCAAAGTACTACAATCGACTTGATGAAGCTTATGGATTGTTATGCCTGAGCATTTCAAGGGAACTCTTGTTTCATACAGACAGATTGACAACCCCCAATGAAGTATGGGTGAAGCTAGAATCACTCTTTGGGAAAACTGATGAACTGAGAGGCCACCAGCTTGAAAACGAGCTCATTAGCTTGAGCCCAGCGCATTTTGAAACCATCCAGGAGTTCTTCACGAATTCAAGTCACTGGTGCTTCAACTGCAACAATGTGGAATTGTTAAGAAGGAGGAACAACTGATTCTGTCCATCCTTTCGAAGCTAGGCCCAGAATTCTCTGTATTTGTTAGCACATTTCACTCAGCCAAAATGACCCTTCGAAATTGGCAAATTCCATCACTAGCTACCTTCATGGAGTGTCTCACTCAGGAGCAGGACAAACTAGTTCAGATGGGCACCATAAAATCAAAGGACCAAGCATTGGCAATGGGTGTTTCAAATGCCAACAAAGGCAAGCAGAAAGCCAAGAATTCGAAGCAGCAAGAGAAGAGGAAGTTTGACAAGGCCAAGTCTGCAGATGGGGGTTCGAATCTGTCAAAGGAGAAGGACAAGAAGGGAAAGGAAAAGACCAAATGCACTTATTGTCATAGGGGATGGCATCCAGAGAGCTCATGCATGAAGAAAACCATTGATTCAATGGCGCAGCTACTGGAGAAGAACAACATCCCAGTCCCTGAGGGCGCAAGGAAGAAAGAGAGCACCTCAAATCCTGACAATAAGGAGAAGTGTCATGCTTTGGTAGCAGGTATTTCGAATCCCTCATCCTTTATCATTGACTCAGGAGCTTCCAGACATATGGTTTCATCCAGAGAACTCTTCTCCTCTATGCATTCGAATGGTGGCCCAACAGTTCGAATGGGAGATGATTCAGAAATCCTGACCAAGGGGATTGGTAGGATTGACATGGAGCATGGCTATTTCAGTGATGTGCTCTATGTACCTTCATTGGATGCAAATTTGCTATCAGTTTATCAAATGACCCATACAGGAGAAGCCAAGAGAGTAACATTTACTCCAGATTTGGTAGAAATCTCAGAAATTTCTTCAAATCAAGTTGTGGCTGTAGGGTATGCTGATCATGATGAGAGAATGTACAAGTTCTCGAATTTCATTCCACACTCTAGTGACCATGCTCTTGTCTCTCATGCCAACGAGACCTCCAAGTTGTGGCATGAAATATTTGGCCACATGAACTACAAATATCTCCAGACATTGCACAAGGACGAGATGGTGGAAGGGCTTCTAGAAATCAGATCTTCAAATGGTGCATGCATTGGGTGTGTAGTTGGAAAGCATCCTGAGCGCAGCTATGAGAACGGAATGGCAAGGAGAGCCACTCAACCACTTGGATTGGTACATTCAGACCTCATTGGTCCTCTTCCCACTCCATCATATGGTGGATCAAGGTATGTACTCACATTCATAGATGACTACTCTCGATTCTGCTGGGTTTACTTCCTTAAATTGAAGTCAGAAGTGTTTGAGAAATTGAAGATTTGGAAAGCCCTAGTGGAGAATCATAGTGGTCATAAGATAAAGATCCTTAGGACTGATAATGGAAAGGAATATGTGAATAATAAAATTCAGCATCTTTGTGAGGAATGTGGCATCCAAATGCAACATTCAATCCCCTACACACCTCAGCAAAATGGTGTGGCAGAGAGGAAAAATAGATCTCTCAAAGAGATGGCCACTTGCATGATTGAAGCTAGGGATCTAAGCCCTAAGCTATGGGCTGAAGCCATCAATTGTGTTGCTCATATTCAGAACAGAGCCTTTCACAAATCAGTCAAAGGAAAAACCCCCTATGAGGCATGGTTTGGCCAAAAACCAAATGTGTCAAATTTCAGGATTTTTGGGTCTAGAGCATGGGCTCGAATTCCATCAGAAAAGAGGAAGGCTTTGGAGCCACAGAGCAGAGAATGTATCATGGTTGGATATGGTGAGGACACAAAGGGCCACAAGCTCTTTGACACATCCACACTCAAAACTTTCATTGAGAGAAGTGTGCAATTCGAAGAAGAACCAATTCCAGATTTTGAGCTTCCACCGGGGGAAAGCTCCTCTCCTCCTCACCTTAATGAAATTAGTGATGATTCCACTTCTGATTTTTCTGATATTGCTGAAGATGACATGGCTGAAGATGAAATTTCTGTACATGAGTCACCATCAAGGCCCAAGTGGGCTGAAAAAATCATACAAGCTGCAGGTGAATTGGCAGGCAATCCCCAAGAGCCTAGGAAGACTAGATCTCAAACAATCAATGCTTCCTTTGCAAATGAAAGTGAACTTGCTGATCACTGTTATATGATGATTGGATCTGATCCAACATCATATCAGGAAGCTCATCGTGATCCAAGGTGGAGAGCAGCAATGCAAGAAGAATTCCAATCTCTCCAAGAGAACAAAACATGGGATTTGGTGCCTCTTCCTCCCAAGAGGAAACTTGTGCAATGTAAGTGGATTTTCCGAACCAAACCTGTTGCTGATGGTTCTGATCTGAAGTACAAGTCCAGGTTAGTGGCTAAGGGATACTCACAAATCCATGGTGTGGATTATACAGAGACCTTTGCACCGGTTGCAAAGATGGACTCAATTAGACTAGCTCTAGCCATGGCAGCTAGTAAAGGTTGGGAAGTTCACCACATGGATGTCAAAAGTGCATTCTTGCATGGTGAGCTACAGGAAGAGATATATATGCAGCAACCTGAAGGATTCCAAGAGGATCCCACACTTGTATGCAGGTTGAAGAAGTCACTCTATGGGCTCAAGCAAGCCCCCAGGGCTTGGTATGCCAAAATGGATGCTTTTTTGCTCTCAATTGGTTTCTGTCGATGCAAGTCTGATCCAAATGTTTATTTGCAGCAATGTGATGATAATTTGCAGGTCATTGTACTGTATGTTGATGATCTTTTAATTACAGGGAGCTGCAACAAACAAATTGGCTCAATTAAAGCTTCTTTGCATAGTGAATTTGCCATGAGCGACCTAGGATTGCTAAGGCAATTTTTGGGTTTGGAAATTGAGCAATCTGAGAGAGGTATATTGCTGAGTCAACCTAAGTATGCTTCAGACCTGTTATTCAAGTTTAAAATGGCTGAATGTAAGGCAGCCAAGTTCCCATTCCTTTCAGGCATAAAACTAGGTGAATTTGAAGACTCTCCATTGGTGGATTGCACACTCTACAGGGAGCTAGTCGGAAGTTTGTTGTATCTTATACATACAAGACCTGATTTGTCTTATGCTGTAAGTGCTGTAGCAAGGTATATGCAGCAACCACATGAGATCCATTGGAAGGAAGCCAAAAGGATCCTTCAATATGTCCAAGGAACAAAGAGCTTTGGGGTACACTATGCAGCTGGCTCTTCACTTCAACTAGCTGGATTTTCTGATTCCGATTGGGAGGGAGATCCCATCGATAGAAAGTCCACTTCAGGTTTTGTGTTTATGTTTGTTGAAGGTCCCATTTTCTGGTCAAGTAAGAAACAACATACCATTTCTCTTTCATCAGCAGAGGCCGAGTACAGGGCAGCAGTGAACGCAACCACACAGTGTGTTTGGTTGCAAGGCATTCTTCGGGAGTTTGGTGTTGCTATTGATTCTCCAACCAATATTTGGGTGGATAATCAAAGTGCCATCAAGATATCTACTGATCCAGTACAGAGGCAAAGAACAAAGCACATTGAAATCCACATGCATTACATTCGGGGCTTGGTGCATGACAGGGTGATTTCATTGCAGTATTGCCCATCCACCGAGCAAACTGCAGATATTTTCACCAAGTGCTTTACTGAGAAGACCTTCACTCACTTGAGAGCTTTGCTTAGAGTGAGTGATGGATGGTGATTGCTGCAATTTAATTGCAGGTTCAGCCCCATGTCCATTTTAGAGGGAAGTTTTTATCCCATGAGGTTTTACTTCTTTTCCTCGGTTCATATGGACAAATAAAATTTATGTTTCTAATGAGGTGACTTGAGCCTTTGTTGCCAAGGCCTCCCACTTATCTTTCATGAGTTGTACTAATTTCTGGTTAAGGGGGGGTGTTAGAACAGTAATCCACACTTAGTACCATAATCCATAAATTTTTATTGCTTATGTGCTTAATTAAACCATAGTTTGGACTAGGTGACTACAGTTGGTCAAATACCCACTTTTGAGAGTGTTCACACCCACTTCCAAGCAAACCAGTTCACCCAGCCTCCTGTTTTGTCCACAAGTGCGCCCTCATTAATTGTTGGAGCGCCCTCTCTCCTTGATTTTGGGAATTTCAGTTGACTAGGGGCGCTAGGGTGGATTTTGCCCAATTTTGGCTAGATTTGGAGCATTTAATGCTCCCTTGGTCCCCCCAAACTCCTCTACTTGCTCACCCACGCCTACCTTGGCCTCATTAATGACCCAGCATGCTTCAGCCACCTTCACACCAGAATTCGTGACTGTTTGGGGTGATTGGGATTGAGTTGGACCCACCTAGGGGGGATTGAGGCCCATTTGGCATTTTTGACTTGTACACTCAGCTTGAGCTCACTAATGCTCTCGAATTTCTCATGGATGTAATAAAAACCTGTTACTAACATTTTCACATGTTAGACAGTCATTTAATGAAAATATTCAGCTTACATTGTGTGTAAAATTATCTCCTTTTTCAAGTTTTTCCACTGTTTTTGCAAATTAATTCGATTTTGTGAGGTTCTCCATAGCTCCTAGATCTTCTGTGATCAAAATACTCACACAAATATTTATTTGAGGGGTCCTACCATGAAATTATTGCAACAGGAAAATATTTGTAGTATGTTGAAAGATGTTTTGAAAGGTAAAGCAAATGTAGACATTTTCAAGCTCCACAAATCAAGGGAAGTTGTTCCAAGAAATTATAAGTATCGATATTAGATGCATATTTACAGGACACGGGTAAAAGCAATAATGCAATATCATGACATACTTTTAAATTGTAGCTTCTTTTAAAAAAACTTATTTATAGCCATCGATTTTCATAGTTCTTTCAAAACTATTGGCATTTTTTGTACACAATTATAGAGAAGACAACTAGTGAATTATTGGGTCCAAAAAGCATAACATTGTAAGAAAGAAAACTCAATTCAATGGTAAAGGAGGTATTTTGGTTGTCCTCTATTTCCATCTTGACTTGATGGTATTCAAAGAATAAATATCTAAAATAGCACTATTCATTTCCCACATACATGAATAACTAACTTCTACAATCCAAACAGACCTTGATACCATCCATATCTTTGTTTCTCTAAATGACAATGTGATTAATCCAAATAGACTCTTTTATAGGAAATTACATACCTATAACCATATTTCCCTTAATATCCTTTTTCAATTGTTCTTTAACCTTGGGATTAAGACGAGAGATTGATGTTTAACGGTATTATCATTTGGTCACAACTCAAATTTCATTTCCCCCAGTTCTCCCATGTGTTAAATTTTCAGAATTTACTTCAATCTGATCTAGGATCTTAACTAAGAGAACAACATGTACATCAAATCTACAGCATATCAATCATGGACACAATAATGCAAGCACACAAGAGACACAGAGTTTACTTGGGGAAAACCATAAAGGTGAAAAACCCCAATAACTTCCTCAAAGATAGATAGAGCAATGATACAACCAGAATACAAGAGATAGTCTTCTCCTAGCAGCAGAGCCTCCTCCTCCACAAGTGCGCCACTCTCCAAAGTGTGAGTGAGAGAATAGAATGTGTAAAATGAGAGACACACTCTCTATTTATACACTAACTTGACTTGACCTTTACTCAACTAGGTCGGCCTCAACTTAACCACTTAACATAATGCTGACTGGGCCGACCCCCACTAGGGTGGTCTAATAACCCATCAATTATAAGTTACGACACTTACAATATAAATGACGACACTTCCGTGTAGAGGAATAATAACATCTCTATAAGAATACAACCACTTTTGTGTAGAGGAATAATAACATCTCTATAGGAATACAACCACTTCCGTATAGACGAATAATAACATCTCTATAGGAATGCAATATACATATATGTGAAATACATTCCGAAGTTACATATACATCAACACTCCCTCTTAACTAGGAAGGTATTTCTCGACACAGGTCTTCTAGAACAAGTCATCTTCTCTGGATCATCGTCACTGGATAATCGTCATTGAGTCATCATCATCGTCACTGCTGCTGCTATCTCAATCAATCTCTGAATATACTCATCATAAGAAGTTCTACAGAGCCAGTCCTTTTTCATACTGGATGTAGGCCCACCACCTACAGGTCTTCGTCATCACTGGCCATACTGTGGAATCCTCAGGACTTATTACGTGCATCACAAAACCTTGCAAGAGCATCCCAGGACTTATTACGGGCACACATCCCAACCTATCGGATCTCCTAGGGAGCTATTGCATGTGACCCTACCACAAAACCTCGAAAGAGAATCCCAAGACTATTTACGAGCACACAGCTCAACCTATTGGATCTCCTAGGGCGCTATTATATGTGGTCACCACAAAACCTTGTAAGAGCATCCCAGGACTTATTACGGGAACACATCCCAACCTATCGGACCTCCCAGAGCGATATTACATGTGGTCATGGAAAAACCTTGCAAGAACATCCTAAGAACTATTACGAGCACACAGATCAACCTATCGGATCTCCCAGGGCGCTATTATATGCCATAGGACAAAACCTCGAAAGAGCATCTGCCAGATATCCCAGGGAGCTATTATATGCCAGCGACAAAACCTTGCAAGACTATCTGCAGATCTCCCAGGGTGTTATTATATGTCCTCCCAGAGAAAAACCTCGAAAGAGCATTTTCCAGATATCCCAGGGAAAAATTATATGCCATAGGCAAAACCTTGCAAGACTATCTGCAAATCTCCCAGGGCACTATTATATGCTCATCTGCACAACCTGATCCACGGCCACAGAGTATCAACCTGATACTCACCATACATCATCCTGATGTACACATGATCATCCTGATCATCATCACTGCAACATCCTGCTACATGTCATCTGGAGCAACATCCTAAATCTCATCATCCATGATCATCTTGATCATATAATGCATCTACCTTATGCATACCAAGTATCTACCTGATACATATCATCATACATGATCCACCTGATCATACAATGTATCCACCTGATACAAATACAAAAACATGATCCACCTGATCATACCTGATACATATCAACATACATGCTCTACCTGATCATACACAGTATCCACCTGATACATATACAGATACATGGTCCAAGCATCCAACATGATGCATATACAAAACATATACAAATGATCCAACTGATCATATCCAGCATCCAACATGATGTGTACATACATATACATATAAATGATCCAACTGATCATATCCAGCATCCTCCTGATGCATATACCGAGCAGTAACTGGAACATCGTCCTGATGCTCATCATCTAGCACTTACATCCATAGCTATGTGATGGATCCTCCTTCCAACATGCTTGGAATGGCTTCTGCAAATGTGTCCATCACTTCTTCCTCGAAGTGTCATCAATCTGAAGAACACCAAGCCTCTCCCTGAAGTACTCGAACTTCACCCTAGCTAGTGGCTTCGTCAGCACATCTGCAATCTGCTCATCCGTCGCAATGTACAGGAGCTTCACAACTCCTCTCTGCACCATATCCCTGATATAGTGATATTTGATCTCTATGTGTTTCGACCTGTCATGAAACATTGGGTTCTCAGACAGCTTCACACAACTCTGGTTATCACAGAAGATACCAGTAGCATCCAATGGGAGATCAAATAACTCAGACAGTAGCTTCCGAAGCCATACTGCCTCACAACTAGCTGAGCAGGCTGCAACATACTCTGCCTCAGCTGTACTCAGTGCTACGCAGGACTGCTTCCTGTCGAACCAAGAAATCACACCTAATCCCATAGTGAAGCAACATCCAGATGTGCTCTTCCTATCTACAGCACTTCCAGCCCAATCTGAATCAACATAATCTTGTAGATTAAATTTTTGATTCGCTTCATACTTGAGCCCATAATCCACTGTACCCTTCAGGTACCTCAGAACATGCTTTACAGCAACCAGGTGAACACTCCTCGGATCCGTCAGGAACTGGCTCAATGTGTTCACCGCAAAGCAAATATCTGGTCTCATGTTTGTCAGGTACATCAAGGACCCAATCATATGACGATACACAGTGACATCAACTGGATCAAATGAAGCATCACATAGAAGCTTCAGGTTCGATGCCATAGGTGTGGCCATGGCCTTGCAGTCCATCATCCTGAACCTCTTCAGGATCTCTACTGCATACTTCCCTTGTCCAAGGAAGATTCCATCTGCACTCTGCCACACCTCCATATCTAGAAAGTGGTGCATCATACCCAAGTTCTGCACATATATGACTCCCTTTCATGTGTCTCAGAACCAAGTGGCTGCTCCACATACACTTCTTCTTCAACTACACCATTCAAGAACGCTATCTTGAAATCCATCTGGTGTATCTTCCACTTCATCACTGCAGCCAGAGCAAGTACGGATCTAATGGAAGTGTATTTGGCTACAAGAGCAAAAGTCTCTATGCTACCACCTGCAGCATGCTTGATCTTGTAGATCCTCTTGGAAGTCACTACAGACTCCCCTTCAGGTCTTGGGACTGCATCCCAAACATCTTCATGATCGACTGGTACTCCTTGATCATGGCATTCTTCCCAGATCCTGGGAACTTCAATATCTTCAATATTTTCAATAGATAACTTTATTGCTGAACAAATGTTGTAGTCCTTCTTTTGTAGGTGATGGTATACGATCTTTCCTACACAACAAGTTAAATTGCATGATTAGAAAACATCTCATAGTTTTCAGAACAAATTCTTACACATAAAGAAATATGTCATACAGTCATGCAATTATCTTAGCCAATGCTTCAATACAACATTTATCCATATTCTGTAACTTTCTAGATGCCTTTCAATCTTTGCCAGAACATTGTTAAGAGTGTGCACAACTCCTAACATGTCAGCAAAGAGGTTTCATTCTAGATAAGTAGCAATGGAATGTTGTACAGTGCCATAGGCCACTTACCCATGTATATTAGTAGTATATTTTTCATCAATGAAACTATGTATAATACACAACCTAATTCTAGGAACATAAGCATATACATTATTGAATAACATTATGTAAGAAATGACAATTCAAATACTTATCTTTGTTTGGTTGCTGGGTGGACTCCCTTTGAATCTTTGCAACTCCATTCTGATGTGGATTGTGAGAAGTGGTCAACTCCCTCTGAATATCCGCATCCTTGCAAAAACTACTGAAGTGTGCTCCTTCTTGATCTTTGCTTCTTTGCATGAACAACTAGAGTGTCCTCCCTCTTGATCTTTGCTTCTTGGATTTCTTGTCCCTGAACTTATATCCATCCTTAATCACTATGCATGCTTATTAGTATCATCATTGTGTTATCATTGAGGTCTCATACATAATCATACATTCATTAGTATATTCTTAATACTATCAAAACACAATAATCTTAAGCATGTAAAGTCATGATCATTTCAAACAGAAATAATAAGCATTTCAAGGTTTATATAGGACTCTTATGGTTATTCATGTCATACATTAAAGTAAGAAACATAATATGCCTAAACCCGTGATTACTCAAACCTATAACTTCATGATTCTTCTGGTTACTCATATCATCAATTATGGTAAGAAACATAATATGCATACAACCATGACTATTCAAACCTATGACTTCATGAATAATCACTATCAACAACACAATAGTATAAGATCCTAACACAAGGTAGGATTCTAGCTTGATATAGGAAAACATGCCTGGATTAGCATGCTAGCTAGTTATGTCTAACATACCCGCATAATGTCTTATGGTTCTCTTTAGTGACTTGTGCTAGTAACCTGCATGTCTCATAAGTTAACCATTGTAGAACCAAGTTATACATACCTCGTAAGTAGATCTTCTATGTGATCCATGAGAATGGATGAATCTTTGTCTTCATGTCACCATGATCATATGTTCTTGAAGTAGAACATGATTTGTCTTTCTTGGTGCACCTTTTATGTTAGCAGACAACATAAACCTCATACAACACCATAATGCATTAGTACAATCATAAGTGTCAACACCCTAACCAATGAATATCTTCTATCATGCATTCATAATTTTGTTAAGGTGATACGACAAATCTAAAATCAAGATTGTACTAACCATAATAACATGAAGACAAACATACCATAAACTTAATCATGAACAAATATCGAAACATACCTCGATGAGTCATACCTGTCGAGATCGCTTGTAATCTTCTTATGTAAGGCCTTAGCCTCATCTCCCTCTGAAACAGGAACTTCTTCACTTATGCAGGTGACCAATCCATCTTCTTCTAGGATTAACCCAATCCACTTGATTTGCAAGAACTGGACCTGGAGCTGGATTAGGGTTTGTCAGAGAAACCCCAAAAATTCAAATTTTGAATTTCAAACTTCTAAAAGGATAGAAATGTGTGCCTTGATGAGCTGATCAAGCTGGTATATTCAGAATTTGAAAACTGCAAAGTTTCACTCCTCAATTTTGCCTTTGAAACTTCTGGATTCACTGTACGTGACCCTAAAATGGGGTTTGATGAAGCCCACTCTTCTGCCCAATCAAAAGGTTTTATATAAATCTCTAAGCTTCTATTTTTCTGAGGAGCTTCCAATCGTGGTCACAGATTTAAAAAATTCCCATTTTTACAGAAGCCCTAATTTTCCACTTTTCTGATCAAAGTCCTGGACTAGGGTCTGATCAAGCCCGACCTTCTTCCCAACCAAAAATTCTGATCTTGGTCTCTAAATTTTGATTTTGATGAGTAGCATTCAGCCGTGGTCTCTAATTACAAGAATTCCAACTTTCTCCGAAACCCTAAATTCCGGAAGCCATGAATGAAGGTGCTCAAAAATAATTATGTTTTGACAGAAATATGTACCTGATTGTTTCTGGTGTAACTCCGCACTTTTCAATCCACTGGGTCTGAAATTTGTTTCTGAGATAGCCTGACCTTCCATATTTCCATCCCGATAGGTCTGACCTCAATTGGATTCTCTAAGAGAGAGTTATGCCAATCGTCGCAACGTGACCTGTTTATGGGATAAAACAAGAGAGCGGACTTGTACGGCGTTCCACGTGTCATTGGTTCAACTTCAGCCTCTAAAAAAGTTTGAGATAGTACAGTCTGTTTACTACCTGACAGTTCTTATGAAATTTCATTTGGAGCTTCCTAGCCCACGTTATAACCTTTTTTTCCAAGGTCACCTGTTTTTGACTCAGATCTGGAAGAGGCAGAAACCCTATATTGTACAGATCATATATCACAAAGTACAACGAATTAGAGGTTTTCCTTTGGACACAAGGTACATGGGGATCTAATATTCAACCTGTAAAAGTTTCAGACCCGAAAACTTTGCCAAAACGGATTTATAGCGAAAGTGCTACGATGACTAGTTTTTTCTATATCAAGCCCTAGCATCGTAAGTGCAACAAGTGTCATACATGCCATATCATGCCTTCTTTCAGGATAGCTCTGATACCATGTTAAATTTTCAGAATTTACTTCAATCTGATCTAGGATCTTAACTGAGAGAACAACATGTACAACAAATCTACAGCATATCAATCATGGACACAATAATGCAAGCACACAAGAGACACAGAGTTTACTTGGGGAAAACCATAAAGGTGAAAAACCCCAATGACTTCCTCACAGATAGATAGAGCAATGATACAACCAGAATACAAGAGATAGTCTTCTCCTAGTAGCAGAGCCTCCTCCTCCACAAGTGCGCCACTCTCCAAAGTGTGAGTGAGAGAATAGAATGTGTAAAATGAGAGAGACACACTCTCTATTTATACACTAACTTGACTTGACCTTTACTCAACTAGGTCGGCCTCAACTTAACCACTTAACATAATGCTGACTGGGCCGACCCCCACTAGGGTGGTCTAATAACCCTTTGACCCACATGGCTGACCCCCAATAGGGTGGTCTAATAACCCATCAAGTATAAGTTACGACACTTACAATATAAATGACGACACTTTCGTATAGAGGAATAATAACATCTCTATAGGAATACAACCACTTCCGTATAGAGGAATAATAACATCTCTATAGGAATACAATATACATATATGTGAAATACATTCCGAAGTTACATATACATCAACACCATGATGTCTTACATCTTAGTAAAACTTTACAAAAATTATTTTTCAGTAAGGCTATGATCTTAGAAATAATATTTTCATCCCAATAATATATTATAGAAGTGATGTTTGGTTGCTCCTCATAACCAATGTTGAGTTTCCACAACTTCAAAGGCTGAGTATATGATGCACTAGAACCATCATTACCCTTCTCTTTAATTTCCTTGGAATCTCCTTGAGAATATTTGAATGAGATATATCTCAAATCCTCTAGATCATTTGCATCCTCTCCATTTTGTCCAATATTCCTACAATAGAGAGGACGCTTCAATGGTTTTTTAGGGATTTGGAAGGATACATGTCTTGATGATAAGGACAAACAATAGGAGCATGGGTGTCATGCGACTTGTCAGTAAGAAAAAATTCCTTAATGAGCTTCAATACTTCTCCCACATTGGGTGAATTAACACAAAGGAGAAGTATTCATATATTTTAATCTAAAGAATAACAAAACCCCTAGTTCACCTTCTTATCTCTTCTTGTAAATACTAGACATTAGGAATGGATCCCAGAGTATGGACAAAATTTTGAATAAAAAAATAATGCTACATTCCTTCACTATCCTACATCTAGGTACAATTCTCAACATGAATAAAAGGATTCATGCTACCATCATATATTTCCACAATCATGATATCTTTATCTTTATTGGAAGAAAATTTTTGACATTCAAACTTAGCTGGAAAACCTATGTGTCATAGCAGGATGGAATTCATCCCAAGTAGATAGGTCTTATTTATATGTCACCCACCATCTCTTAATAGTTCCTCGTAGACCCATATCTAGCATAGGGAGTCCCTAATATTCCACAATAGTGCCTTTTATTTCACTCAAAGAGTCTTCCATATCCATTACCCCATAATATATAGTTGGGTTTCATAACTCTTTTCAAATTCATGAAAAAACTATAATTATAGATCATATTCTAGAAGATATCTTGTCTCTTTTTCCACCACTCATTTAATGATTATTTAGAATCAATATCAAAGGAATGGATGCTCTTGAAATTTACTAACCCATCAGTAGCAGGATTAGTTAATATGTTATTTTTCCACTCGTAAAATTATAAAAATGATCCATAACATACTTCTCCATGGAATTTGTAGTAGACTCAGTGTGTGGAAGCCCTTGATAAAGTTCTAGGGATTGTATTACCCTAGCACCATCAACTTAAAAATTCAGAGTATTATCCCATTAGTGACACCTTTTTCCACATTCTCTTTAATCGATGCTAAGCATTGGGGTGATTTGGTTTCCAATTTGGGAGGTTTGTACACTTTCATATTTGAATCCTTGGTTACACGTTATGGTCTTATGCAAATAGGATGAATTACAATGTTATCTATGATATTCTAGAGGATTAAATAATTCACAAGCATAAGTGATATGTCATGAAGAGGCATGTAGCTATTTTATATGATCATTGTTTCCTATGACCCCATAATGAGCCAATATTTTGTGTGGCTTTCCTATCACACTTGATTATCAACATGGAACAAATTGTCAGCTTTCTTGTCACACTTGATTATCACAAAGGAATATTGCAAGATAGTATCACCTTGAGATGCATAAAGCTGGTGAAAACTGTGAACCAAGAGGCCATGTTGCACTAGGATTTGTTTAAAGGACTGTATTGAATGTATCAGAAGAGAAAATAACCCCAAACTATGGTATTAATGTCAATAACTAGTGTTAAGGTTACTCTCATAAAGTATGTAAAAAATATTTTATGATAACAAATAGTAAAATACTTAGAACATAATTAGATTATCTTAGACAATATAAATACTCTTATCGGCAATGTCAATCTGGTTTGGAGGCTGAAAGTTTATGCCACATTCAAAGATTCATGTTAGCCAATAAGGTAGTGAAATGTATTGATTAATCAACTTCAACAATTTGATATTAATCCTATAAGTCATACAATGACAACAATATAAAATTGATTACAGGATTGTCATAAACATAGATTTATACTTCCTTCTATTGTGAACACAAACACCAATATGTAATGTCAACTTATGAGTGAACTAGGAGGTTGTTTTATGAAATTAACAAAGACGAACTTGTTGTAAATTGTTTGTAGCAGAATGGCAAAGATATATTGACAATACCTAATAGTAATATACTGCTCAAAAATATCTTAGATCTTAAGTATGTTGAAATCCTTGCTAACAAAAGTAACATTATATTAGTTGTGTGGTTTAGGGACTGTGGAAATGAGTTCTTATAACCTGTTCACTTTGAATTTTGGGCATCAAAGTAGCATGAGAACAATGAAGCAATTTCCCAAATTTGTTTCAGGGAAGTCATATATTTGCAAAGAATTGATTTGAAGAGGATTTATTTCTATTTGGAATACCCTATGTGATGTTGGAGGAGTCTTAGGCACCATTTGAGGGTTCGCTCATTCATCTAATTCAACAATGGTTCACTTAGTGCCTAAGAAGAAAATGATCATCGTGACCTTAAATTGATCGACATAGGATATCTTATTACTGGTGAACCAATCACTTCCAAAATATTCACATAGAAGAATGTCAAGTTCAAAATCCCTTCAACTCCCAAAAAATGGAAACCATTCTTAAGGTGTAACTAAATCATTTTAGTTAAGGCTTATGCCTCTACTTGTTTTTAGTTTCCCTTCAAATTAATTTGAAGTAGACATAGAGGACTATACCCTATTCATTTCTTAGGACACCTCCAACTCTTACCAAACCCAAATGGCCTCTAACTACCCCATAGAAACTCAACTTGATTCAGTCATTCTTAGGAGGGACCCAAGTTACTATATCGATTATTTAAGTACCTTGAATTTGTTGTTCATTATAGAAAAATGAATTTTGAAACTTATTACTATGTGAATTTTGTTTTTATTTTTGTTTCCAATATAAAATATTATAAGATGAATATTATAAAGTTAACACTAGTTTGAGAAGAAAATGTAATAATTTATAAAACTATTAATACCATCATATAGTGTAGGTGTCACTTTTGTTGAATTTGCAGTTGTTCATTTCCTATTGCAGGCATGATCATGGGAGCATCAACATCGCCAGTGTGGTACAACTTAAGGGTCAAATTAAGGGTTAGGCATCCCACAGGAGATGTGCCAATTATTGACTATGATCTTGCACTTTTTTTCCAACCCATGTTAATGATGGGTATTACTGCTGGAGTGAATCTAAGTGTGATATTTCCATATTGGTTGATAACAGTGTTTATCATTTTCCTTTTCATAGTTAATGGGATATAAATGGAGACATTCTCATTTTAATGAGTCAAGGAAATATCTTATGCATTTGATCCACTTTACTAATTGTTTTGTTGTATATCATTGTGTGATTGCGATAGGGACTTCATCAAGGTCCTTTTTTAAGTGTACAGAAATGTGGAAGAAAGAGACAAACATTAAGGTAATATTTAATGATAAGATTATTTCTTTATTGATTTTTATTATTATCTAGTCTGTTAGTATGCTATAAAAACTCTTTTTTATTATATATTTTACCTTCTTCCTTTTGTTTCCAGAATAAGGAGACCATACTGGCTACCCACGGTGAGATCTTACAATATGATAGTGGTAATTTTTAATTGGAAGGATGTGTATCATGATTATATATTATAAATTTGGTTTTCTTGTTGGTCTTTTTGATGTGGATTATGAGGCTCATCCAAGTGATCAAGGAAGAAATGGAACAATAGTGAATTTGGCATTTGTTCTTTTATGTGCTCAGTTTTAACTGGTAAAAAAAAAATTTGTAGTTGTATTTTACTTTTATATTTTATTTTTTCCTTTTGATCTGGAAGTAATTATCCAATGTGCATGGCATGACTCGGTATTTTTTCTTTGGCTTGTGACTAGGAAACAATTTGTTCAACATTAGATGGAAAATAATTTCGGTTCTCATGGTTGTATGGGTTTCATTTCTATCTCTCCAAATATCAAAGGTTATTGGGCGTGTTTTTATTTTGCATAGTTATATGTGCTTCTTACAATATACAACAGTGATAGTGTATCCCTTATGTTAAATTGTGAAAATTATATGTTTGATTATGAATTCATTTATTTTGGGTCAAAATAAATGCATTTTTTTTACCTAACTAATTTTCTTCCTACAACAGAATGGTTTAGTTGTTTGTGGTGTGGAGTATTGGATAGTGAATGCCTTACAGGTAAGTGTTTGTAAAAGGATGGAGGATTTAACCCAACAAAGATAAGGTAATCTACTAAGAATTAGAACACATATTTTTGTTCAAAACTAAACTAGTTTTCATATAGATTGCAATGGCATTTGGTGTCTGCATATATGAATCAATATTCCTATACAAACATAGCAAGAGAAAGAGACAATGTGGAGACATAGAGAATGTTTGTGAGGCTTCTGTTGAGTGGGGAGAAGATATGTTAGTCTTGTGTGCATTTTGTGGTTTTGTGGGTGGCATTCTTGGAGGTTTACTTGGATCTGGTGGTGGATTCATATTAGGGCATTTACTTCTTGAAATTGGTGCAATTCCACAGGTGAATCTCTTTAAATAATAATTTATTATTGCAATTTAACACTTGTAATTATACACATGTGTAATCTAGTTAATTTTTTTTTTATAATTTGTAGGTTGCGAGTGCCACTGCAACCTTTGTGATGATGTTTTACTCCTCACTCTATGTGGTGGAATTCTATTTTCTGAATAGATTTTCACTCCCCTATGGTATGTTTATACAAATTATCCCTTTCAAGTGTTAATTATATCAAATTTTACTATGCAACAAGTGTGTCCAACTTTTTCCAACTAACTCATTCATTATCTCTATAGTTTTGTATCTTTTGACCATATCTAGTTTCACTGGATTTTGGGACCAATACTTCATTCGAAAGCTTGTGACATTACTTGGAAAAACTTCAATAATTATCTTCACCCTATCTAGGGTGATTTTTGTTAGTGCATTGACAATGGGTGAATTTTTTCATGTCACGGGATATATGTATTTTTTTTTAAATTCCACATATCCGTCGGATATTCGACGGACCCTACCAAAGAATCAAATGTCGTCGCCATACCACTGATGGCTAAAGGCATTAGATATCTGGCTTCTTACAATGCAAATACCATCGGATATCCGACGGACCCTACCAAAGAATCTGACGTTGTCGCCATAACACTAACGGCTAAATTAGGTGTTAGATATCTGGCTTCTTACAATGCAAATGTCATCGAATATCCGACGGACCCTTCCAAAGAATTCGACATCATTTCCATGCCACCGACCTCTAAAGGCGTTGGTCTTTGATGTTAATCTTATTGGATATCCAACCTCCTATAAAGTGAGAATTGTCGGATATAGAACGAGAATATTAAAAGAGGAGTGGTCAGATATCCAACCAGACTATGTCAGATATTCGACGATTTCATTTTACTGTCGAATATCCGTTGAAGTGAAACCAAAGTTTAAAAAGGAATATTATTTTCGGATGGTCATCAGCATGATGTTGAAAATCGGACATCTATGCCATCGGATTTTGGGTTCAAAAATGCTAGTGATAGCATTACAGATGTACATATCCACAATCAACATATCCATATATCTACGATCACACACATGGTATAGATCTTGGAAAATAGGAGTTGTATGTCTATAAATAGATCTACATCCCTACAATACACTAAATTGTATTGATCTTGCAAAGAACAATACAGAGCAATACTAGCTCTATATTCAAGCACAAAGAATAGAACGATTGTCAGATGGTTTTTTTTAATTTATTTTATAGAAACTTTGTAAGATATATGAAATATAAAACTATAGAAGATTATATATGTAATTTGATATCATTCATGTCAAATATTCCTTTACTTCAATATATTAGTGGTGTTCTAAAGCATCCTATTATATCTACATATTTTTCATCCTCTGTACCTTCCTCCTTCCTCAATGTCTACATATTTTTCATGCTCTCCCTTCCTAATTGTTAATTGAACTATTGATTTCTCTTATTAAACACTTGTGACTAGAGTATTGAGTGTTCTAATTACAGGTGAAGAACCTACTTCCAAATTGCATAGGCTTCACTCATTTTCATCTCTATTGAAGATAAGGACAAAGAACATGTTCCCTTTGTGTTCCCAGTAAGACTATTGGAAATTCCACCTTACTCCACTTTCTTGGTTTTGTTTCGTGTTTGTTCCACTCAACCTTTTGTGCTTACCATTCAAATGAATGTGTCTTTCTCCTCGATTATCATATTTCCCATCGTTTTTTTTCTCATTGACCATAGTATAGAGTTACATGACTTGTTCTTGTTCATCTTCTCCATGGTGGTTGCTTCTTACTTATTTGGGTTGTCTTGGTAAAATTCTTTATAGCTCATTTTTATTCCATATCATGCATTTTGTCTCATGCCACAAAGTAAATATATGGTAGTAAAAGTCAACTAGTATAAAAGTGTCATGTTCAATGCAATTGTATTCCTAGTTTGTAGAGATTGATAAATTCTAGAAATCAAGAGGTAAGTGGCAGAGGATTTATTTACTAAGTATTCCCCCTAGTATGTAGATGCTTTATTTAGTAAGTTTTCATTTTTAGTTTAAAACCTTTTCCTTCCGTACTTGATCATTTTCCTTATGTTTCTCAAGCATTTTTTCCTTTTCAAATTTTTGCCTCAAGTGCATGCTTGAAGCATTTTAGCCTTTTCAAAGTTTTTCCTAAGGTGCCTCAAGTCAATTTCCCATTATTCATTTCATAAATGATTGGTTTGTGATGTATAATTAATTTGTTGTTGGATCGCTGAAAGGCTTAGAGAGAAATTTAGACTTCGGTCCTTATTTTATTATGTGCGGACACTAGAATGATACCTTGATTGCATTTATGTTAGATTCACCTATCAAGGGATTGTACCTCTTTGTAAATAATACTCCTTGTCCCCCACTCTTGACACTCATAAAAACTTTGGTTATTTGCATTGTAAGAGAGAGCAGGGTATGTTTTTTCCTTCTAATTTGTGATTGTCCATGATTCTTGAGGTGGATCAGCTTATCCTAGGTTTGTGACTTCTTTATTTTGAAATCTATTACACTTGACGCTTGATGTGTCAAGGTCTAGTGGTGGCTACCTCCATTATTATTTTCAACATCACAATATTTGAGAATATTTGTATATATTTTCACGATTCTCGATGCTCAAGGACTCAACTTTTCTTGTGATTGGGGTACAACAACTTCAAGAATTTGTGAATAAGAAAAAAAGCATTGATTAAAAGCCCATATGGATCACAATCACTTAGTGTGATTGGTAGTTTAAATTTTTTAGTGGAAGAGTTCATCATCAAACAAATGGTTTCTCTAACTAGACTCGTGCAATGTTTTCAAAGCCAAATTGACCAAGCTTCTAAAGTATGAAAAAATGGAAGATCAAAACCATTGACTTCTAGAGACCACACTTATATATCGTATATATACCCTTTGTGATAGTGTGTTAAGGTTTGTAAGAGTTTGTGATATGTTTTATGTTACAGTTGGAATTGTAGTGTGTTAATGTTTGTAAGAGTTTGTGATACATTTTTAGTGTGAATTTTGATTCAATGTGAACTTTGATTCTATTTAAGGGTGATAGCTCAATTTAAGAGAACCTACCTTACAGGGAGGAGGTTGGTGGTTCAATTCCTCCATACCCTATCTACATAAATTAATGAATTCTAATTAAATGACTAGTTAACAACAATCAATGACTAAATAAATGACCAATTAACAACAACCAATAATACTAAATAAATGATTAGTTAACAACTATCAATGACTAAATAAATAACCAGTTAACAACAATCAATGACTAAATGTACTACCAAACATCGATAATTAATGACCAAATAGAGACGATTAATGACCAAATAAATGACCAAATAGAGATGATTAATGACCAACTAGAGACAATTAATGACTAAAAAAACAACCAAATAGAGACAATTAATGACCAAATAAATGACTAAATAAATGACCAACTCATGAAGCAATTCAAGCAATTTATGACTAAGTGATAAATGACCAATTTGGTCAGGTGATAAGTGATTGTAATTTATGACCAACGGTCACCACCTTAATTTTAGTCATTTATCTTCAATTTTTAGTGATCATTTTAGTTTTTTATTACCCATTTTGTACTAGTGAACAAACACTAGTACAAAATGAGAGATAAGTGACCAAAAAAAGACCAAAATCCGCATATAAATTGCCACTTTTGAGTTGGTGACCACTGGTAGCAAATTAGCGGTCCTATATCACGCGACCAAAAATGTGGTCATATTTAGCTTGGTCATTTATAACTTATCTTGTGGTCATATATTTGGTCGCAAATTTGGTCATTAATTTTGTCATATATTTGGTCATTAATTGTCACAATTAATGACCAAATTTATGACCACATTTTTTGTCACGTGATAAATGACCGCTAATTTGCTACCAGCGATCGCCAACTCAAAAGTGGTAATTTATATGCATATTTTGGTCACTTATCTCTCATGTTGTACTGGTGGTCATTTATATGCAAATTTTGGTCATTTGTTTAGTCATTTATCTCTTTTTAGTGGTTTCAGAGTATAAATAGGGCACAGAGGAATCAAACCACCAACCTCCTGCCTATAAGGCAGGTGCTCTACCATTGAGCTAGCACCCTTAAATAGAATTCCTTATGGATTTATATGAGAATAAAATTTTCAACATTTAACACCATCTTGCCAAATTTGAAGAATAAAAAGTGTTGACCTCAACTACTGCAACAAACTAAGGACTGTTGTTTTTGGCCATTTTTCCATTTCATTTTTGGTAGTGTTTGAGGTCGCTACAGTATAGTCATAGTTACTTCAATGGAAGTTGACACATTTAGTTATTATACATTATACAGACTTCCATATTTGAATAACAAAGACTCTTTAGCCATAGCCAAGTTCTGCAATTTATTTCGGCATAATTTTCAGTGCTAGTATATGTTGATATATCTAATATACCCATACTAAGCCCTTTTTCATCTAAGAAATAGATGGACCAAAAAATCTCAGTGATCTCTAATTTCCAGTGACTAAAAACTGATAAGATATGAACAATTTCCAGTGACACTCTAGCCCTTGTGACAGAATATCCACAATCAATAAGACAATTGTCAAATTGCAAATATATTGAGATACAAAAACATACAACCATCCAAATGAATTATAGAATTTTCTTTGATCAATGAACCATGACCAAAAGCGACAATATCAAAATCAATTATGGTTAAATTGGTCAATATTTCTACAGTCCACATTTAACATCAACAGTCCAAGATGAGTGATGATTGGAAACAAAATATCACAATTTGATCAATATGGATTTCATTTAGCTATCTTGCAATGGCCATACAAAAAAATTAAAGACTAAGACTAACAAATGCCAATTTCAATATTCATAACGTCCAATATAATTACATAACAAAAATGTAATCTTAAAAGTGCTTATATTTATTCTCATCTTAGTTACAAATGAAAAAAATCGCTGGCAGTGGCCAAATTGATCTAAGCCTTGTCCAATACAAAAGACATGTTGGTATAAATTGAAGAGGATAACATTGTATCCTCTACTTTGTATTTCAATAACATGTAAAATAAGTTAAAACAGGAAACTAGGAAAACCAAAGTACTGACTAACAATCATCTAAAATCCAACTTGTGTATATAGTCTTAGACAAGTATGCAGTTACTGTCCAACAGATGAAATTCCTTTTTCAATGCTTGCTAGTAATTCCTTCTTCAAATTCTCTAACCCAGATCTGCCAAGACAAACACATCCCAAAAATAAGATTCTTTTTCAAATTGAATGTTGAAAATATATTTAGATGTACCAATGCCTGCATATAAAATCATTTTCAGTTGGTATTCACTGACCTTTCATATGAACTCAATGGTCCTAAAGGGGAAACTTCTTCAACACCAGCACGACCCAGTCTTACTTTTGAAGAAAAAAATGGTATTTCAGTTACCCGTTATCATCAGCATTTCAATTTATACAAATATCACTAATCATCAAACAGGAAATAGCATTAAGAGTCAAATATTTTGAAGCAAATCGTTATTATCTCCATGATTATTATATACCTCTGATGCAACAAAATCACACTGTACAACACCAGCATCACCCCGCAAACCATGGAGACAAGCATCAACAAATTTAGTTGCTGCAAATGCCTAGATTCAGCATATAGATTGCCTCTGAGAACTAAGAAGAATCACAGAGCAGATATTATGAAAAATCAATAAAAAAAACAATGATTGTAAATATAGTTCAAAAAATCCCACAATTGACAAATTTGTCGATCTTGTTCCAACTTTTTCCTGGGTTCAACATTAAGCAATATGAATTAGAGAAAACAGGAGAAGGCGAAACATATAGACATCGATTGCTCAGTAGATATTCGCCATCAATTTTGGCAAACAGAGGATAAGTAGTTGAAATATTACAAGACGATAGGAACTCTAGAAGCCCTTCTACTTTATACAAATTAATAGACAAATGGTAAATGCTTACCTCAACAACCTCTGTGCCCCCATTTTGAATGTGGTTCGCTAAGTATTCAACCTCTTCTTTGGTAAAAGAAAATGATGGGTTGACCTGTATGCAGATATTAGACGTTAGTTTCAGTTTAAAAAATTGACCTTATAACAAACTAGTGAAATCCTTAAAATGAAGGATTACAACAAAAAATGAGTGGATGATAAAATCAGGTCAGCTGATGGACATAAAAGAAGAGAATATTCATTTCTCCACATCTGCAGGCAAGGAATTTAGTGAATAAAACCCAAATTAGTTAGAATATGGGGGAAAGGATATCAGCCACTGCAAACCATCTCAAAAACCAACAGAAACAAGAAAGAATGGTGAAGCAATATCTACAAAGGAACACAAAATTAGATTTATCTTAAAGAAAAGGCAGAACTAGCTTTCCAAATATATGCATGTATTACCATACTCAACAATTCTCCAATAAGACTAAGTCTTCCCTTACACGTGTCTCTTATTAACCAATCAGTGCATCAGTTTGAAAATAGCAATGCAGTCTACATTTAGTTTAAACATGTTGTTTTCTAGACTTCACCTCTATTTGTGTAGTGAACAGTGCGTTCCATTTAGCAAAACCCTCAACTCTTGCTCTCTATTCCTTTGAGACATGTTTTTGCAATAACTCATCACGCTTGATATTTCTTCATAATTTTTTAATGACTTTTCACTTTTTAGCTAGAAAACACTCTTTTATGGTTGCAGTTCACACACATTCCATTAGTATCCTTATTCTTCTTTTTTAGAATATGCCAGCTAATTGTTTCTTGTTGGGGTGTATTGTAGGAAGGTGTTTTATCCTTATAGATGTATGAGGTGGAAATATAGCTCCCTGAGTATGTTAACTCAAATGCTTCACCATCAGCACAACCAATAAAATTTAGTGCTCCCAATTGAGCTAAGAATTTTGACAAATGGTTTGATTTATTCTCATGATGGGAGGTCTTATTTAGTGATTAAGTTAAACTAGTCAACATAACCATATTTGACTGCCCCCTCCCAGATGATTACCTTTTGATTACAACTTTACTCTAGTGACCATCAGTCTCATCCATTAGAAATGGATTTTTCTCTAATTTCTTTGGCACTACCTTCTGAGTGTCTATTATAGGTAAACAACGTGCTTGTACTGGAGACAACCACAAAGGAAAGTCACCAGCATAGTACTCTATCAATATTCCAAAGAACCTTTTAATAGATCCTAGGATGGCCATGTGAATCATGGTGGATAGTTTTTTCTTTGAGCTTGAATCAATATAAAATAGATCAAATTGCTGAGGTAGATTGAAATCTACCTGAACTTCCTAACACTGCCACTTTCTTCCTAGTGCATATTCAACCTTAATATCAATATTTGGACCATAAAATGCACCACCTCCTTCATCAACAGAATTGTTAAATTTTGAGCATTAATTCACAATACTCTAGGATCTTTGCTGAGAGAATAACATATACAGTATATCAATGCATGACAATCACAATATGACAAGCATCACAAGAATCAAAAGCATAAGAGACAAGAGACACAGAGTTTCCGTGGGGAAAACCCTAAGGTGAAAAACCCCACAACTTCCTCAGAGATAGAGAGAGCAATGGCTCAACCAAAGTACAACCAAAATACACTGAGATAGTCTCCTAGTAGCATATGATCCTCCTCCTCACTAGTGCACCACTTTCTGAGTGAGAGTGAGTTACTTTTCCGAGTGATCTAAATAGAGATCACCTGATCTCTATTTATACTGATTTGTTTGCCCAGTGACCTTATGGAGCCGACTTGTCTATCTAGGTACATCACATTATAATATATATATTTCAGGGTCGACCCCACACATGGTGGTCTAATAACCCATCGGCAAGTACACACACTTGCGACACTTGTCAATCCACATGATGACACTTCCTTATAGAGGAATAACACATCTCTATTAAGGGTACCATAAATATATATAAAATACACAGATGAAATACATTCCGAAGTTACATATACATCAACACTCCCTCTTAACTAGGAAGGTATTTCTCGACACAGATCTGCTAGACAAGTCTTCTTCTCAGGATCATCGTCATCGATGCATCGTCATCGTCATCGTCACTGCTGCTGCTATCTCAACCAATCTCTGACTCTACTTGTCATAGGAAGTTCTATAGAGCCAGTCCTTTTTCATACTGGATGTAGGCCCACCACCTGCAGGTCTTCGTCATCACTGGCCATACTATGGAATCCTTAGGACTTATTATGTGTGTCACAAATCCTTGAAAGAGCATCCCAACCTATTACGAGCACACGGCTCTACCTATAGGATCTCCCAGGGCACGAATTACATGTGACCTCACCACAAAACCTCGCAAGAGAATCCCAGGCTGTTACGAGCACGCAGCTCTACCTATAGGATCTCCCAGGGCACGAATTACATGTGGTCATGGAAAAACCTCGCAAGAGCATCCCAGGACTGATTACGGGCACACAGCCCAACCTATTAGATCTCCCAGGGACACGAATTATATGCCATAGGACAAAACCTTGAAAGAGCATCTGCTAGATATCCCAGGGAAACAAATTACATGCCATAGGCAAAACCTCGTAAGACTATCTGCAGATCTCCCAGGGAAATGAATTATATGTCCTCCCAAATCAAAACCTTGAAAGAGCATTTGCTAGATATCCCAGGGCACCGAATTACATGCCATAGGAAAAACCTCGAAAGACTATCTGCAAATCTCCCAGAGCAATGAATTACATGCTCATCTGCACAACCTGTTCCACGGCCATAGAGTATCAACCTGATACTCACCATACATCATCCTGATGTACACATGATCATCCTGATCATCATCACTGCAACATCCTGCTGCATGTCATCTGGAGCAACATCCTGAAGCTCATCATCCATGATCATCCTGATCATACAATGCATCTACCTGATGCATACCAAGTATCTACCTGATACATATCATCATACATGATCCACCTGATCATACAATGTATCCACCTGATACAAATACAAATACATGATACATATCACTATACATGATCCACCTGATACGTATACAGATGCATGGTCCAAGCATCCAACATGATGCGTACATACATATAAATGATCCAACTGATCATATCCAACATCCAACATGATGCGTACCTACATATAAATGATCCACCTGATCATATCCAGTATCCAACATGATGCATACATACATACATAAAAATGATTCAACTAATCATATCCAACAGAAACTAGAACATCATCCTGATGCTCATCATTCAGCGCTTACATCCATAGCCATGTGAAGGATCCTCCTTCCAACATGCTTGGAATGGCTTCATCAAATGTGCCATCACTTCTTCCTTGAAGTGTCCTCGATCTGAAGAACGCCAAGCCTCTCTCTGAAGTACTCGAACTTCACCCTAGCTAGTGGCTTCGTCAGCACATCTGCAATCTGCTCGTCCGTTGCAACATATAGGAGCTTCACAGCTCCTCTCTGCACCATATCCCTGATATAGTGATATTTGATCTCTATGTGTTTCGACCTGTCATGAAACACTGGGTTCTCGGACAGCTTCACACAACTCTGGTTATCACAGAATATACCAGTAGCATCCAACGGGAGATCAAATAACTCAGATAGTAGCTTCCGTAGCCATACTTCCTCACAACTAGCTGAACATGATGCAACATACTCTGCCTCAGCTGTACTCAGTACTACGCATGACTTCTTCCTGCAAGAGATCACACCTGATCCCATACTGAAGTAGCACCCAGATGTGCTCTTCCTATCTGCAGCACTGCCAGCCCAATCTGAATCAACATAACCCTGCAGGTTAATCTTTTGATTCACTTCATACTTGAGCCCATAATCCACTGTACCCTTCAGGTACCTCAGAACATGATTTACAGCAACCAGGTGAACACTCCTCGGATCTGTCAGGAACTGACTCAATGTGTTCACAGCAAAGCAAATGTCTGGTCTCGTGTTCGTCAGGTACATCAAGGACCCAATCATATGACGATACATAGAGACATCAACCGGCTCATATGAAGCATCACACAGAAGCTTCAGGTTCGATGCCATAGCCTCGTAGTCCATCATCCCAAATCTCTTCAGGATATCTACTGTGTACTTCCCTTGACCAAGGAAGATCCCACCTGCACTCTGCCACACCTCCATACCTAGGAAATAGTGCATCATTCCCAAATCTTTCATATCGAATTCAGCAGTAAGCTTCCTCTTAGTGTCTGCAATCAGTCTATCATCTCCTGTTACAAATAAGTCATCCACATACAGGAGTAGACCCATAGGATTCCCTTCCTCAACCTTGTAATAAAGGTTGGAATCCGCTTTACTCTTGGTAAAGCCCAAACTGTCCATCCTACCATACCAGGTTTTGGGAGCTTGTTTCAAGCCATACAAGACTTCCTTCAATCTGCACATATGTGACTCCCTGTTAGGTCTTGGGACTGCATCCCAAACATCTTCTTCATGATCGATGGATCATGGCATTCCATTTCTTCATCCCAGATCCTAGGAACTTCAATATCTATCTTTGTTGCTGGAACAAATGTTTTAGTCCTTTTGTAGGTGAAGATATACGGTCTTTCCTACAAAACAAGTTAAATTGCATGATTAGAAACATCTCATAATTTTCAGAACAAATTATTTACACATAAAGAAATATGTCATGCAATCATGCAGTTATCTTATCCAATGCTTCAATACAACATTTATCCATGTTTCACAACTTTCTAGATGCCTTCCAGTCTCTACCAGAACATTGTTAAGAGTTTACACTGCTCCCAACATGTCAGCAAAGAGGTTTCATTCTAGATAAGTAGCACTGGAATGTTGTACAGTGCCATAGGCCACTTACCCATCACATGCATATTAGTAGTATACTGTTCATTCATGCAATCATTCAAATATGCACAATACATCTCCTAAGTCTAGGAACATAAGCATAATATTATTTAAACAAACAAAATAGGCAAGAAATGATAATTGAAATACTTATCTTTGTTTGTTTGTTGGGTGGACTCCCTCTGAATCTTTGCTTCCTGGCAGGAGCTGTTGAAGTAGCTTCTTCTACACCTTTCTGTTATGGAATGTAGGAAGATGGTCAACTCCCTCTTGATCTTTGCTTCCTGGATTACCTTTCCTTGAACTTATATTCATCCTTGCTGACATCAATCTTCTTGAACCCAGAAAAGACCTCTTCTGGTGTCTTGTTGTCCAATATCTTGTGGGGAGTTCTGTTCTGCACATATACAGCTGTTCTAGCTGCTTCTGCTCATAGATGCATAGGTAGATCCTGGTCATGGAGCATTGCTCTTGCTGCTTCCATGATTGTTCTGTTCTTCCTTTCTGCAACCCCATTCTGTTGTGGATTATAAGGAGTAGTCAACTCCCTCTTAATCCCTGAATCACTGCAAAGCTTCTTGAAGTCACCTGAGGTGAATTCTCCACCATTGTCGGATCTAAATTTTTTGATCTTCTTGTCAGTTTGATTCTCCATCAAGGTTTTGAATTCCTTAAACTTATCAAACACCTCATCTTTGTTCTTCAAGAAGTATACCCAAGTCTTCCTAGAGAAGTCATCAATAAATGAGACATAGTAAACATACCCACTTAGAGAACTGGATGACATAGGACCACATACATCTGAGTGGATGATTTCCAGGATGTCTTTTCCCTTGCTTTCATTGCTTGGGAAAGCCTTCTTAATGTTCTTACCTTTTTCACATCCTTTGCAAACACCTTCATGTTTGGTCTTAATTTCAGGAAGACCCTCTACAGCCTTGCTTGCAATTGGAAGTGCCCTATAGTGCATATGAGAAAGTCTTCTATGCCAAAGTTCACTTGGCTCCATGGATTCATGCACCATGGCATGTTCATGTTGTCCCTTCAATTTATACAAACCTCCCTCTTTCTCTCCAATCACTACTGCATCATCTATGTTCTTTCCCTTTGGCCACATTAGGACTTGGCCATCCACAAATGCAACCCTCATACCTTTTGCATCCAATGCAGAGATGGAGAGTAAGTTCTTCTTGAGCCCAGGTGCATAAAAAACTTCTTTCATCTTCAAAGATTTTCCAAAATCTAGGTTGTAGGAGGCTTCACCACTTCCTTTGATTGGGTATTGATAATCATCCCCAAGTTTCACCTTATGGGGTGATTCATGTTCAGATAGGTTCACAAAAGATTCCTTAAACCCAGTCATGTGTTTGGAAGCCCCACTGTCAATTAACCAATCATTACAACCATGGGAGATAGTAACTGTGAGAGCAGAGATCAGAACATACTCTTCTTCACTTGATGAGTCATCATCACTTTCTGCCCTTGCCTTCTTCTTTGGGGGTTCATCATCTTCGGCAGCATGAGCATGAAACCTTCTTTTGCTGCCCTTCTTCTTCTTACTGGAGTTGTTTTTACTATCCCTTTTGTTCTTGGGACAATCTGAAGCAAAGTGACCCTTCTCATTGCATGTGAAGCATCTTAGGTCCTTCTTACTCATTTGATAGGATCTATTGTGGCGAGAGTGCTCCTTCTTGGTTTTGCTTATTTTGGTGTGAGCTACAAGAGCTTGATCTTCACCTCCCATCTTTTCCTCACAAGCTATAAGTCCAGCTTCTTCTTGAGAGCATTCTTCCCGCAATCTGTTGAAGGAGATCAACTTCTTCCTTGCACAAATTCCTTGAATGAAGGAATCCCATGACCTGGGTAGGCCATTTAGAGTGGTCATCACCACTTCACCATTCTCCACCATTTCATCCACTGCTTCTAGTTTTTCCTTGATCTGGGAGACCCTTGAAAAATAAGACTGAATGGTTTCTCCATTCTGAAAATTTACTCCTTTCAATTGGTTCTGCAGGGTCATCTTCCGATTTATGTTCTTTCCTTCAAATAGCTTGGTCAAAGATTCAAACATCTCCTTGGGTGTCTTAAGAGAAGACACATGGGGTATGAGATGGTCTTTGATAGAATCAGCAATGATTCTCTTTTCCTTCACCAAGTTCTTCTTATGCAATACCTTGGCCTCTTCATCCTCTGGGATAGGGATGTCTTCTTTCACATATGAGTCCAACTCATTTTCTTCCAGGATTAACCCAATCCTATACTTCCAGGCTCGGAAGTTATCAGCCCCTTCAAGCTTATCCTCAAGCTTGGTGTGGAGAGACATCTTAAAGAGTACTTCAAATGGAAATAGAAAAGATTTAGGTCTTACCACTTGAAATGCTGAAAACTGGATCTGGTCCTGGATTAGGGTTTGTCGAAAAAACCCTAAAAATTCAAAATGTGAATTTCAAATTTCTGAGAGGATAGACAGATGTGCCTTGATGAGCTGATCAGCTTGGTGTATTCAGAATTTGAGATCAGTAAAGTTTTTCCCTTCAGAATTGCCTTTTTGTCCTCCCGGGTTCACTTGGGAGAGCCCTGAATTAGGGTTTGAGATTTTCAGAGATCTACCCAGCCAAAAATCTCGATCCAAATCTCTAAACTTTGATTTTTGCAAGGAGCTTCCAGCTATGCCTTCAGATTCCAGAAATTCCTATTTTTGTGGAAACCCTAATTTTTAGGGCCAAATCTGAAAATGCTCAGAATTGAATTTCGATTGGACAGATAGATGCGCCTTGATGAGTAGAGTCAATCTACTATAACGATTTTCGAAAATCTATGGAGAGAAACCCAATAAACAAGGAACTCAAGTTTTCGTCACTGCAAAATGTCTTCTTCTCAGGTTAGCTCTGATACCATGTTAAATTTTGAGCATTAATTCACAATACTCTAGGATATTTGCTAAGAGAATAACATATACAGTATATCAATGCATGACAATCACAATATGACAAGCATCACAAGAATCAAAAGCATAAGAGACAAGAGACACAGAGTTTCCGTGGGGAAAACCCTAAGGTGAAAAACCCCACAACTTCCTCAGAGATAGAGAGAGTAATGGCTCAACCAATGTACAACCAAAATACACTGAGATAGTCTCCTAGTAGCAGATGATCCTCCTCCTCACTAGTGCGCCACTTTCTGAGTGAGCGTGAGTTACTTTTCCGAGTGATCTAAATAGAGATCACCTGATCTCTATTTATACTGATCTGTTTGCCCAGTGACCTTATGGGGCCGACTTGTCTATCTAGGTACATCACATTATAATATATATATTTCAGGGCCGACCCCACACATGGTGGTCTAATAACCCATCGGCAAGTACACACACTTGCGACACTTGTCAATCCACATGACGACACTTCCTTATAGAGGAATAACACATCTTTATTAAGGGTACAATAAATATATATAAAATACACAGATGAAATACATTCCGAAGTTACATATACATCAACAAGAATAATCCCACCCCTTGTCTTCAAGAGCATCATTTAAAGCAGAAGTTGCTTTCTCCCAAATAACATCACTATCCATTTCCTTTTCAGGTTTTGTTGATAGATTTATTTCAAAATTCATAAAATCAGACTGAGACAAGATCGCTTCTGTCAGATCTAAAACACTTCTTATTTCTTCCTTAGTTCAACATTGGCCACATTCGGTGTGTAAAGAATGTCATATCCATGTTGTATATGAGTTCCTTTCTAAAGAATCTTCAATATTTTTCCTAACAATATCTCCTCTAGGATGCCAAAACACCAAGCCTAAAACAGTTGTACCTAGACTGTATGATGCGATGAAATCTTGTAATAGGCCACTTCTAGCCATATCCTTGATGTTTATCATTTTTTCAAATTATCCAGAGTTTCAACCCAAAATCCTCATCCTCTAAATCAGAAGTTGTCAAGAAAAAAATTCCAAGTCACTGTTATTTTTTTATTTCGATAGGAAAAATTTATCTGAACCCCAACTATAGCTGGTGTTGCCTAAATAATCAACAATTTCCCTTCGAACAGTTGATAACTCAGATAAATACACCCCTGCAACATTTTTTTTAGGAGGAAATAGTCTACATGTGACTGGCTGTTATTTCTAATCATCCACAGACAATAAATTTCCCTTCCAAAGGTTTCTATATCCCTCTTTATTATCTAAAATATACACATCACCAATATTACATGATTTGCCTATGGAGATTAATGGGAGGGTCATTTTTTAGCTCTTCACTCCAATCAGGATTGAAGAAATTGTTAGCCTTCTCACTTTTTGATGGAACTTTAATCAATTTTCTGAGAGGCACAAGAACATTGATTTTCCCCAATATTCATTCAAGGTCAATTAAAAGATCAATATCCTTAACTCCTTCATGAGTGGGTTGAGGTTGAGGTTGACTAGGTTGGGGCAAAGGAAGAGATGAATTTCCCCATCTTTTTGTTTGGATTTTGGGTTGGGCTTCTAATGTAGTTTTTGCATGGAAACCTTTATGCAAAGATCATACCAGAAAAGTTGTCTCTACCATAATAAGTGAAAGTCACGAGTTCTTCTACTTCTCATGCTAGAAAATGTTAATTGAGACCTAAATTATAGAATGTAAGTTTCTTCATCCATGCTCAAACAAACCAGTACAGTATCTGAAAATGACCATCTTGGAAATTGAGCTCTTCTTAAATCTCAAAAATCTAACTATTCAAGATCACATGGGAGCATTACTGAACTAGTAAGAGTTCTTAAATAAAGTTCAAAAGCCTAACCTAACTACAAGAAGAGGAAGGAAAATAAATATACCTTCCCATTGTTGTGCATCAGTAAAATGACCAACATCATCGCAATTGGTAGCAATGAAAAGGCATCCTTGGTTTTCTCGAATACATAGTGTTGCATACCTGTGATTACCAGCCTAGCTTCATAAGAATTTGAGAACTCTCAGAAAATAAGTTTTACAACATATAAAAGTTGGTGAAAATATGAGAAGGTATTCATGTCAGGGTACTGGAATTCTAAAATGTTCTAAGTACTCTTCATCAGGGGATTCATGAGGCATTAGCCAAAAGGGTAGCTTATGCATTCAAGATATGAAACTTCAGTGTATATTTGGGATGCAAGAGTCTCTGGAAACTACCTATAAATTAACCCTTTATATAATATAAACACCAGACAAGTCAAGTAATGGTGGGAAAATTATTGGAGGTTTAGAAACATAACAAAAAAATACTTTGATTTTTAAGGTAATTTTTAAATTGAATACATCACCACAGAAACAATAGTGCATTGGAATTCTTGTATGTCAGATGGGGAAAAACAAGAAGATGACACAATGCAAAAGTAACACATTCTTGCATGCCAGTTTGTTGAAAGGATTGAGACTGTTCCTAACTTTGGATAGATTTTGGAAACAAAATGGCTATATTAAAACATTGATCTGACATGAATGTATACCATCCTGTAAGCCTTCAGAAATAATTATCAAGCACAGAGAACTTACAAACTTTTAACAAATAGAAAGAAGAACAGTGTTATAAATCTCCAATATTTGATAAGCTGACTAGTTTGAGATATTTATGGATTGATTCCATATCAAATACAACATTGAACAGATTTATAGAGCACCTATAAAAGGGTAGTAGTTTAAATAGCCAAAAACATTGACCAGTTCAGTACCATGAAATTTTAAATAGAAAATACCCACAAAGAATGGATCATGCATGCTAACATAGAATCAACTAATCAACCCAAGATCCCAAGGACATAGATGCATACTTATTGGAATGACATTTAGATGAATGAATGAATAAATTCTATGCTATTGTCCAGCAAATGAGTGCCACCAGCCAGAGAGACAACTATGTGCATACATATCCAAAATCAAAAAAGCTGATGCTGCAAGACATCTCTGGCCTGTGTTTGAAAAGCAACAAGCACACTAAATGTCGGCCAATAAAATATGATAAACAAGATACATCATAGTGTTCTACACCAGGTATTGGTTCAGCACAATTAGGAACAAAAATGAGTTGTTGCACCGTGAAGCTACAACCATACATCAAATGCTTTGTATGTCACATAGAACCAAATATCATATTTTGCGTCCATCATCTAGGAGACATGGCTATATAGTATAAATTATGTCAGTTCATGTTTCATAATGTCACTGTAATACCCCATTTTGACCCTTAGGATATATTAGCTTTTAATGAAAATATTGTATACATGTGATGTATGTTTTCCTAGCGTGGAGTTCAAGGCCAAGGCCCCGCTAGTG
This sequence comes from Larix kaempferi, assembly GCA_027924585.1. Lineage (NCBI taxonomy): Eukaryota > Viridiplantae > Streptophyta > Pinopsida > Pinales > Pinaceae > Larix > Larix kaempferi. The sequence goes on along the minus strand of BSBM01000465.1, from coordinate 1,441,436 downwards.
GAAGCTCGAATTTTATTTAAAAGGAAAGTTTTAGACATTATGTTACCCATCTGCTATTTAGCCATGGAACATTGTAAAAATGATGTAAATAAACATCGTGCAATAAAATACCAAAACTGGCTATGGAGGCAACGAATGTGAAGGGGCCATGTGTATCCACTAGGGAGTGGTGAGGGGGTGTGGGATTGAGCCATAAGCTTCCAAATGTCACCTTGAGAACCCATTTGACTTTCCTTGCTGACATTTAATTATGTTGTAAGGAAGTGGTTGAGGAATTCAGTCCATGGCTTCAATGGAGCATGGGCAGCCCAGAAATTCGTATGGCAGAGTATGGGCTCTATTTTCTTGTGCCACAAGTCACTCTACCTCATGGGAGTTGCTTCTTCCTCATCCCCATTCCATTTTGGAACTTACCAGCATCATTATCCATCCAAAAATGAATTCCCAATAGGGGGAAAAACCAAAAATCTCAACTGTGAAAGAACCCACGTTTTGAAGAGCCCTAAATGCCTAGATTTGGTATTTGACAGTAAAATCCAATGGGGGATCCATAGGTATGAACCTTGGGGTGAATTTGGGAGCATTAGCTACCTCGAAATCCATTTGAAAACCCAGTTTTGATAGCCCAGAAAACCAGTGATGGGATTGAGTTATTCGTTGACAAAATGGTGAGAAATCCAAGTGTGGATCTTCGAACAGAGGATTGGATTGCTTGAATTTAGCTTGAGATGTTTGTAGCTCTATGGTTGAGCTCACTAAATTAGCATCCTCCTCATTTTTCTTTTGTATGCTTGATAAGCCCAACTGTGTGTTGGCTTAGCATAGCTGTTGAGTGAAACCATGGTTGTGAGTGAGCCCATCTAGTTCCTACTTAGTGGATACACAACCCAGCTCGGGGGTGATCTCTCAACTGAAAAAATACAGGCTGGATAGAGATCTATGGTTGGGTGGAACGTTGCTCTCACATAGCCAGTCATTTGGATAGATTCATCTTCCAGATAAGTGTTCTCGATGATTTAAATTATATGCATTATGTTTCTTGCAATGTGTTAATTCAGAATGATAATTGTTCATGTTAATGGAATTGATATGAAGTCTGTGCATAGCATGAGAATGGGATGGATTCTCTACCTTTTGATTTATCATTTGCTTGAGATAAATATGCTGATGCATTTCAGTTTGTTTGTGCAATTGTGTTTATTTCCACTGTGTATATATTGATTATGTATTTGCACACATAAGTTTTTAATTTTTATGAATTTCTTAGTAATGAACGGGGCTGAGATTGCCATTAAGCCCGGTAGGTTGGTCACGTTTCCTTTCTGGCATCGGACTAGATGGAAGGGGATGTTACAGTCACCTACTACAGTTCGAATGGGGCTAGTTCCTTAATTGCATTTAGCAATGGACAACATGCAACCTCAAGTAAAAGATGCTAGAAATTAGGAGTTCAATTTCAATTATATGTAAGCACACTGACAAATAAGTACATCAAAAAGCCATTTTTGTCAGGAAACAAAAAATATAGGTGCGATATAAGCAAGAAATAGAAAAAAAAAAGCATCTAGTTGGGGGAAATGTTCGTTTCTGAGGAGAAAACCATTAAAAGAATATGGTAGGCCTAAAAGCATAACAAAATACTATATAACATAAGACTACATGGGCATTGAAATACACTAGAGTATACTTGTTCAACTTTCATAATATTAACAGGCATACTAAAAAGGATCTGAAAAATACTGAATTTTGTAGTATTTCATAAACTGGTCAAATCCAACCACAACAACCCCAACCTACAAAACAATACCACTTTAGTTTTGAATCATGTTTAGGAGGTAAACTAGGAAGAATGCACATAGACAAGTAACAAAGACATGGAAATGATAGAATTTCAAAATAAAACAGGTAAAAATGAACAAAAATACTATGAATGTCAAGTTTAGAGAAATACATCTCTGTCATGCTCCATGAGAAATCTAGGTTTGAATTCTATCTTTTTATCACCATCTTCCTATCAATAAGAAATAATAAATGTTACTTTCCACATAAGGAGAGTTTTCAATGTGGTCACCTATAATATGCAACGGCATCCAAGGGGAAGCATGATTGGACAACCCCAGGGAACTGGCCATCCTCCCATGGCTCCTTCTAGACAAACAGATCAAATTTTTAATATACAATCGCCATACACATCTCACCAGTCATGATAGAAACAAGCATCCATTTAGGGTACTTCATTTCAACATTCAGTTTCTTCAGGTATTTTATGTTGTATGTTATAACTGTGATAGGTATTGAACAGCTCGACATGTAATATGGATTTGGTAAATATGTGGTAGATTTGGTCGATAAGATAGACTTAGGATAAAAGTTAATCACTTGAGCACACACCACCCTTTTTTGGAAAATTTTACAAATAAAAATATATATATATTTTTATTTGAAAAATAAAAAAGATCTAAAAACTAGAGTATTAGGCTAAATGACAGTTATTTGTTTTTTGGAAATGCAAGTCAGTTATCTTTAGACTGTTGTTGTATCTGCCTACAAGTAGGCTTGAAAAGTGCAGTTTCTTACCAGTTCATCATGGAGAACTTATAGTGTCCTAGTTTATGCTCTTTGTTCTTTTAATTGTTTTGGATAACATTAGGAAAATTGGAAAGAGAATGGTCATGCAGAGTAAGGAAATTAATCATGCACTTATAGAGAAAGTCAAGTAAAAGATTAGTGAGGCAATCCTCCCAGATAGTGGTAAGATATATTGTATATCATGATTAAATGTTTAAAGGATTAGTTCTTGGATTATAGTCTCCAATTATGGATGGACTTCTCTTTTCATTTTATTTTCACTACAAAATTATTGTTTGATATCAATGTTCTCAACTATGGTGCATACTGAGAGTAAAAGTTAGAACAATATGACAAACAAAGAATCCTAAAATTTCGTGGAAAAACAAAGAATGTGCATTAGGAGGAATTTATGGTTCTTAAGTAACAAAATGTGTCTTTTTCCTTTGCAGTTTGGTACTATTTTGCTATTGGCCATGACAGGTTTTGGGGCCTTTATGATTTTCTTTTTGGCAGCCACAACAAATACCATTATAGTTGGTCTACTAATTCCTTTAGCAGCAGTTGGTGGTTTTATGGCTATTTTCTTCTCATGTCTTGTGGAAATTTCTGTGGGGGCTTTTTCAGTTGTTGCTTTTGTTATCTCTGTGATAACTTTGGTGACCATCACAACTGTTTCTATTGCTGGAAGCTGCAGGAATGCCCCACGTTGATATTTGTGGAAATATTATTTTTTATTTTGTTTTTGTTTTACAATTTTTTCTGCATATGAAATAATCAATTTTTATCTCACTATTATTGGGTTTAAAGAAGATTTATTGATTATTTAAGCTAAGAATTAAACCAAGCTAAAATATGAATTCCTAAATGCTGCTTTATAACAACAGCTAGTCTATTGCACTACTATGTAGTTTTATATTTACAATTGCATTATTCCTCATGGTCAATTTGCAAGTGATGTCTGGGAATAAATTTTGTTGTGGTTGTGTGCTCATTTGAGATAAGACTTCTAAATATGGTTTAAAATTCAAAACACAAAAAATCATTCTGGAACATGATAATTCATTATTGTGTAGGCCATTGTGATTGGAAGCAGAGCTCATAATTCATGATGAGTTTCATGTAGACAATGCAATTGGCCTAGAAATAATTCAAATTAACCTTTACAGATAATTTTGGCATACCTATAAGGAAGAGTTGTTGGAAGTCATAAAATATGTATGGAAAGTCGACTCAAATATTGTTCTGGGCGCTCTGTGATCGCTTTGGTATTGGCAACTATGCTCTTCTTTCTAGCTCGAAAACCTGCTAGAAATAAAAGAAACCTGAGAGACCTTGGAAGGTGACTGAGATAATCACTTCAAAAAGTGCTTCAGGATGCCTTCAAATACAACTTAGAATCTTAAAATAATAATATGTCCTCACCCTATTTACCTACTGTAAAAAAGAACTAACGAGAATGAATCTTAGTATTCGGTAGAGATAGAATTTTACTTACTGTAGGAACAGGAGAGGGTACAAAAATCCAAGGGAGAATGACAACGAGAACTTTATTCTCCTTGCCTTGCAGGCATGGTTTCAAGAAGGACCAACCGATGACAATCAATAAAATCAGGGTAAAAAAGCATAATACATGAAAACCCAGCAGCATGTGCACTAATGCTAAACGATAAATACAAGCCCCTCAAACTACATGATTTTCATAAAGATGAAGAAGAAAGTCAACATACCCCTACGATGCTACATGCGCTTTTATTTGTATGAATACAAGTGTTAATTTTTTAGCATTAATTTAATATACCCTAGGATCTTTACTGAGAGAATAACATGTACAGCATATCAAGTATAACAATGCATATCAATCACACCAAGCAATCACATGAGACAATAGACACATAGAGTTTCACTGGGGAAAACCATAAAGGTGAAAACCCCCACAACTTCCTCAGAGATAGAAAGAGCAATGATACAACCCAAGTACAAGAGATAGTCTTCTACTAGCAGCTACTCCTCCTCCACAACTAGTGCGCCACTTTCCGAGCGATGTAGAAGTGAATAATGAGATGAACAAATAGAGATATCCCGCTCTCTATTTATACTTGTCCCGACTTGCCTAATACGCTAGCAGGGATGACTTCTCTAGAAGAGTCTAATAAACCATGGTTACATTAATTCGGGCCGACCCCTCACTAGGTGGTCTAATAACCCATCACAGAAAGTTATGACACTTGCGACACTTGTCAATACAAATGATGACACTTCCGTATAGAGGAATAATACCATCTCTATATGAGTACAAAATACATAGATGAAATACATTCCAAAGTTACATATATATCAACACTCCCTCTTAACTAGGAAGGTATTTCTCAACACAGATCTGCTAGCACAAGTCTTCTTCGCTGGATCATCGTCACTGGATCATCGTCATCATCACTACTGCTGCTATCTCAATCAATCTCCGATCTACTCGTCAGAGGAATTTCTACAGAGCCAGTCCTTTTTCATACTGGATGTAGGCCCACCACCTGTAGTTCTTCATCACGGGCCATACTGTGGAATCCTCAGGACTTATTACGTGCGTCACAAAACCTGGTAAGAGCATCCCAGGCTCTTACGAGCACACGGCTCTACCTGTTGGATCTCCGAGGGATATATTACATGTGACCCCACCACAAAACCTCACAAGAGCATCCCAGGCTATTACAAGCACACAGCTCTACCTGTCGGATCTCCCAACGACATATTACATGTGGTCACACCACGAAACCTTGCAAGAGCATCCTAGGCTGTTACAAGCACACAGATCTACCTGTCAGGCCTCCCAAGGACATATTACATGTGGTCATGGAAAAACCTTGCAAGAGCATCCCAAGTTGTTACAAGCACACAGCTCTACCTGTTGGACCTCCCAAGGACACATTACATGCCATACGACAAAACCTCAAAAGAGCATCCCAGGCTGTTATGAGCACACAGCTCTACCTGTCAGATCTCCCAGGGCGCTATTATATGTCCTCCCACAGCAATGCCTCGAAAGAGCATCTTAGGCTGTTACGAGCACATAGCTCTACCTATCGGATCTCCCAGGTCTACTTATATGCTCATCTACACAACCTATCCACGGCCACAGAGTATCATCCTGATACTCACCATACATCATCCTGATCAACACATGATCATCCTAATCATAATCATAGCATCATCCTAATGCATATCATCTAGAGACACATCCTGAAGCTCGTCATCCATGATCATCATGATCATACTGTGCATCCATCTTATGCATACCAAGTATCTACTTGATACATACAATGTATCCATCTGATACATACACACATAAATGATCCACCTGATCATAACAAAAATCCAACATGATGCATATACATATACATGATCCAAATGATCATAACAAGCATCCAACATGATGCATATACAGAGCAGTAACTGGAGCATCGTCCTGATGCTCATCATCAAGCACTTACATCCATAGCCATGCAAAGAATCCTCCTCTCACCATGCTTGGAATGGCTCCAGCAAATGTGTCCATCACTTCTTCCTCTAAGTGTCGTCAATATGAAGAACACCAAGCCTCTCTATGAAGTACTCAAACTTCACTCTGGCTAGTGGTTTCGTCAACACATTTGCAACCTGCTCATCCGTCGCAACATACAGGAGCTTCACTGCTCCTCTCTGCACCATATCCCTGATATAGTGATATTTGATCTCAATGTGCTTCAACCTGTCGTGGAACACTGAGTTCTCAGACAGCTTCACACAACCCTAGTTGTCACAAAAGATACCAGTAGCCTCCAATGGAAGATCAAATAACTCAAACAGTAGCTTCCTGATCCATACTACCTCACAACTGGCCGAACAAGCTGCAACATACTCTGCTTCGGCTATACTCAATGCTATGCAGGACTGCTTCCTGCTAAACCAAAAGATCACACCTGATCCCATACTGAAGCAACACCCAGAAGTGCTCTTCCTATCTGTTGCACTGCCTGCCCAGTCTAAATCAACATAACCCTGTAGGTTAAACTTTTGATTCACATCATACTTGAGCCCATAATCAACTGTACCCTTCAGGCACCTCAGAGTATGATTTACAGGAACCAAGTGAACACTCCTCAGATCTGTCAGGAACTGGCTTAATGTGTTCACCGCAAAGCAAATATCTGGTCTCTTGTTCGTCAGGTACATCAAGGACCCAATCATCTGATGATACATAGTGACATCAACCGGTTCATATGAAGCATCACACAGAAGCTTCACGTTCGATGCCATAGGTGTGGCCATGGCCTTGCAGTCCATCATCCCAAACCTCTTCAGGATCTCTACTGCATACTTCCCTTGTCCAAGGAAGATCCCATTTATACTCTGACACACCTCCATACCTAGAAAATAGTGCATCATCCCCAAGTCCTTCATCTCGAACTCGGTAGCAAGCTTCCTCTTGGTATCAGCAATCAAACTATCTTCTCCTGTAACAAATAGGTCATCCACATACAGAAGTAGTATCACTAGATTGCCTTCCTCAACCTTGTAGTAAAGGTTGGAATCTGCTTTACTCTTGGTAAATCCCAAACTGGATATAAAGTTGTCCATCCTACCATACCAAGTCCTAGGAGCTTGCTTCAAGCCATACAAGGATTTCTTCAACCGACACACGTATGACTCCCTGTCATGTGTCTCAAAACCAAGTAGCTGCTCCACATACACTTCCTCCTCGACTACACCATTCAAGAAAGCTATCTTGACAGCCATCTAGTGTATCTTCCATTTCATTACTGTAGCCAGAGCAAGTATTGATCTGATGGAAGTGTACCTAGATATAGGAGCAAAATTTTCTTCATAGTCTATCCCCTCTTTCTGGGAGAAGCCACGAGCTACAAATATCGCTTTGTATTTCTCTATGCTACCATCTGCAGCATGCTTGATCTTGTAGATCCACTTGGAAGTCACAACTGACTTCCCTTCAAGTCTTGGGACTACATCCCAAACATCATTCTTCATGATCTACTGATATTCCTCAACCATGGAATCCTTCCATTCCTTCTTTTCTGTTGCTTCTTCATAACTAGAAGGTTCTTTGTTCATAATGTCACAGAGCAAGGCAACATAATTGGTGTGAGATCTAGTTCTCTTCTTTGCTCTGTGTTCTTATTTTGGAATGACATACCTTTCTACATCTTGAATGAGCTCTCTAGCCCATGTAGGTTTTCTCTTGTGAGAGTCCTTCTCACGGGGTGGATCTACAGGTTCTTGTGGATACTCAATTTCACAATCTGCTTCTGGAATTGCTTCAGTCATGGTGGTATCTTGAAATCTGATTTCCTTTGGTTCTTCATGATCTTCAACAGGTGCCTTCCTTGATTTGATGAAAGCTGAGTTTTCATCAAATGTTACATCCATACTGACATCAATCTTCTTGAACCTTGGAAAGTATATTCTATAAGCCTTCAAACTTTCACTGTACCCCAAAAAGATACCCTTCTTTCCTGAAGGATCTAGTTTTGTCCTCTTTTCCTTTGGGACATGAGTATATACTGGACAACTAAATATTCTGAGATGACTAACCTCAAGTTTCTTACCAAAGAAGACCTCTTCCAGTGTCTTGTTGTCCAATATCTTGTGAGGTGTTATGTTCTGTACATACACAACTGTCCTAGTTGCTTCTTCCCATAGATGCATAGGCAGATCCTAGTCATGCAACATTGCCCGTGCTGCTTCCATGATTGTTCTATTCTTTCTTCCTGCAACTCCATTTTGTTGTGGATTATGGGGAGCAGTCAACTCCCTCTTAATTCCTAAATCACTGCATAGTTTCTTGAAATCACCTGAAGTGAACTCTCCGCCATTGTCGGATCTGAAAGTCTTGATCTTCTTATCGGTTTGATTTTCCATCAAGGTCTTGAATTCCTTGAACTTATGAAATACTTCATCTTTGTTCTTCAAGAAGTAGACCCAAGTCTTCCAAGAGAAATCATCAATGAAAGAGACATAGTATACATACCCACTCAGAGAACTGGATGACGTTGGTCCGCATACATCAGAGTGGATAATCTCCAAGATTCCTTTTGCTTTGCTTTCACTGCTTGGAAATGCCTTCTTAATGTTCTTTCCTTTTGCAGATCCTTTGCAAACACCTTCATGCTTTGACTTGATTTCAGGAAGACCTTCTATAGCTTTGCTTGCAATTGGTAGTGCTCTGTAGTGCACATTTGCAAGCCTTCTATGCCAAAGTTCACTTGGCTCCATGGATTCATGTACCATGGCATGATCAGGTTGTCCCTGTTAATTTTTGAGCATTAATTCAAGATACTCTAGGATCTTTATTGAGAGAATAACATGTACAGTATATCAATGCATATCAATCATAGCAAGCATGTCAATCATCACAAGAAGCAAACATAAGACAATAGACACACAGAGTTTCCATGGGGAAAACCCTAAGGTGAAAAACCCCACAACTTCCTCAGAGATAGATAGAGCAATAGTGCAACCAAAGTACACAAAGATAGACTCCTCTTAGCAATTGATCCTCCTCCTCACATGTGCGCCACTTTCCGAGTGAAGGGAGAAAGAGTTCTTGGTGATCCAAATAGAGATCGGGAGATCTCTATTTATACTTGCCCTGGCTTCCCAATAACTTTATGGGGCCAACTTGTCTAGATTAGTACAATAACCCAATATTAACTTAATCAGGGCCGACCCCACACATGGTGGTCTAATAACCCATCGACAAGTTACGACACTTGCGACACTTGTCAATACAAATGACGACACTTCCGTATATAGGAATAATAACATCTCTATAGAAGTACAATATACATAGATGAAATACATGGGTGAAATACATTCTGAAGTTACATATACATCAACACTCCCTCTTAACTAGGAAGGTATTTCTCGACACAGATCTGATAGCACAAGTCTTCTTCTCTTGATCATCATCAGTGAATCATCATCCTCGAATCATCGTCATCATCACTGCTACTGTTATCTCAATCAATCTTTGAATCTACTCATCATAGGAAGTTCTACAGAGCCAGTCCTTTTTCATATTGGATGTAGGCCCACCACCTGTAGGTCTTCATCACCACAGGCCATACTGTGGAATCCTCGGGACTTATTACGTGAGTCAACAAAACCTCGAAAGAGCATCCCAGGACTGATTACGAGGACACGGCTCAACCTATCGGATCTCCTAGGATCTTTTACATGTAACTACACAACCTGTCCATGACCACGAAGTAGCATCCTGACACTCATAATCATATTGATCATCATCCACGAAGCATAGTCCAGATGCACACTAAACAACACTTACACTCACTGGCATGGAAGGAATTTCCTCTGACCATCCGGGAAAGGCTCGGCACTCACATCAATGCACATGGGAGAACACATCTTCCACCATGTCGAAAAGGCTCTGCACTTACATCAACACACATGGGAGAACACATCTACCACCATGTCGAAAAGGCTCTGCACTTACATCAACGCACATGGGAGAACACATCTACCACCATGTCAGAGAGGCTATACACTTACATCAACACACATGGGAGAACACATCTACCACCATGTCGGAAAGGCACTGCACTTACATCAATGCACATGGGAGAACACATCTACCACCATGTTGGAAAGGCTCTGCACTTACATCAACGCACATGGGAGAACACATCTACCACCATGTCGGAAAGGAACTGTGCATCTGTGTCTTTGGAACTCATCACACATAATCCAACTGATTATGTAATGTATCCACCTGATACATATGATCATCCTAATCATCATCATAGCATAATCCTGATGCATATCATCTAGAGTATCGTCCTGATAATCATCACTGCATCATCCTGACGCATATCTGGAGCAACATCCTGAAGCTCATCATCCATGCTCATCCTGATCATGCAATGCATCCACCTGATGCATACATAGTATCTACCTGATACATATCATCATACATGATCTACCTGATCATACAATGTATCCACCTGATACATATCAACATACATGATCTACCTGATCATACAATGTATCCACCTTATACATCTACAAATACATACACATGATCCAACTGATCATATCCAACATCCAACATGATGCGTACATCCATATACATATAAATGATCCAACTGATCATATCCAGCATCCAATATGATGCGTACATACATATAAATGATCCAACTGATCATATCCAACATCATGCGTACATACATATACATATAAATGATCCAACTGATCATATCCAACATCCACCTAATGCATATATAGAGCAGTAACTGGAGCATCGTCCTGATGCTCATCATTTAGCGCTTACATCCACAGCCATGTGAAGGATCCTCCTTCCAACATGCTTGGAATGGATTCAGCAAATGTGTCCATCACTTCTTTCTTGAAGTGTCGTCAATCTGAAGAACACCAAGCCTCTCTATGAAGTACTCGAACTTCACTCTGGCTAGTGGCTTCGTCAGTACATCTGCAATCTGCTCATCCGTCGCAACATACAGGAGCTTCACTGCTCCTCTCTTCACCATATCCCTGATATAGTGATATTTGATCTCTATGTGTTTTGACCTGTCGTGGAACACCGGGTTCTCAGATAGCTTCACACAACTCTGGTTGTCACAAAAGATACCAGTAGCTTCCAGCGGGAGATCAAATAAATCAGACAGTAGCTTCCGAAGCCATACTGCCTCACAACTAGCCGAACAGGATACAACATACTCTGCCTCGGCTGTACTCATTTCTATGCAGGACTACTTCCTCCCAAACCAAGAGATCACACCTGATCCCATACTGAAGCAGCACCGATAAGTGCTCTTCCTATTTGCAGCACTTCCTGCCCAATCTGAATCAACATAACCCTGTAGGTTAAACTTTTGATTCGCATCATACTTGAGCCCATAGTCAACTGTACCCTTCGGGTACCTCATAATATGCTTTACAGTAACCAGGTGAACACCTTTGGGATCCGTCAGGAACTGGCTCAATGTGTTCACTGCAAAGCAAATATCTGGTCTATTGTTCATCAGGTACATCAAGGACCCAATCATCTGACGATACATAGTGACATCAACTGGATCAAATGAATCATCACACAGAAGCTTCAGGTTCGATGCCATAGGTGTGGCCATGGCCTTACAGTACATCATCCCGAACCTCTTCAGGATCTCTACTGCATACTTCCCTTGTCCAAGGAAGATACCATCTGCACTCTGCCACACCTCCATGCCTAGAAAATAGTGCATCATCCCAAAGTCCTTCATCTCGAACTCGGTTGCAAGCTTCCTCTTAGTATTGGCAATCAAACTATCATTACGTATTACAAATAGATCATCCACATACAGAAGTAGTATCACTGGATTGCCTTCCTCAACCTTGTAATAAACGTTGGAATCTACTTTACTCTTGGTAAATCCCAACCTGGATAGGAAACCGTCCATCCTACCGTACCGAGTCCTGGGAGCTTGGTTCAAGCCATACAAGGCTTTCTTCAGTTTGCACACATATGACTCCCTGTCATGTGTCTCAAAAGCAAGTGGTTGCTCCACATACACTTCCTCTTCAACCACACCATTCAAGAAAGCAGTCTCGACATCCATCTGGTGTATCTTCCATTTCATCACTGCAGCCAGAGCAAGTACTGATCTGATGGAAGTGTACCCGGCTACAAAAGCAAAAGTTTCTTCATAATATATTCCCTCTTTCTGAGAGAAGCCACGAGCTATGAATCTTGCCTTGTATTTCTCTATGCTGCCATCTGCAGCATGCTTGATTTTGTAGATCCATTTGGAAGTCACAATAGACTTCCCTTCAGGTCTTGGGACAACATCCCAAACATCATTCATCACTATTGATTGTTATTCTTCGACCATGGCATCCTTCCATTCTTTATTTTCCGCTGCTTCTTCATAATTGGAAGGTTCTTTGTTCATGATATCATAAAGTAAAGCAACATAGCTGGTATGAGCTCTAGTTCGCTTCTTTGCTCTATGTTCTTCTTCTGGAATGCCATATCTTTCTACATCTTGAATGAGCTCTCTAGCCCATGCAGGTTTCCTCTTGTGAGAGTTATTCTCACAGGGTGGATCTACAGGTTCTTGTGGATCTTCAATTTCACGATCTGCATCTAGAATTGCTTCAGTCATAGTAGTGTCTTGAAATCTAGTTTCCTTAGGTTCTTTATAATCTTCAACAGGTGTCTTCCTTGATTTGATGAATGTTGAGCTTTCATCAAATGTCACATCCCTGCTGACATCAATCTTCTTGAACCCTAGAAAGTATATTCTGTAAGCCTTCGAACTTTCACTGTAACCCACAAAGATACCCTTCTTTCCTGAAGGATCTAGCTTGGTCCTCTTTTCCTTCGGGACATGAGTATATACTGGACAACCAAATACTCTGAGATGGCTGACTTCAGGTTTCTTACCAGAGAAGACCTCTTTTGGTGTCTTGTTGTCCAATATCTTGTGGGGTGTTTTTTTCTGCACATATACAGTTGTCCTAGCTGCTTCTGCCAATAGATGCATGGGTAGATCCTGGTCATGCAGCATTGCCCGTGCTGCTTCCATGATTGTTCTATTCTTCCTTTCTACAACTCCATTCTGTTGTGGATTGTAGGGAGCATTCAACTCCCTCTTAATCCCTGAATCACTGCATAGTTTCTTGAAATCACCTGAAGTGAATTCTCCACCATTGTCGGATCTGAATGTCTTGATCTTCTTATCAGTTTGATTTTCCATCAAGGCTTTGAATTCCTGGAACTTATCAAACACTTCATATTTGTTCTTCAAGAAGTAAACCCAAGTCTTCCTGGATAAGTCATCAATGAAAGAGACATAGTAAACATACCCACTCAGAGAACTAGATGACATCGGACCACATACATTGGAGTGGATAATTTCCAAGATATATTTTGCCTTACTTTCACTGCTTGGAAATGCCTTCCTTATTTTCTTTCCTTTTGCACATCCTTTGCAAACACCTTCATGTTTGGTCTTGATTTCAGGAAGACCCTCTACAGCTTTGCTTGCAATTGGTAGTGCTCTATAGTGCACATGTGCAAATCTTCTATGCCAAAGTTAACTTGGATCCATGGATTCATGCACCATGGCATGTTCAGGTTGTCCCTTCAATTTATACAATCCTCCCTCTTGCTCTCCAATCACTACTGCATCATCAATAGTTTTACCTTTTGGCCACATTAGGACTTGGCCATCTACAAATGCAACCCGCATGCCTTTTGCATCCAATGCAAATATGGAGAGTAAGTTTTTCTTGAGCCCAGGTACATACAAAACATCTTTCATCTTCAAAGAATTCCCAGATTCTAGATTGTAGGAGGCCTCACCACTTCCTTTGAGAGGGTATTGGTAGTCATCCCCAAGTTTCACCTTATGGGGTGACTCATGTTCAGATAGATTAGAAAATGATTCTTTAAACCCAGTCATGTGCTTTGAATCCCCACTGTCAATAAGCCAATCATTACAACCATGAGAGATAGTACCTGTGAGAGCAGAGATTAGAACATACTCTTCTTCGCTTGATGAGTCATCATCATCACTTTCTACTCTAGCCTTCTTCTTGGGTGTTTCATCATCTTCAGCAGCATGAGCATGATATCTCTTCCTGTTGCCCTTCTTCTTCTTGTTTAAATTGTTGTTGTTGTTCCTTTTGTTCTTAGGACATTCTGAAGCAAAATGACCCTTCTCATTACATGCGAAGCATTTGAGATCTTTCTTATCTTTATGTTGATGATAGTGTGAAGATTTCTTGGCATGAGAGTGCTCCCTCTTTGACCTTCCTTTCTTGGTGTGTGCTGTGAGAGCTTGATCTTCACTTCCCATCTTTTCTTCTCGGTCCACAAGCCTTGCTTCTTCTCGTGAACATTCTTTCCGTAGTCTATTGAAGGAGATCAACTTCCTTCTTGCACAAATTCCTTTAATAAAGGAATCCCATGACCTGGGTAGGCCATTCAGAGTGGTCATGGAAACTTCACCATTCCCCACCATTTCATCCACCGCTTCCAGTTGTTCCTTGATATGAGAGACCCTAGAAAAATAATATTGAATGGTTTCTCCATTCTGAAACTTTACTCCTTTCAATTGATTCCGCAGGGTCATCTTCCGATTTATGTTCTTCCCTTCAAATAGCTTGGTCAGGGAATCAAACATCTCTTTGGGTGTATTTAGGGATGACACATGTGGGATGAGATGGTCCTTGATAGAATCAGCAATGATCCTCTTTTCCTTGACCAAGTTCTTCTTATGGAGGGCTTTAGACTCTTCTTCCTCTGGGACAGGGACCTCTTCCCTTATGTAAGAGTCCAACTCATTTTCTTTCAGGATTAACCCAATCCTATACTTTAATGCTCGGAATTTATCAGCCCCTTCAAGCTTATCCTCAAGCTTGGTGTGGTGGGACATCTTAAAGAATACTTCAAATGGAAATAGAAAAGTCTTAGGTCTTACCACTTGATTTGCTGAAAACTGGATCTGGTCCCGAATTAGGGTTTGTTAGAGAAACCCTAAAAATTCAAAATATGAATTTCAACTTTTTGAAAGGATAGAAAGATGCGCCTTGATGATCTGATCAGCCTGGTGTATTCAGAATTTGAGATCTGCAAAGCTTCACCCTTCAAAAATGCCTTTTAGTCTTCTTGGGTTCACTAGGGAGGACCTTGAATTAGGGTTTGAGTTTCCCGGAGATTTACCCAGCCAAAAATCTCGATCCAAATCTCTAAACTTCGATTTTTCCAAGGCGCTTCCAGCTATGTCTTTAGATTTCAAAAATTCCTATTTTTGTGGAAACCCTAATTTTTAGGGCCAAAATTGAAAGTGCTAAGAACTGAATTCTGATTAGACAGAAAGATTCAACTTGCTGAGGAGAGTCAATCTATCACATTGCTTTTCCAAAATCTGTGGAGAGAAACCCTGGTTTCTGTCACTGCACAATGTCTTCTTCTCAGGTTAGCTCTGATACCATGTTAATTTTTTACCATTAATTCAAGATACTCTAGGATCTTTACGGAGAGAATAACATGTACAGTATATCAATGCATATCAATCATAGCAAGAATGTCAATCATCATAAGAATCAAACATAAGAGACAATAGACACACAAAGTTTCCATGGGGAAAACCCTAAGGTGAAAAACCCCACAACTTCCTCAAAGATAGATAGAGCAATAGTACAGCCAAAGTAAAACCAAAGTACACAAAGATAGATTCCTCTTAGCAGCTGATCCTCCTCCTCACATGTGCGCCACTTTTTGAGTGAAGGAAGAGTGAGTTCTTGGTGATCCAAATAGAGATCAGGAGATCTCTATTTATACTTGTCCTGGCTGCCCAATAACCTTATGGGGCCGACTTGTCTAGCTTAGTACAATAACCCAATATTAACTTAATCAGGGCCGACCCCACACATAGTGGTCTAATAACCCATCGGCAAGTTACGACACTTGCGACACTTGTCAATACAAATGACGACACTTCCGTATAGAGGAATAATAACATCTCTACAGGAGTACAATATACATAGATGAAATACATGGGTGAAATACATTCCGAAGTTACATATACATCAACAATCCCTTTAATTTGTACAATCCTCCCTCTTGCTCTCCAATCACTACTGCATCATCCATAGTTTTACCTTTTGGCCACATTAAGACTTGGCCATCTACAAATGCAACCCTCATGCCTTTTGCATCCAATGCAGATATGGAGAGTAGGTTCTTCTTGAGCCCGGGTACATATAAAACATCTTTCAGCTTCAAAGACTTCCCAGAGTCTAGATTGTAGGAGGCTTCACCACTTCCCTTGATAGGATATTGATGATCTGTTGCACGAAATTGTAAGTAGTTAGCACTCCCCGGTGTATCGTGACAAGAAACTAATCGCCTCTCATGGATCCTTGAAATCTAGCGGTGGTGAGTTTACCAATTACCTGCGGGTTTTGGTGTAACGGCAGTCGTACTACCAACAATTGGTATCAGAGCAAGAGGTCACGAGTTCGATACACACTCGGCTCGCGCTAAGGGGGAGATTGTTGCATGAAATTGAAAGTAGTCAGTGCTCCCCGGTGTATCGTGACAAGGGACTAATCGCCTCTTGTGGATCCTTGAAATCTGGCGGTGGTGAGTTTACCAATTACCTACAGTTTTTGGTGTAACGGCAGCCGTACTACCAACATGGTCATCCCCAAGTTTCACTTTATGGGGTGACTCATGTTCAGATAGATTTACAAAAGATTCTTTAAACCCAATCATTTGTTTTGGAAGCCCCACTATCAATAAGCCAATTATTACATCCATGAGAGATAATACCTGTGAGAGCAGAGATTAGAACATATTCATCTTCACTTGATGAAGCATCACTTTCTTCCCTAGCCTTCTTCTTGGGAGGTTCATCATCCTCAGTAGCATGAGCATGATACCTCCTTTTCTTTCCCTTCTTCTTCTTGTTGAAGTTGTTGTTGTCCTTTTTGTTCTTGGGACAATTTACAGCAATATGTCCCTTCTCATTACATGTAAAACATCTTCTCTTCTCTTTATGTTGATGGTGGTGAGAAGATTTCTTGAAATGAGATGGCTCTCTCTTGGGCTTTCCTTTCTTGGTGTGTGTTGTGAGAGCTTGATCTTCATTCCCCATCTTTTCTTCTCGGGCCACCAGCCTTGCTTCTTCTTGTGAGCATTCCTCCCATAGTCTACTGAAGGAGATCAATTTTCCCCTTGCACAGATTCCTTAGATAAAGGAATCCCATGACCTAGGTAGGCCATTCAAAGTGATCATAACAATTTCACCATTCTCTACTACTTCATCCACAGCTTCAAGTTGTTCCTTGATCTGAGAGACCTTAGATAAGTAGGATTGAATGGTCTCTCCATTCTGAAGCTTTACCCCTTTCAATTGGTTCCGCAGAGTTATCTTCTGATTTATGTTCTTCCCTTCAAATAGCTTGGTAAGGGAATCAAACATCTCCTTGGGTGTCTTTAGAGATGACACATGTGGTATGAGATGGTCTTTGATAGAATCAGCAATGATCCTCTTTGCCTTGACCAAGTTCTTCTTGTGAAGGGCTTTAGCTTCTTCTCCCTCTGGGACAAGGACCTCGGAGCTTATGTAAGTGTCCAACTCATTTTCTTCCAGGATTAACCCAATCCTATACTTCCATGCTCATAAGCTATCAGCCCCTTCAAGCTTATCTTCAAGCTTGGTGTGGTGAGACATCTTAAAGAGTGCTTTAAATGGAAATAGAAAAGATTTACGTCTTACCACTTGATTTGCTGA
This sequence comes from Larix kaempferi, assembly GCA_027924585.1. Taxonomy (NCBI): domain Eukaryota; kingdom Viridiplantae; phylum Streptophyta; class Pinopsida; order Pinales; family Pinaceae; genus Larix; species Larix kaempferi. Next base: position 1,423,557 of record BSBM01000465.1, on the reverse strand, counting down.
AAATTGGATCTGGTCCGGATTAGGGTTTGATAGAGAAACCCTAAAAATTCAAAATGTGAATTTCAAATTTTTGAAAGGATAGAAAGATGCACCTTGATGAGTTGATCAGCCTGGTATACTCAGAAATTGAGAATTGCAAGGTTTCACCCTTCATAAATTCCTTTTAGTCTTCCCGGATTCACTTGGGAGGGCCCTAAATTAGGGTTTGAGTTTCCCAGAGCTTCACCCAACCAAAAGATACAATCCAAAGCTCTAAACTTCAATTTTTCCAAGGAGCTTCCAGCTATGTCTTCAGATTTCAAAAATTCCTATTTTTGTGGAAACCCTAATTTTTAGTGCCAAAAATGAAAGTGCTCATAATTGAATTATGATTGGACAGAAAGATTCTCCTTGATGAGTAGAGTCAATCTACCTTACTTCCTTTCGAAAATATCTGGAGAGAAACCCAATAAACAAGAAACCCTAGTTTTCACCACTGCACAATGTTTTCTTCTCAGGTTAGCTCTGATACCATGTTAATTTTTTAGCATTAATTTAATATACCCTAGGATCTTTATTGAGAGAATAACATGTACAGCATATCAAGTATAACAATGCATATCAATCACACCAAGCAATCACATGATACAATAGACACACAGAGTTTCACTGGGCAAAACCATAAAGGTGAAAAACCCCACAACTTCCTCAGAAATAGAAAGAGCAATGATACAACCCAAGTACAAGAGATAGTCTTCTACTAGTAGCTACTCCTCCTCCTCAACTAGTTCTCCACTTTCCGAGTGATGTAGAAGTGAATAATGAGATGAACAAATAGAGATCTCCCGCTCTCTATTTATACTTGTCCCAACTTGCCTAATACACTAGCAGGGTCGACTTCTCTAGAAGAGTCTAATAACCCATGGTTGCATTAATCCGGGCCGACCCCTCACTAGGTGGTCTAATAACCCATCACAGCAAGTTACGACACTTGTCAATAAAAATGACGACACTTTCGTATAGAGGAATAATACCATCTCTATAGGAGTACAATATACATATATGAAATACATTCCGAAGTTACATATACATCAACAACAAGTACATGTAATTTTAATACAATATAATACAATACACAATCCACCACCACTTAATAAATATTCTACCATCTGTATCCACTAGTTATACCACACCCGGTGCTCAAATGGTCTCACTCATCATGGCACAGGTCCCTCTATCGATACTAGTCTTTTATATACCATCATGGTACGGCGTTAAAACTCATAAGACGCATGACTAATGCAGTTATGAAAAGTTATATAACAACCCCAAGGACCCCAAGGAGATTCCCCTAACTTTCAATATCTCGCAAGGTTATATGGCCCAGGCATCTTAAAAGCTATCTGGATTTATGCATCTTGCAAGGCTTTATGGCCCCACACTTCATATAAGCCTCTTGCCCTATTGTTAGTATCTTGTGCTTGGAAGAACATAGATATTTCTTTAAGAAGATAACAACAGCAGTCATTTCAGTAATTATGGATCCAGCAGTAGGCCCACCAGTAGCACCAGTACCACCAATGGCCATTATTAAAGCACCTGTAGCATCATAGGCAGAGGTGGGCGCAGTAGCACCATCAATAGCAGTCCCACTGGTTTATCCAGCATTACCATATTTCCCAACAGTATCGGTGTAGATAAAATCTATACCAATGCTCTGGCTCTATCCTAGCCTCTGCTACCAATGCTTATGACTTTGAACTTCTATCTCTACTGCTGCTGCCAAATAAATCTCTTCCTTTGCCTCTGCAAACAATATATCGGTGTGAAATTAAAGTAGGTAGATACGAGTAGAGAGTACGAGGAGAGGCATTATAGAGGGGATTTCTATTCTTAGCACAGAGGGGATTTCTATGATACACCTCCCCTAATAAAGAACCTCAATTAGTGCCCCAAGCCATGAGTTTTGGTCCGGTGTCCTCCCTGGGTTTCAACAACAAGGATTGAGTTAAAAATGGCAAGATCTACATATTAATAGATTTTAGATGTGCGACCTACATGTAATGAACAAGATTTTCACCCGTGTGTTGGGGATACCGATGGTCTCCGCACCTCATTACTTTCGTAACACAGTTCACTTCCCGGGGAGCAGGCAAGCTACATCTGTGGATCATTGTGGAACAATAATTGATCATTCCAATAGCAACCAAGGCAAGAGTGTCTAGCAGCCCTCATAAGAGGTTGTAACGTCAATCATCTCTTGCCAATTCAAAATGCACAGGGGTTGGCATAATTCCTTTTAGAAAACTGAAAAAATAAAACAAAACATCCCATCTAGGAGCCATTATGGTTATCTTAATGAAAAAATTGTCCTCTGCCTCGCAAAGGAGATTTAGGGCTTTCAGGAAGACGAGGGAAACCATGAATAAATGGATCTGGTAGGCGGTAAGACTATTTCTCACCACATAGATCCAAACCCTAGATAGCATGTATATCAAACATAGTGAAAAATAGAGCTTTGTTAGAAGGGTTTCACCAGCCAAAAGATAATCCTTGGTGTCATCATTGTCATCCTGAAGATTATACATAACGGTGAGGGAAGCTATTTCTCAAAATCATCAAATGTAAAGAGGATTTTAATTATCTTACTCTAAGGTACACAAACGAAGACTTGAACCCAGGCATATATGTTGCTTAGGAATAACCCTAGACGCAAGCTTAGTATTCTTCTCTTCGATGGCGCATTCTTCATGTAGATTTCCAAGCGGCCTATGTGAACCCAAATTCGTCAGATCGAATCTCTTAATGTCAAATTTCAACTAAAAAAAAGGAAAAAAACCTCATAAAAAAGGCCATCGGATTGCCATTGCAAAAACCCTTAGACTCCAACCTGAAGATCTGAGATTTGAGATTAATATTTCATTACATTTCACTCGCAGAAGGGGAGTTGCCAAAATATCCAGCAATGGATACATGGAGCTAGTTCCCAACCTGAAATTTATGCAATGTTGTGATCAATTTTTCCACTAGCACCTTGGTTATTTTCATCTGCGAGTGAGGCAAGGAAGTAGCAGGCGAGACAGACAGAGGACTTGTATGGGCCACCATCTCGAGGAATTTTAAATCATTGATATGAGTGTTTATTTTATTTTTTATTTTTATTTTTATTATTTCTACAATTTTTTCTATATTCCAAATCCTAGTTTCCATATTAAATTCTAAACATTTCTATACAAAATATTCAACCCATTCCATTTTATTCATATGCCTTCAACATAAGTGTATGATATTCAATTTGTTCAACATTGGTATTACTTTCTAATGGGTAATGATATTACCACACATTTAAATTATAAACTTGTGTACATTTATATATTTTGCATGTTCATTTTAATTACAAACTTTACATGTTTGGTACGTTATTGATATGTGCAAAATACCTTTATTAACATTATGGGTTCAAGCAAAATACCTTTATTAACATTATGGGTTCACCTTGAGAAAGGGCCCATAATTAGATATTCCTCGATTGAAATGATTTTCATTATGGCCAAATGACGCAAGGCGCCTTAAACAATAAGGTTCTTGCTTAACAATACACACGACACAACCACAAAGTTTACATAAACAGGGTGTAAAACATGATGCCAGAAGTGGCCTATATTACCTCTCCATTTGGTTACAATGCAGAATAACTGAACTCAAATAACTAACTAAACTAGTCGGCCTCAGCTGTTACAACTCAGAAGTAACTGTGGTGTTATCTATCAATGTGTCGATCTCACCCTCTCTTGGTTCGCTAAGGAACTCTGAGCTATGGCTTGATCTCAGCTGTCTGTTATCAGCATGTGTGACTGTTCTCTCTCACAACTTCAAACTCTGCTCCATATGCTACTACTCTGTCTCGTCCCCCTCTCCTAGTCCTTTTCTCTTGGGTCTTCTATCCTACTACTGTTGTTCCCGAGACATGCATCCTCCTGTCCGTCGATTCTTCCAAATCCTACACACATGCAACTGTCAGTGTCTTGCCATGCTACACAGCTTCTGCTTGTGATGACATCTGTCATGTCCTTCACCTACCTGCAATAACTGAATTAACTTCCTTAGCAACCCCGAATGGCTACCAAGTACAGTCTCCTTAACTTTCTGCTCTCCCGACTCTGTTACAGTAGTAGGTCACATCTCGACATTCTGTCGTCTCAATCCTATCTCTTGTGGTTTTCCAATCCTTCCCTTCCTCCAGCCCTTGCTCCGCCAAACTTCTCAACGTCACAGTTTGACAACACGTCGACCTTCCCATGACTCTATGGCAACTTATCGCCCATCGACTGTCGTCTGTCGACATTTACATGTCGACTCTCGACCTCTTCACTCATGTCGACAGCTTCTACTCGACTTATTGACTTCAATGAGTCAATATGCTTCATGCACCAGCAATCATCGGCACCCCCTCTGGTTGGCTCCCTTCTATTGGTCAACCTCGACTGATATGCCTAGAATCCAATGCTCCTGCATCAGGCTCCCCAGGAGAAAAATAACTCGACTTCTTTGTCAATCTTCTGAACTCTTCTTTGGAAATCTATGTTGCCTCCTGCAACTCATCATCCTTCCATCGCACTAAGTATTCCTTCTTTTGCATCCTACACGTACGCTCAACTTCATGTTCTTCAATTACTTCTACGATCTCTTCCTTTTGTTGATCTGAAATTTAGGTTGTCCATTCAATGTTTGCTACTTCTTCGCTTCCGCTGCTCAACCCTTCTTCAAATCTATATAGATCCGAGCCATTGAACGTTGTTGAAATGTTCAAGTCATCCGGCAACTCTAACACATAAGTGTTGTCTAAAATCTTCTTCAGAATCTTACATGGTCCAATCTTCTTCAGCTTTAGCTTGTTGTATGTACCTATCGGAAATCTCTCTTTCCACAAATATGCATAGACTAAGTCTCCCTCACTGAACGATTGTCGCCTCTTTTTCCTGTCGGCTCTCAACTTGTATGCCGCGTTACTCTTTTCTATGTGCTTTCGCACATCTTCATGGAATTCCTTCAAGTGCTCTACGAATGATTCTGCATCCGTGCTCTTTCTGATTTCTATCGGTAATTCAACCAAATCCACCACTCCATGTGGGCTTCTTCCTTGAACAATCTGGAATGGACTCAAACCTGTCGACCGATTCACAAAATTGTTGTATGCAAATTATGCCTGTGCCAACACATTCTCCCACTGCTTGGTTCTGTCAGCTGTCAGACATCTCAAAAGGTTTCCCAAACTTCTGTTCATTACTTTGGTCTGTCCATCTATCTGCGGATGGTATGCCGAACTGAACTGCAACTTCGTGCTCAATTTCTTCCATAGGGTTCTCCAGAAATGCCCCATAAACTTGGTACCCTGATCTGACATGATACTCTTTGGAAACCATGCAATCTGACTATCTCCTTGAAGAATAGAACAGAAATCCCCATGGCATCATTCGTCTTCTTACACGGAATAAAATGTGACATCTTTGAAAACCTGTCGACTACAACAAATATTGAGTCGTTTCCCTGGTGTGTCTTCAAAAATCCTAACACAAAATCCATGCTAAGATGCTCCCAAGGGGTATCTGGTACCGGTAATGGTGTATACAACCCCGTGTTCTGACTTCTCCCTTTCTCCAATTGGAAAACTCGACATTATCGAACCCACTTTCTGACATCTGTCATCATTCCTGGCCAATAATACTTTTCCTCGACCAATGCTTTAGTCTTTTCGATGCCAAAATGACCTGATAATCCGTCGTTATGCAACTCTCGGATTAGGTTCTCCCTAATGGATCCTCTGGGAGTACACAACTGACTTCCACTGAACAAATAACCTTCTTGGATAAAATAACCCAAGTACGGAGTGTTGAAATATTGTAACTTCTAAGAATATTATATTTGTACTTTATTATTCTGGAGATGTTTCATTCCTCTGTGAAGACCTTATTGTATATCCGGAGATGTTTATTCCTCCGTCGGAATGTGGTAACTTGGGTTATTAGACTTCGCTAGTGGGGGTTGGCCATGTATGTGTTATGTGGGTCAAAGGGTTATTAGACCACCCTAGAGGGGTCGGCCCAGTCAGTTGTAATGGGGTGTTTAACCCAGTGGTTAAGTTGGGGTCGACCTAGTTAATATAAAATACAAATCAGAGTTGTGTATAAATAGAGGAGGTGTGTTCCTCATTTAACACACACACACTCACTTGTGAATAGCGCATAGGTGAGGAATAGGTCTTCTATGGAGGAGAAGGAGCTCATGCTTGTGGATTACATCTCTGTATTGTTGGTCATCTATATTGAGGAAGCTTTGCTGGGTTTTCTTCACCATGAGGGTTTCCCAAGATAAATCTGTGTCTCTTGTGTTTATGTTGTGTTTGTTGTTCTTTCAGTGATCCTATATATGATATTGTTGTGAAATAGAATGTAATGCTGATATTTTCTATCTTATCATATTGAATCTTAACATGGTATCATAGCTATCCTGAAAGAAGGCATGGTATGGCACTTACGACACTTGCGACAACTTGAAGGTAGGGTTTTGTATAGCAAAAACCAGTCATCATGAAACTTTAACTATAAATCCATTTTGTAAAAGGTTCAGGATCTGAAACCTTTACAGGTCATATATAACATCCCCAAGTACCATTTGTTCAAAGGACACCCTCAGATTCGTTGTACTTTGTGAGTTATGATCAGTACATGTTAGGGTTTCTGCCTCTTCCAAATCTCAGTCATAATTAGGTGACCTAGGAAAAAAGGTCATAACATGGGCTAGGAAGCTCCAAATGAAATTTTGTAAATAGTTACAGGTGGCGCATAGACTGTACTATCTCAGGTAACTTTTTCAGAGGCCGAATTTGAACCAATGACATGTGGCACGCCGTACAAGTTCGCACTCCTTTTTTATCCCATAAACAGGTCACGTTGCGACACTTGGCATAACTCTCTCTCAGAGAATCCAATTGAGGTAAGGCCTATGGGGTTGGAAAGAGGACAGGTCGAGCTATCACAAGAAGAAGTTTCAGACCCTGTTTGTTCATAAGTTCGTATTTACACCAGAAACAATCAGGTGCATATTTATGTCAAAACAAATTTGGATTTTGAGCACCTTCATTCTTGAATCGTCACTGTTGTGGAAAATTAGGGTTTCGGAGAAAGTTGGAATTTTTGGAATCAGAGTCCACGGCTGAATGCTACTCAGAAAAATCAAAATTTAGAGATGAATATTGAATTTTTGGTTGGGTAGAAGACCAGGCTTGATCAAACCCTAGTTCGGGATTTTGATCAGAAAGGTGGAAAATTAGGGCTTCTGCAAAAGTTGGAATTTTTGAAGTTTGTGACCACGGCTGAAAGCTCCTCAGAAAAATAAGAGTTTAGAGATTTGGATCGAACCTTTTGATTGGGAAGAAGGGTGGGATTCATCAAACCCAATTTTGGGATCCTGTCCAGGAGATCCAAAAGTTTCGAAGGCAATTTTGAGGGGTCAAATTTTGGAGATTTCAAAATTGAAGTATGCTAGCTTGATCAGCTCAGCAAGGCACATTTTTCCATCCATTCACAAGTGTGAAAGTCAAAGTTTGAATTTTTAGGGTTTCTTTGACAAACCCTAATCGAGCTCCAGATCCAGTTTCAGGGGGAGATGAGGCTAAGGCCTTACATAAGAAGACTACAAGAATTCCCTGACAGGTATGACTTAAGGAGATACTGGTATGTGTTGAAATCTGTTCATGATTAATTTTATAATATGCTTGTCTTCATATTATTGAGGTTAGTACAATCTTGATTAATCTTAGAATTGTCTTAGCACCCTAGTAAAAATATGAATGCATGTGTAAGATAGAATACATTCTTTGATCAAGGTTATATGATTGTACTAATGCACCTATGGTGTTGTATGAGGATGATGTTGTCTTCTAACAAAAGACAGGTACATCAAGAAAGACAAATCAAGTTCTATGACCATGATGACATAAAGACAAAAGACTTATCCATAGTCTTTAGAAGCTCTACTTACGAGGTATGTATGATTTATTTCTACTATGCTTAACTTATGAGGTATGCAGGTTACTAGCACAAGGTCTCTAAATCATTGAAGAGACTAAAGATATTGTTTGGGTATGTTAGATGTAACTAAGCATGTATCTGATCCAGGTATGTTTTCCTATGTTAGAATCCTACTTTGTGCTAGGATCTTAGATACCCATGTATTGAAAGATCATGACCATACATATTCAAGATTATTTAGAATTATAATGTTTTGATAATATTGAGATTATACTAATGAATGTATGTTTGTTTATGAGATCATGAGGATGACACTAGTGCACACTTGAGCATGCACAGTGGTACAAAATGAATAGAAGTTCAAAAGACATATAGAAGATCAAGAGGGATGAAACCACACAAACATAAAAGATAAGTATTTGAATTTTTATTTGAATTACTGAATAGTCTATGATATTGCTCGTAATAGTTGTATGCATATTTGTATTCCTAAAATATATCATGCCAAGTGTAAGCATTCATATAGCATTGAACAGTATACTACTAATCTGCATATGATTGATAAGTTGGACAAACATTCCATTGTTGATTGTCTAGAATAAAACCTCTTTGCTGACATGCTGAGAGCTGTGCATGCTCTCGATAGTATGTTCTAGTAGAGATGGAAGGCATCTAGATAGCCATTGTATGCATACTGGATATGGAAAAGTGTTGGGCCAAAGTATTGGTCAAGATAGTTTCATAACTATGTAAATCATATCTGTATGCATAATAGGTTATCATGTCAACATGATTTGATGATTATGAAGTATTACTAATCATGTACTTAATTTTGATTTGTAGGAAAGAACATGAAGAATGATGAACACCGAACAAGTGATGGATGTTCAACAAGAAGATTTACAAATCAAACGTAATATAGAAGGCTCGCGGCTAGAAGATTATCTTAGAAAGAGGAAGAGGATCATGACGAGATGTTTGCTCCAAGTAGCTAGATAAATATTGTTCTATCAATGGTGTGATTAAAAAAGAAGATCGAAATGAGAAAACTCCCAGGATTCAATTGAAGAAAGATCTATACAGGTACCCAGGATCGATAGTCATTTGATGAGCTTAATGATCACCATGGGTGATGCAGATTTCAACCTTTGCTACAAGGTTGAAGATAGTATCTATATACAAATAACATTCAAGAAGGAACTCACCACATAGTTCGAATGATCTTGAGGCGCATATCAGTAGACCCATCTGACGAGAGATGGCACGGATAGATATGCAGAAGATCACTCAATGCAGAGTGTGAATGATGTTCAATCATGGAGGAAGAATTGATAGCTTCTTGACAAGCTTGGGCTTTACCAAAAGTAAAGTTGATCCTAACCTTTAGCTTAAGATTATGGATGATACTGTTATTGTATGTGGATGATCTCTTTCTGACAAGGAATGAGAAACAGATCATGGAAAGCAAGAAGAAGCTAGCTACAGAGTTCGAGATGAAATATCTCGGATTGATGAATTACTTCCTAAGACTGAAAGTATGGCAAGGCTCAGAAGGAATCTTTCTCAACCAGGGAAAGTATGTTGTGGAAATCTTGAGAATATTTGATATGTTGCAATGTGCAACCATGGCCACTCTCATGGGTTCCAACTTGAAGCTGTTAGTTGATGACTCTTCAGAGTTAGTGGATGTAACTCTGTACATACATATTATTGGGTCATTGATGTATATGACAAATACAAGGCCATATATATGCTTTGTTGTGGACACCTTGAGTCAATATCTAGTGGAACATAGGTGTGTTCACCTGATAGCTACAAAGCATGTAATAAGGTACCTAAAGGGTACGATAGACTTTGGTTTACATTATTTTGGAGATCATGACTTCAAATTGTATGGATACACAGATGCTGATTGGGTAGGAAGTGTCTCAAACAGGAAGAGTACATCAGGTGGATGTTATTGTCTTGGATCTGCCATGATCTCGTGGTTTAGCAGGAAGCAATCTAGTGTGGCTCTCAGCACAACCGAAGCAGAATATATAGTTGCTTGCTCTGGTAATTGTGAAGCGATATGACTTTAGAAGTTATTATCTAGTTTATTTGACTTAGAGATGGAACCCACTGAGATCCTGTGTGACAACCAAAGTTGTATCAAGATGACAGAGAATCCATTGTTCCATGATAAGTCAAAGCACATAGAGATCCGATATTTTTATATACGGGATATGGTGCACAAAGGAGCTGTCAAGCTCGAATTTGTAGGCACTGATGAACAAGTTTCCAATATATTGACCAAACCTCTATCTCGAGTAAAGTTTGAGTATTTCCGAGACAAGCTTGGTGTGGTTTAGAAGGACCCTCCTCAAAAGGGGGAGTGATATGGTTGATAAATCTTTGGGTACTGGTATCGATGAGGATACCTACTGTCACATACCCCAATTTTACTAAAATAATGTAATTATTTTATTAATATTCTTGAGACATAATGTTAAATTTAATGCTAAGTAGGAATGGATGACTCAGCAGAGTCTCCAGAAATGGAATGTAAATTCTGAATAATTATTATTAATAAATAAATTATGGAGACAACGACATGGGAGAGCTGTTAAAAGAGGTTACTGGTCTAACTGGTGGATGGAACTAGGTGGAAAGACAAAAGACAAGTGGCAGCATCCTCAAACACTTCCTGAGTTGCAGGTGGCAACTTCCCTATATTTTGGGGTCATGATTCCCCAAGAAAGTGGAATCTGAGCAGGTGGCTCATTAATGACAGTTAACCCAACTAAGACCTAGGCAATCTTTTAAATAGTACTCAATGAATTGAGCTGGGGGTTCAGCATTGTTCTAGAGGGAGAATACATTCAGGTGAATGCTATTCAGGAGTCCCATTGAGGAAGTGGGAAAAACAGTAAGGAAGTGTTTTGAGTCAGGAAGTTGCAGTAACTTGATTCCAGTATAGCTGCTTGGGCTGAGGGAATTGTTGGCTGTACCTAGTTCCATCCAGTTAGACCAGAGCAAGCTCGGGGGTCCTGAGAAGTGCTGTTTGGGCACTCTCCAGGAATTGGTAGGGAGGAACAGCCTCCCAGTGCTGTTATTGTCTACCATTAATACAGGTTCTGCCACTTTTCCTGCTGTTTATTTAATAAATTTAAATGTAGAATGGACTATCTCATTTGTGTTGAACAGTATTTATTTTCAGTAAAGTAGCCTCTCTGTATCGTCTTTGATAGAATTCGCAGAATTTATATGTCTTAGAATTTTTCCTATTATCACATAAATCGAGTAATTATTTTATGCAGAATATATTTGTTGTTATTGCAGTAATAAAATATTATGGTGACTTATTATAGATTTATTATTAATAGTTAAATAATAGATATAGAATACTATACAGTAGTCATTTGTGATTTACACATATTAAAAACAATCATAAGAACAGACACATAGATAAATTTTAGAATCCCAGTGAAATATTTACAAAGAATCGTGGTGAAAATTGTTTTATCTAAAACCTATCACTATAGTTATTATATCCAGGATGCTTACAACAGAGTGACAGAGTTATTCAAAAGCCAAACTTATTGACTGGCTCGAAGCCGAGTCTTACAACTTAGAAAAATTCATTTTGCCTTCATCCAAACCCATCCATTATCACCAACATAGGTTACTGCTCATTTCGAGCTCATTTTACATGTATTACACAGCACTTTCGTGGGGTTTTCATATCAATAGTCAAACATCATAAACACGCAGAGAAGCTATCAACAAACTCAGCCATTGTTGGCTTTTACAAACCCTACCATTAATTATTAACTATTGACAGGGAGACATTCGCCACGGTATGTAAACACAAAACCAAAATTTCACAAACTCGCTTCCAGCCACTACAGAACTTAAACACTTTCATATATATATTAACCTGGGGAAGAACCCCAACTCACCAAGGTTAACAACATTTTCAAATGGCTAACGCATTAAGGGTAGTGAACCCCAACTCAATCATTAACACTCAAAATCAAAGAAAAACGCAGAGAAACAAACACATTGTTATCACCTACAGCCAAGTTATCATCCTCTGCAAGTATCCGAGAAAGCTTAAAAACAAACCCATATTTAAACATTTTGTTCATTAATAAACACGAAGATGATACACGGCCACTTGACAGGCCAAACATTACAGTATTTATATAACTTCTACAGGGTTGGGTAAAACCCTATATATATATATATTCAAAATATAATAGCAATAACAACCCCGAGGCTTTCATAACAGACTGAGCCGTAGATTGTTCCTCGTAAACATGCTAGGGTAACAAACTCTAACTACTGTAAGCAAAAAGGATTAATACATGTGACTGTTTTCAGGTTCACAAAAACGACAATAACCCAGTTACAAAGGAGGTCCTTCCAGACTTAAACCTAGCAAAACAAAAACCCACAAAGGGAGAGACAGCCATGGTATAACCAGGCTTACCCGGAGGAGCCAGCGCTAAAGAGGAAGCCTCGTACACCTTCAGGGAAGGTTGAGAACCTGCACATTATAAAATAACGAACCTTGTCAACATTTATGTTAAATATAAACAATATTATTCATACTGTAATCTACGAAACCTTTGTCATTTCTTACCTGAGCCATCGGAGAAAGCAACCCCGTGGACAACCTGGTAGCCACGAGTTGAGCCAGGTAGCAAAACCTCATCACATTCGTCAGAAGGATGAGCAAGGCAAACTTCCAGATCCTCTCTATTGATGGCAGTGACAGGCAACATTTTAAACAAACCCTTAAGCTGTGAATGAATCAGATGGGGAGCACATTTTAAAACCCATTACACGACCACCTCATGGATAAAAACAACAGAGAAAAACCCTGCCTCTAACTCACACCAGCAATAGTGTAAGACTGTAAGTAGCAGGTGGCTTAAACACAGTGACAACAATGATACAAAGATGCCCAATGAACTGTAGCAGACGCCAAAGGCAGAGTCCACAGACTTTTAAACTACCAGAGGATAAAACTACGTGACATAACCTTAAGAAAATTGCATTTTACAGTACCCAACTGACGAACTCAGATATGAAGGGTTTCTCTCTTACAACCCGAGCCCGAAGGCAGAGAAATAACCAGGTAAGGGTTTCAAGACAGGCTTATATATCACCAAACGCAAGGAGGAGAGCCAACCACGTAGCCATTTAATTTATCAACTTACCATGGGTCGACTTCCTATAGTTCAACTGCAGCTCGAAATTGTTGTTCATCGATTTTAAATCATTGCATGGATATAAGTCTTATTCATCGTATGGAAAAATCACTATGATTGATACACAATCATCATATAGTGCATGCTTTGCAACCGAACCATCGATAATTCCTAAGGTACATATTATGTATATCCCCTACAATGATTTGAAAGAGATGTAGTCAACTTCAACTAGAAGTTTCTCATAACTTTGACATTTTTAGATATTACTTAGCAATATAATTGGATACAATATTGCTATATAAGTTCCTATTACCAAAATTCTTCCAATACTATTATTAACAATCAACAATGAGAATAACAATCTTTAATATTGTGATGTATGGATATAAACTCATCTACAGGTCCATACTTTGAATGTAGATTAAAAACAAGGAACAGAGATTTTGACATAAGTTAAGCAAAAATACTAAGTAGACAATGGACCATAAATTATAGATGAAATTAATGGAACATCACTAGAGGTGTCACATTTCCAACTCATGCTAATAACCAGTGATCACAGCCGTAATCACAGCTAATAGTTGACAGCATATTACATAATGCTAACGTCACGTTATGCATACGATGAATATGATACAAACAACTTGTTCCGGTGATAGTTTACAGCATTAACATAGAGTCATGGTCACAACGCAATGAAAATGACGGAGATATTGTAATTCATCGTAAATCCTAATGATACTATCCAGAATAAGAGATATCATGTCAAGGCAAACTATCAATCATATATCAAGCATAAATTTCATGAAAAGAACTTTACTGTCTTACACGACATCCAGTAATGATAATTAGATCTTCTTTGAGTTTTTACAGTGCAGGGAGGAGTTTGATGTTTATAAAAAATAAATTACAGTGATTCATACTTCACCGGTGTACCTGCGAACAAAAGATGAATTATGCACTAACTCGTAAGCTAAGTAAGCCAGTCAGCTATGGCTAGGTACCTGTGAACAAAAGACAAATTATGCATTAGCTCGTAAGCTAAGTAAGCCAGTCAGCTATGGCTAGTTCTCCCTTTGCAGTTAAAAACGAAAACAATCAATAACTAAAATCAAAACTCACATTAGTATTATAACAGAACCTTTTTAAACAAAAATACGATTAGTTACTTAAAATAAACAGGACCAGGAATGCAATTAATTAACATTTATTGTTATAATAAAAATTTTAAATTTTTTTGAAATTGCGGGTTCTGACACCTACATTGATGAGATTTCCTATATTGACTTATAGTTGATAATATGTATACTTGTATTGATGATACCTGTATTGATGAGGATACTGTATCGATGAGGTGGGGATTGTATCATCCCTGGACTTTGGTCCCTTGAATTGATCCGTAGACATATGTCTTTGAGAATGAAGTCCTTAGTGGACAAGTGGGGATTGTATCATCCCCGGACTTCGGTCCCTTGAATTGATCCGTAGACATATGTCTTCGAAAATGAAGTCCTTAGTGGAAACGTGGGGATTGTATCATCCCTGGACTTTGGTCCCTTGAATTGATCCATAGACAGATGTCTTCGAAAATGAAGTCCTTAGTGCACAGGTGGGGATTGTATCATCCCCGAACTTCGGTCCCTTGAATTGATCCATAGACAGATGTCTTTGAGAATGAAGTCCTTAGTGGACAAGTGAGGATTGTATCATTCTTGGACTTCAGTCTTAAATGATCCATATACGTATGTCTCTGAAAAGTGGTCCTTAGACTTTGTCTAATTTGACGAGTGGATTGCATCATCCCTAGACATGATGAGGTGTCTTAAATGATCCGTAGACGTATGTCTCTGAGAAGTGGTCCTTAGACTTTGTCTAAGTTGACGAGTGGATTGCATCATCCCTAGACATGATGAGGTGTCTTAAATGATCCATAGACGTATTTCTCCGAGAAGTGGTCCTTAGACTTTCTCTAAGTTGACGAGTGGATTGCATCATCCCTAAACATGATGAGGTGTCTTAAATGATCTGTAGATGTATGTCTCCGAGAAGTGGTCCTTAGACTTTGTCTAAATTGACGAGTGGATTGCATCATCCTAAGACATGATGAGGTGTCTTAAATGATCCGTAGACGTATGTCTCCGAGAAGTGGTCCTTAGACTCCGTCTAAGTTGACGAGTGGACTACATCGTCCCTAGACATGATGAGGTGTCTTAAATGGATCATATGTGTTGCAGGGTATGCTGATGATCGTATTATGACAATACTGATGATCACATGATGACGATGATGCAGATTGTGAGATGAAAATGATGTTGATCGTGATGGTCTAGATGACGATGTTGTGATCGTGATGATCTAGATGACGATATTGTTGATCGAGATGATCTAGATGACAATATTGTTGATCGAGATGATCCAGATGTTGTAGATCGAGATGATCTAGATGCTGTATATCGAGATGATCCAGATGTTGTAGATCGAGATGATGCAAATGCTGATGATCATGTGATGACGATGTTGATGATCTTGTGATGATGATATTGATGATCGTGAGGATCCAGATATTGATGTTGATGTTTCTATAGTTGTTCAAGTGCTACAGAAGATGAAGAATCAGTACTGAAGATGTAGATGTTCCAGTAACTGGTTGAGTTACTGATGATGTTGAGAAAGCTTCCAATGATTTATATATGTATCATGTATGATGTTGATGACTCCTTGCTTGTGCAGATGTTGTTATAATATCCTTCTCGTTAAGGGGGAGTGTTGAAATATTGTAACTTCTAAGAATATTATATTTGTACGTTATTATTTCGGAGATGTTTCATTCCTCCGTGAAGACCTTATTGTATATCTGGAGATGTTTATTCCTCCATCGAAATGTGGTAACTTGGGTTATTAGACTTCCCTAGTGGGGGTCATCCCTGTACGTGTTATGTGGGTCAAACGGTTATTAGACCACCCTAGAGGGGTCGAACCAGTCAGTTGTAATGGGGTGTTTGACACAGTGGTTAAGTTGGGGCCAACCTAGTTAATATAAAATACAAGTTGGAGTTGTGTATAAATAGAGGAGGTGTGTTCCTCATTTAACACACACACACTCACTTGTGAATAGTGCATAGCTGAGGGAGAGGTCTGCTATGGAGGGGAAGGAGCTCATGCTTGTGGATTACATCTATGTATTGTTGGTCATCTATATGAAGGAATATTTGTTGGGTTTTCTTCCCCATGAGGGTTTCCCAGGATAAATCTGTGTCTCTTGTGTTTATGTTGTGCTTGTTGTTCTTTCAGTGATCTTGTATATGATATTTTTGTGAAATGGAATGTAATGCTGATATTTTCTGTCTTAGCATATTGAATCTTAACACGGAGTCCTGTCGACACTCCAAGGTTCATGACAAGCCTTCCACGCTTTCGCAAAATCCTTGTCGGTCTCATACTTTGTCTTCACCGACTCTATTCCTGTTTCCTAAACAGTCGATGTGTTCAGCAATGCAACTCTCCTACTCAGTGCGTCGGCAACCTTGTTCGACTTTCCAAACCTATGTCGCAACATGAATGTGTATCCCTGTAGGAATTCCACCCATTTCATGTGTTGCTGATTTTAGTTCGACTGCGTATTCAGATACCTCAGTGCTTGGTGATCTATGTATAACACAAATTCCTTGAGCAACAGATAATGACTCCATTTCTTCAATGCTTAGACAATAGCATAAAATTCTTGTTCGTAGACCGAAAACTTTTGCTTCGCTCCATTCAAATTTTCACTAAAGAATTCAATTGGTTGGCCTTCCTACCTCAACACTGCTCCAATTGTCGTTCCACTCGCATCACAATCAACCTGGAAAAATTTGTCAAAGTCTTGGAGAGCTAACACCGGGCTCTCAATGACCTTCTCCTTCAACTTGTCGGAATATTTCTGGGTAGCTTCCATCCACTTGAACTCGCCCCTTCTCATGCATTCGGTCAATAGTGCACAAATTCGACTGAATCCCTGAATTAACTTCCGGTAGAAACTGGCAAGTCCATGGAAACTCCTTACCCTCGTTGCACTTGTCATTTCCAGCCAATCCACTATTTCCTTCACCTTTTCTGGGTCCATCACTAACCCTTTACTCGATATTATGAATCCCAAGTACACCAATTCCTTCTTCATGAACAAACAATTTTGCAGGTTCAGCATCAGTTTCTCCTCCTTCAATCTTTGTAATACCTGTCAAATGTGTTCCAAGTGTTCTTTCTTGGTTCGACTGAAAATCAGAATGTCGTCTAAATAGACTACGACAAACTTTCCCAAGAATGGTTTCAGTACCTCATTCATCAATCTCATGAATGTACTAGGTGCATTAGTCAATTCGAACGGCATGACTAACCACTCATACATCCCTTCCTTCGTCTTGAACATTGTTTTCCATTCATCTCCTTCTCTAACTCGAATCTGGTGATAACCACTTTTCAGGTCTATCTTTGTGAAGTATGTCGCTCCACTCAGGAAATCAATCAAGTCGTCCATCCTCGGCAATGGAAATAGATACTTGATCGTGATCCTGTTGATGGCTCTGGAGTTTGTACACATTCTCCATTCTCCACCCTTCTTCAGCATCAATACTGCTGGTACTACACACGGGCTCAGACTCTCTCTGATCAACCCTCTGTCCAACAAATCTTGGACCTGTTGGTTGAGTTCCTGACCCTCCGTCGGACTCATCCTATGTGGTGCTTTGTTCGACAGACTTGACCCTGGAATCCAGTCGATCTGATGGGATATGCTCCTTGTCGGCGGCAATCCCATCGGTTTCTCCTTGACCATTATGCCGTGAAACTCTTCAAGCAACTCTTTGATTTCGACTGGAATCTCTGTCTCCATTGTTGCCGTCTTGACACATGGTCCTTTTGGAATGATCGCAAAACATCCTGACTACTTTTCCTCTTCTGTGAGGAATTCTTTCGTTGAGCTCATCAGCACTCTCTTTTCCCAAAGATTTCTCTCGTCGTGCTTAATGTCGACTTGCTCTTCTTGCCTCGGCTTAAGAGTCCTTTTCATGTCATTCTTCCACACTATGACTGTGTTGGCTCGACCATCATAGATCATTTTCCAATCATACTTCCATGGTCTCCCTAACAACAGATGGAATGCATCCATTGGGATTACGTCGCACAGTACACTATCTTCAAATCCTTCAATTCTGAAGTTGATCAGGCACTGTTTGGTCACTTTTACATGGTGTCCTTTCTGCAACCATGAGATATTGTATGGGTGTGGGTGTTCCCTACACTTAATCCCAATCTTGTCGATGACTTCTGTCGACACAAGATTCTCCATGCTTCCACCATCCACTATGGTTTTGCAATTCCATTCGCCGATCCACACCTTCGTTCAAAATATCACCTTTCGTTTGACCGTCTCTGTCTTGTCGCGTTGATATTCCTAGATCAAGGCTCTCTGGACCATCAGGTTTCAGTTCTTTCTCTTCTCACCTCCACTGTTGTTGGATGCTGATTCTTCCTTCTCGTCGACTTGTTCATCTTTTCGATGTCTGGGTTTCGACTCCTCTACAGCATGTAGGTTCTCTGGGCACTCATATGCCTTGTGTCCTTCTCCTTGACACTTGTAATAGATTATGGCTGGTCTATTAGCTCCTTTTCTATCGGATGGACCACTTCGACCGTACGCACCTCGACCACGAGTCTCACGACCATCACGTCGGTTCTCTTGCACTTTCTCTTGTTTCGATGTCCCCTCCGTCCGTCGATCTTCAATAGATTGTTTTCTGTAACTACTACTTTCGCCTTTCACGAAAATAGTCTTCGCTCCTCGACCAGTTATCCTGCCTCTGGTCGCTATGGATTTTCTCAACAGTTTCTCTTCTGCCTTCAGAGATAACTAGCAGGCTTCGCGAACTGCTCTAAATCTCAACATGCTCATGAATTCATCTTAAATAGCATATTTCAATCTGTTTACGTACCTAGCGACAGCTTGTTCTGCTTCGTCGGTTTGTCCCGACTAAATCGACAATTGGTAGAACTCTTCCATGTACTCATTCATGGTCATCTATTTTTGTCGAAAGTTCTGCAACTTCCTGAACAAGGAAATGACATAGTCATTTGGAAATAATTTCCCCTTCAACTTGGCGATCATCCTGTCCCAAGACTTGATTTTCTCCTTGCCTTTCTTGACTCTGTCATCCTGTCCATTATCCCACCATATCAAGGCATGACCTTTCAACCTCAGACATGCAGTCTTAACCCATTTAGGATCCTCGATCTTCTCTATGTCGAAGTATTTATCCATTTATCTGAACCAGTCGATCAAGTCTTCTGGGTCCAAGCTTCCCGAATAGGTACGCACATCTATCTTTGCCCGACCTATCATATCTGTCAGAAGTTTGATCATTTTTTCTTTTGGTTCTTTGGTGGCTTCTTCCTGAGCTTCCACCTCTTTGACTTCCTCATTGTTGTGGTCTAACACCTCAGGAATACAACCACGCCTCTGGCTTTCTTTGATCTCCACGACTTCATTTTTCAAAGTTTGCATCGTTCGGATGCATTCGTCGAACATCCACGATCGACTGTGATGGCTGTTGCACGACGCGCTCTTCGTCCTTGGACATTAACGCCTCTGTGAGCCATTTTCAACCTCTGTTGAAACTCTCACGCGTCCAATTGCAACTGGACTTCAATAAGTCGTGTACAACTTTACCCAACCACAGCTGGAGCTGTTCAACCGCACTTGCAGGCTCAATATCACTGACATTCTTCAAACTCCATGGATTCATTTGCTCTGATACCAACTAACGCAAGGCACCTTAGGCAATAAGGTTCTTGCTTAAAAATACACATGACACAACCACAAAGTTTACATGAATAGGGTGTAAAACAGGATGCCAGAAGTGGCTTATATTACTTCTCCATTCGGTTACAATGCAGTATAATTGAATTCAAATAACTAACTAAACTAGTCAGCCTTAGCCGTTACAACTCAGAAGTAACTATGGTGTGCTCTCTCAGTGTGTCGACCTCACCCTCTCCTGGTTCACTGCAGAACTTTGAGCTATGGATCGATCTCAGTTACCTATTATCAGCATGTGTGATTGTTCTCTCTCACAACTTCAAACTCTGCTCTGTCTGCTGCTGCTCTGTCTCATTCGCCTCTCCTGGTCCTTTTCTCTCGGGTCTTCTATCCTACTATTGTTGTTCATGAGACACGCACCCTCCTATCTGCCGATTCTTCCTAATCCTGCAGACCTGCAACTGTCAGCGTCTTGTCGTGCTACACAGATTCTGCTTGTGGCGACATCTGTCATGTCCTTCACCTACCTACAATAACTGTATTAACTTCCTCAACAACCCCGAACGGATACCAAGTACAGTCTCCTTGACTTTTTGCTCTCCCGACTCTGTTACAGTAGTCGCTCACATCTCGACCTATCTGTCGTCTCAATCCTATCTCTTACGGTTTTCCAATCCTTCCCTTCCTCCACGCTTGGCTCCACCAAACTTGTTGACATCATGGTTCGACAACACGCCGACCTTCCCATGACTCTATGCCAACTTATTTCCCATCGACTGTCGTCTATCGACATTGACATGTCGACTCTCGACGTATTCACTCCTGTCGAATGATTCAACAGCTTCTGCTCGACTTATTGACTTCGACGAGTCAATCTACTTCATGCACCAGCGGTTATCAGCACCCCCTCTGGTCTTCTCCCTTATATCGGTCAACTTCGACTGATCTGCCTAGGCTCCGATGCTCCTGCATCACCAGATTATCATAATCGAGGTATACATTATGAAATAAAATTATTATGTAGATATGTAACTAACTAAACCTAACTAAAATGAGTAAAAGGGGTCAATTATTCAATCAATAGAAATGGAGATAGTGTATGGTAAACTAGAAATGAACCTAAGTTAAAGCCTCCTAACTCCTACCTGAAGTGGGATGATCCAATTGTTGGGTACACTTCCATGTTATAAAACTAGTGAGCTGAAATGATATAATATTAGGGAGCATAGTGTACTAGCTAAAGCATATCCAAAATTAGAGGCTATGAGTAAGCAAGAATAGTCCAAGAGTATTGAGAGACTCCTTCCTTCATGTCAAATTTTAGGCATGTATATGATAAGAAAATTTGAAAAAAAAATCATCACTTCATCATATCAATCCGATCTTCCGCAATATTTCCAAGATTGAATTCATAACCAAGCGCCCAGTAATGGCCCTGGGATCGTCAAACTACTATGTGAGGAGGGGGGAGAACATGGCATAGATAGATATAATCAATTTTATTTTTTTATTAATTTTTAAAATATAAAATGTGTTATAGAATTAAAATAAAAATATAGTGTGAAAATAAGTAATTTTTATTGAATTAAATAATTTTTTAACATGTAATGTGCATTATAGAATGAAAATAATATAAGAAATCTTTTAAAATGTAATATGTATTGTATAATTAGTTGTATATAAAAATAAATTTATTGTGCATTGTAAAATTAGTTATAAAAGTTAAAAATAAAATGTTATATATATCTCTCCTTTAATATATATTCGGGTCAAAACCCTTTCATGGAATGAAGTTTATTCATCATCTTAGATGTTTTTGGGGATAATGGTATCTCTAAAAAGGATTTGGAAAGAAATGACAATCCTAAGATCTCCTATAACATTTAAATGAAGATATCATAATATGGTTTTAGAGGTGAAGTTGAAGTGTATATGTGGCTTCAAAGAAAAATCAAACTAGTGTTACAACGTAATTTTCCACCTTGTGAGCATCAACATTCTTTGGCCTGCAGGATCCATTTCACTGACTCAGATCCACTTTATATACTTCAAACACTATTTTTCCCTTGTACGCTAGCTACATCATTACAATAAGCGTACTCGCGAGTTGCATCACTATATCCCGCGGGTAGCATGTAAAATGGTAAAAATCACTAGTTTATTACTTTTTACTCCCAAAAAGTAGTCATAGGGTGACATTTCGCCCTCCATTTGAGCTAAAACGTCTTGATGTGTCCTTTCACCTACCTTTGAGAGGATTATATATTGAGAACATATGGTTTATGAACGGGAGGAGAAAGAAGAGAAAGAGAACTCTAGTGGATTTTTTCTCTATCTTGAGTCTACACTCATTGATCCTTATAGTTGTGAACCCCTTATGTTCACCTTCCAAACTCCTATCATAGTTTGAGTTTGCCATTCATGTAGGATTGAAGTGGTGGAGGCACAAGTGGATTGATCCAGATCTTGGTTCAGATTAGTTTCCGGCAAGAGGTCGTATTCTTGATGTATATGTAACTTCAGAATGTATTTCACATATATGTATATTGTATTCCTATAGAGATGTTATTATTCCTCTATATGGAAGTGGTTGTATTCCTATAGAGATGTTATTATTCCTCTATACGGAAGTGTCATCATTTATATTGTAAGTGTCGTAACTTATACTTGATGGGTTATTAGACCACCTTGTTGGGGTCAACCCTGTATAAGTCATGTGGGTCGAAGGGTTACTAGACCACCCTAGTGGGGGTCGGCCATGTGGGTCAAAAGGTTATTAAACCACCCTATTGGGTGTTGGCCCAGTCAGCATTGTGTTATGTGGTTAAGTTGAGGCCGACCTAGTAAAGGTTATTAGGCAAATCAAATCAAGTATAAATAGAGTGCAGGAGGCACTCTATTTCATCATTCTATTCTCTCACACACTCTTTGGAGAGTGGTGCACTTGTGGAGGAGGAGAAGATGCTGCTAGGAGATGTCTATCTCGTATGCTTGGGTTGTATCATTGCTCTATCTATGTCTGAGGAAGTTATTGGGATTTTTCACCTTTATGGTTTTCCACAAGTAAACTCTGTGTCTCCTGTGTGCTTGCATTATTGTGTCCATGATTAATATGTTGTAGATATGTTGTACATGTTGTTCTCTCAGTTAATATCCTAGATCAGATTGAAGTAAATTCTGAAAAACTAACACGTATCACATTGTACTTCTTCTTGTTTATTAATAGAAATACTCATATTCTCGTCCATTAATGTTGTGAATGTTGTTTATTCTATATTGGGTTGCATTTACTTATAATATCATGGACCATTGCTATTTATGATGTTAATGTTGTTTATATATTATATGTACTTGTTGTATATTGGTTGTCAAGACTAATTTCCAGATTCAAGTGCACGGATTGAAAGCTCCAATGGGGATCTACATCGAACATTTGGATCGAGGTTGATTACATTCTTCATTATCTTAACATTATCATTTATATAGCATAGAATTGAGAATTGAGTTAATTTTTGGTATTCAGCTGTCTATTGTGGTCTACCCCAAGCCATAGTGAGTTTTCTCCAACACAGAAATGGTGACTCCTCTACTCGCGTCTAGAACCACGCTCACTACATTCGACCGTCGGTCATTTAAGCTGCATGGAATTACCCCTTCCCTTGTTGTCTACTTGGGAGGTAAATCTGTGCCTATTGAAGTCGAGGTGGTTGATGCGCCCATCGACTACAACCTTTTACTGGGTTGGAATTGGATGTATGCTATGAAGGCTGTCGCGTCTACTGTATTTAGAGTTATCTGCTTTCCTCATGAAGGCAAGATTGTGACCATCGATCAGCTAGATTTCGTTACTACTCCTTCTATAGCATCTGCAAGATCCATAGTCCCGCAGGTTACTAATTCTCAGCCAGCAACTGGGCACATAGGTGTTGGTATGTACCCTTCATTGATGGGAACTTATAGTTTTCCTGCACCTATGAACTTTATCGGAACCATTTCCAACGATGCGTCTCCTCCTTTGCATAATATGCCATTCCGGACTTCCTATTGTAATGATCCATGGACTTTACCGTCCATGAGTTCTACATCTGGAGACATTACGCACGTCAGGATGTCTATGCCACTGTCTGTAGCTGAGCTTGCCTACCAGTATATTCAACAAGCCACTGCAGAACCAGATCTCTCTTCTTCCCAGACAGTCGAGGAAGATCCCGTTACGCTGCCAGCTTGGGCAGCCAACTCGTCTTGTTCACACGATTTCCTTGATGATACTTTGCCTTCGGATGAAGCTATTATCGAAGCCATGTGTGGTAGTGAGAGGCCTTGGGAGGATATGCATCATCACTCTTATTTCCTTCCCAACCTCGAGCTCGCCGAATGAGAAGAGTTTAGGATGACTCTAGCAAAGATGGTTGGTCACCGTGTGGCTCTTTTACAGTCACATGATATTTTCATGGAGGGGAATATGGCTAATATTTCCCCGACTAAGTCGATCAACATCTCTCATACTCCTAGAAAGGTTGAGACTATTTACATTGGTGACAATTGCACTACTGAGGAAGTTGCTATTTACACTGAATTATTTACAGAACTCCGGGAAGCTTTCACCTGGTCATATGAGGAGATGCCAGGAATAGACCCCCGCATTGTTGAACATGAGATTAGAACGTATCCCAATGCTAAATCGGTTCGACAATGCTTACGTGCTATGAACCCTAGGAAGGCATCCGCTATCAAGGAAGAGGTGGAGAAGTTGCTCAAAGCAGGTTTTATCTACCCCATTCCCCTTACCAAATGGGTGTCCAATCCCGTTCCTGTGGATAAAAAGCAGGGAACGATCCGTGTATGCACCGATTTCAAAGATTTGAACCGTGCATGTCTAAAAGACAACTTCCCCATGCCATTCATCGATCAGATCTTGGATGCTTGTGCAGGAAGTGAGATTTTTTCATTCATGGACGGCTTTTCAGGCTATAATCAAATTAAAATCAAACCCGAGGACCAACATAAGACAGCTTTCATTTGTCCTTGGGGAACGTTTGCATATCAGAAAATGCTATTCAGGCTTAAAAACGCCGGAGCTACGTTTCAGCGTGCCATGACCTACGCCCTTCACGATCTTAAAAATATTATGGAGGTTTTCTTGGATGATCTTGCCGGCCATTCTCGTAAGAGAGTGGACCACCCCACGCACCTCCGTCTGATTCTCGAATGATGTATACGATACAAGATTCGATTGAATCCCAATAAATTCATATTTGCTGTAAGGACTGGTCACCTTCTGGGCTTCATAGTTTTGAAAGAGGGTATTAGAGTCGATCCTCTTAAAGTTGAGGCAATACTTCAGTTTCCTCCTCCGCGTGACTTGTTACAACTCCAGAGTCTCCAAGGGAGAGCCACTTGTCTACGTCATTTCGTAGTCAATTATGCTAATCTTACCAAAGGTTTCGTGCACTTATTAAAGAAAGACACACCCTTTATCTGGGATGAGCGAGCCCAGCAATCTTTTGACGCCCTTAAGAAAGCTTTGCTATCGGCCCCTGTGCTTAGTCCACCAGACTTCGCACGAGATTTTACCCTATATGTAGCCACGTCTCAAGAGACGATTGGAATGGTATTGGTTCAGGTTGGTGATGCGCTCGTCGAGCATGTAATCTATTACCTCAGTCGAAATCTAGTAGACGCTGAGCTAAGATATACTCACATGGAAAAGCTAGCGCTTGCGACTGTCCATGCAGTCCAGCGGTTACGACATTACATTTTTCTTAGAACAACCACAGTTGTAGCGTATATCAATCCGTTTCAGTTTGTACTATCACGACGCCTTATAGGGGGGAAGTACAATAAATGGATTGTGATCCTTCAGGAGTTCGATCTCGATTTTTCCTCGGCAAAGTTGGCAAAATCATTGGTGTTTACTGAGCTTATGTCGGACCTTCCGAGACTTGATGAGGATGTCATTCATGAAGATTCCTTTGTGGATGAACACTTATTTCTTATCTCATTAGAAGACCCTTGGTATGGCAATGTCATTGTATATCTCCAAACTTTGAAGTTTCCTCTGCATTATTCACGAGATGAGCGACGGCGTGTGAAACATCATGCTAAATATTACACTATCGTCGGTGACACTTTGTATCACTGAGGAAAGGATTCTATTCTCCGTGGTTGCTTAACTCACGAAGAAGCGGAGCGGGTGCTTAATGATTACCATGTAGGGTGGTGTGGTGGTCACTTATCCGGGCTTGCTACAGCCCAATGTATTATGTGAGTTGGTTACTTTTGGCCTTCAATCTTTAAATATTGTATGAATGTTGTGAAGAGATGCCACCCTTGCCAGGTGTTTTCTCGGAATATACGCTCGCATCCAGCGCCTGATCCAGATTTTATGAGCCGAACAAAATGAATACATATTATTATCATATGCTTAACACAAAATAACAGAGATACAGTAAAACTAGTTTTCTATTCAATAAAGGAATAAGCTAAAACTGTAAAATGCAGCGGAAAACAAGCTTGTTGTTATCTCTGAGAATAGATGTGAGGGATGCGCTCATTCGCAAGAAGATGAATACAAAGTTTGGGCCTATTTATCATAAGCATGAGGGAAAGAATCCCAAACATCCAAAAAGATAACCCTAGAAGATGAACCATCATAAAGTTTGCGGCCCCAAGGTGGTTAGTTGAATAGTCAACTTCTCAGGGTCATAACTTTTGCATAAGATCTTCATTTGGGGCACTCGGTAGCCCGTTGGAAAGGTCTATTCGAGATTTACAACTTTCAGCTGGGATCAAATGCATGCTAGTGGCGACTTTTTGGTCCCCCAAATTGCCAAAAAAAGGTCGTTTAGGGCCTCAAAACGGCCCCGGAAGTTCAGGACCCGAAAAAACTGCTAAAAATAGTAAATTACCAAAATGGCCAGAAAACTGTTTTGAGCCAGTTGGAAAGGTGGGTGGCCACCAATATCCACCTGGATCAATCCTCCCTCCTTAGGAAGCAATGGTCTCCATAACGTTGATTTCCCCCATCAGATGAGGAAATTTCTGCTGAATTTGGCCCCGAGTGAGCCACTTGCCTTTGTGCAGGAGCTACCCTGCTTTGACAACTCGATAAAGCTGGATCCTTTGATGTCGAGTGCCTTTGATCTATGTGTCCGCAATATGATCACTAGATGCCTGTTGCAGGCAGTCAGGGTTGAGCTCTGTTGGTTTCAACTGCTCTGCTATCTCTGAGGTGTCCAATAATGGTGGGAAATATGGCTGAAGGAGAGCCACATTGAAGACTGGATGCAGACCAAAGAAGGGGGGAATGTTGAGCTCAAAAGAATTGTCACCCACCACCTTGGTGATGGTGTACAGCCCATAAAAGAGTGGGGAAAGCTTCCGATGGGGCCCTGTAAGGCATTCTTTCTGCAAATGCAACCAAAATTTGTCGCCCACCTGAAACTTATGTGGCACCCGATGTTGATCATGGCGCTGCTTGTACTTGGCATTAGACTTCTGTAGAATATCCTGAACCTATTGGCGGATATGCTAGATCTGTTCAATGAACTGGGTGGCTTTGTTGGCTTCAAGGGACAAGTCGGCCGAGGTGGTCGCCAGGGGAAGTGCAACATCCATGGGTCCGAATGGTTGGAATCCCAACCCCACCTGAAAGGGGCTGTGGCCAGTCGAGCTATGCAGGGCTCGGTTGTAGCTATACTGGAAATAGGGAAGACTCCCATCCCATGTGCGAGGGTGTGTTGAATTGTACATGCACAGGATATGTACAACCATCCGGTTGACGACCTCGGTTTGGCCATCTGTCTGGGGCTGGAAGGAAGTGGATTTGGTGAGCCTTGTATCCAGCAGTGACCAGAGGCTTGACCAGAATGAGCTGAGGAACCGACTATCACGGTCTGAGATAATGGTCTGTGGGATCCCAAAATGTACCCATACTCGTTCAAAGAAGAGCTTGGCAGTGGCTTCTGTTGTGATGTTCTTCTTGCAGGCGGCTAGAATCGCCATCTTGGAAAAGTGATCAACAACCACAAAAACACAGTCGTTTCCCCTCTTGGTGGACAGGAGGCTCCACATGTAGTCCATTGAGATGGATTCCCATGGCCTATTAGGAGTAGGAAGAGGGGTGTACAAGCCCTGTTTCTTAGTGGTCGTTTTGGCAATAGCGCAAGCAGTGCAGGACCTGATATACTTGCCGACATCCTATCGAAGTTTCGGCCAGTAGAAATGTTTCTGCAGCATTGCCACTATCTTTTCGACGCCAAAGTGTCCTGCCACTCGACTGCAGTGAGCTTCCCAAATCAACTTCGTGCACTCGCTTAATGGAATGCAGAGATGGCCCAAACGACACAACAACCCATCTTGAAGATGGAAATTAGCGGCCACTGAGTTGGTGCCCAACATTTGGTAGGTGGTGGAGAAGTCAGGGTCTGTCTCGTAGAGGTGGGGCCATCCAGAGGTCTCGTGGCCGCAAGAGTCTAGCACCATGGTGAGTGCCGCGACTGGAGGTCGACTGAGGAATTCAGCAAATTGGTTGGTACTCCCTATTTTATATTTGATATTGAGGTGGAACTGCTGTAAGTATGTTGACCACTTCTAATGGCGGTCATTCTGCAACTTTCCTTGGGTCTACATGAACTATAGTGGCTTGTGATCAGTGTGGATGACTGTCTCCTTCCCAAGAATGTAATGTCTCCACTGGCGGCAGGCTTGCACAATAGAGTACATTTCTTTGTCATAAGTAGGGTACTTACTGACAGCATCTGATAGTGTCTCACTATGATATGCCATGGGGTGGCTGTGTTAAGTGAGAACAATGCCCACAGCATAATCTGAAGCATCTGTCCCAATCTCAAAGGGTTGTTGCAGTTACGGCAATGAGAGTACCGACGATGAGCAAAAACGATTCTTCAAGTCATAGAAGGCTTGTTTTTGGGATAGGCCCCACACAAATTTTTCCTTACCACCACCCTTGTTTACTTGGCTGAGGGCCCATGTGATATGAGAGAATCCTAGCACGAACCGGCGATAGAAATTGGCAAGGTCCAAGAAGCTCCGAAGTTCAGTGAGTGTGGTTGGGGTGGGCCAGTCACGGATGACCTGGATCTTGGCTGGATCCACATGCACACCATGTCGATCAATGATGTAACCTAAGTAATGGACACTATCCATGCCGAAGGAGCATTTTTCCAAGTTTGCATAAAGTTTGTGCTACCGCAGGGTGTGCAGAACTTGCTGAATATGTTGCAAGTGTTCCACCCAAGTCTTATTGTAGATGAAGATGTCATCCAGATACACCACTACAAAATTATTGGTGAAAGGTCGTAGGATATCGTCCATCATCCTCATAAAAGTTGCTGGAGCATTTTTCAAACCAAAGGGCATGACCAGCCATTCAAAAAGACCTTATTTTGACTTGAAGGCATTCTTCCATACATCTATCTATTCTATTGGCACCTGGTGGTAGCCAGACTTCAGATCAATCTTATTGAAGTATTTTTCCCCCATGAGCTAATCAAGGAGGTCGTCGATTTGGGGAATCGGGGTACCGGTTGCGGATTGTGATTTTATTCAGGGCCCGGTAATCAATGCAAAGTCGCCAGGTCCCATCTTTCTTCTGCACTAGCACGATTGGGCTCCCACAAGGTGATGAGCTAGGACGGATGTGCCCCTTGTGGAGCAATTCTTGGATTTGCCTCTTTATCTCCTCATTTTCCAACAGAGAGCGGCGATAGACTGGCCCATTGGGTAGCGGTGCACCTGGGGTCAGATCGATGGGATGCTTGACCTGGCAGTGCAGAGGTACCCCGGTAGGAGAGGAGAAGATCTCTGAGTACTCTTCCACCACCTTATCCACTTGCTTCTGTTGTGTGGAGATATTGGTCGCGGAGGCCATGGATGTGGCTGCAATCTTTCTCTCACTCTGAGAGAAAATCATGAAGAAGACAAATTTCCCGGTCTGAGAGATGACCTTCTTGCATTGCTTGGCAGAGATCAAGGAAATAGCACTAGGAGGGGTTTCCTCGAGTATCTTGTACAATTTCCTGTTCAAAGAAATAATGACACTACGAGGCCTGGACTCATATACAGCATGACATTCCCATAAATAAGGTTGGCCCAAAAGAACATCTGAAACTTCGAGAGGAGCAACATTACACAATACTTTAGTCAACACTATTGGCTAAAGTGGAGATCACTTCCTTTGCGGAGCCATCCAAAGGTGTAGGGTTGTGGGTGCGGCGTTGTCGGCAGGGCCAAGCGCTTGACGACCTCTGCTGAGATGAGCTTCTTCTGGCTACCACTATCAACGATGAAGTGCGGCGGGGTACCTTTTACCCACATCTGTGAATGGAAGAGGTGCTCTCCTTCTTTTGGCTCATCTGGTTCATCAGGCTGGAGCTTGGTGGTAGCAATGGTGGCACTGGGTTCTGTGTCAATGATCTGTCTTCCCCTTTCTAGGTCGGAATCAGAGTCAGAATCTGCATCTGATTCAGATGCTTTCACTTCGGCCACCAGCGACTGCTTTGAGCGGCAGTCAACAGTGTTATTCCAAGGGCTCTTATGGAAGTCGCACCACTTCCCGGTATCTTTCTTTGTCTTTCCGGTGTCCTTCTTTACTTGCGGCTTGGACTGGTTGTCCTGAAACTGTCCATCTTTGCTCTATCCTTTATTCTATGGGTTGGGGCTGCCCTTTCTTGTCTTTTGTTGTGAGGGGTTCCCAAGCCCAAATTGCCATGTCTTTTGTTTCAGCTTCTGCTCAATTTTGACAGCATATCGGTAGGTCGCGCCCAAGGAAGAGATGTCCAGAAATTCCATTTCGGTCTGGATGTATCTATGCAAACCACCGCGATACTTGTGCACCATATGTCGCTCTGAATCTTTGATACCCAGCTTGGTGCGCAAGGTATGGAAGGTATTTGTGAAATCTGGCACTACTTGGTCTCTTTCTTGTCGCAGTGTGGTCCATTTGGTATACAAGTCGTCATAACTTCCAATAGGGTAGTATTGTTCCTTAATAGCATCCCTGAAGGATTCCTAGGTGGCCATGACAGAAAATAATGAGGTTTCCTCTGTGTCCTTTTGCTCGCAGAAAGTTTCCCACCAATTTTTGACATGGGGAACGGCTTTGAGGAGCGCAAAAGTAATCTTTTCTCTATTCGAAAAGTTATGGACAGAAAAATACCCTTCTAGTAGATTCAACCACCTATCTACAGCATCTGTGTCTATCTGACCTTCAAAAATAGGAATATCGAAGTTGATTTTTACCTTGAATGGGGCGACGCCTCCGCTCGAGGAAGATGCATCGCTTGTTGGTAGTCACCGAAGGATTTGCGTGAAAATATCCATCATCTCGTTCCTCTGTTGCGTGAGGGCTTCCTCAAGCAACATTTTGAAAGGATCTCCTGTCCCATCATCTTTCTTTTCTCCTACCATGAGAGGTCGCTTGGGTGTGCGAGAGGCTTTGTCCTCAAGAGAAACAAGCTCGAGACCCAATTCTTTGTACCCTGACCTCGTTGGGGACATGCATTAAGACGACAAGGAGCAGACCGCTCTGATACCACTGACCTGGATTTTATGAGCTGAACGAAATGAATATAGATTATTATCAAATGCTTAACACAAAATAACAGAGATACAGTAAAACTGGTTTTCTATTCAATAAAGCAATAAGCTAAAACTGTAAAATACAGTGGAAAACAAGCTTGCTGGAATGGTGGCAGCTTATCTCTAAGAAGAGATGTGAGGGCTGCACTCATTTGCAAGAAGATGAATACAAAGAGAGGCCCAAAGGGCCTATTTATCATAAGCATGAGGGAAAGAATCCCAAACATCCAAAAACCTAACCCTAGAAGATGAACCGTCATAAAGTTTGCGGTCCCAAGGTGGTTAGTTGAACAGTCAACTTCCTGGGGTCATAACTTTTGCATACGATCTCCGTTTGGGGCGCTCGGTAGCCCGTTGGAAAGGTCTATCTGAGATTTACAATTATTAATTAGAGCCAAATGAATGCTATTGGAAACCATTTGGCCTCCCCAAATCGCCAAAAAAAGGTCGTTTAGGGCTTCAAAACGGCCCCGGAAGTTCAGGACCCGAAAAAACTGCTAAAAATAGTAAATTACCAAAATGGCAAGAAAACTGTTTTGAGCTAGTTGGAAAGGTGGGTGGCCACCGATATCCACTTGGATCAGCACCCCTTCATCCGGTCGTCACTGTCGGTCCCTTCACCAATTGGGTGGTGGATTTCATGGATTGCAAACCAGCTTCGGCTGGGGGGCATCACCATATTATAGTGGTCGTGGACTACTTTTCCAAATGGGTTGAGCCCATGCCTACCATAAAAGCTGATGGTGCTACAGCAACCCATTTCGTGTTCAATCAGATCATTAATCGGTTTGGTATTCCGAAAGAGATTATCACTGACCATGGCAGACACTTTCAGAACAAGATGATGGAGGATTTGTCTCTCAAGCTTGGGTTTCGTCAAGAACACTCATCTTCTTACTATCCCCAAGAAAATGGTCAAGTTGAAGAAGTTAATAAGTCTTTGAATACCATTCTCCAGCGTACCATCCAACAAAGCAAGAAAAACTGGCACATCATGTTATATCCTACTTTGTGGGTGTATTGGACCGCAATCAAGACTGCCACCGAGTTCTCACCATTTCAATTAGTACACGGTGTGGAGTCGATTTTATCGATTGAATGCAAAATCCCTTCGCTTAAACTGGCCATAGATCTCCTCCTTGATGTGACAAGTATTGAGCAACGTTTAATCCACCTTGAGCAGCTCGATGAGCAACATCGAGATGTCGTCGTGGCTATAGATGCCAACAAACGTCATGTCAAGGTTCAGTACGATAGGTCTATCTGTCCCCGGCAGTATGCTGAAGGTGACTTGGTCCTCTTATATGACCAAGCTAAAGAACCCCTAGGGGCAGGTAAGTTTAACCCCATGTGGCACAGTCCTTACATCATGAGGTGTGTCCTGGAAAAAGGATCCTATGAATTAGAGGACTATGAGGGGAATGTCTTGAAGGAGCATAGGAATGGGCTCTACCTCAAGTGGTATTACACTTGAACCTTCAGTTCAAGCTAGTGCACTTTGTCTACTATTGTATAGTTATTTATGTACATAGTTTAGCTTCCTTTTGGTTTTCGAGTCTGCTGATTCGCTTCCATTTGATTGACAAACGTCAGAGGAATCTCCTACGTTTTTAGGTTTCGCGGATGGTGCTAGCCGTCATACGTAGCAGCTTGCTTCTACTACCTGGGTTATTTTCTCACCTGACCACCTAGTTGTGTCCTCAAGAGGTGCTTGTCTCGGTCCTACATTTAACAATGTGGCTGAGTATAGTGCCATGATTGAGCTACTTCGGGATGCTATCTCACATAGTATCCAGTCTTTAGAAATCCGCCTAGATTCACAACTAGTTGTGTCTCAGCTGAATGGTCAGTACCGTGTGAGAGATCCTACGCTACTACGGAAATTCCTAAGGGTAAGAATCTTAGAACAACATTTTGTTTCAATTACATACATACATGTTCTGAGAAGTGTTAATCATATATCTGATGCATACGCTAACTATGTATTAGATTGGCGTTTTTCACATTCACAATGAAGCACACAAATAAAAAAAGACATTCACACATTTGTACATACACACATAGTAGAACCAGAGAACCAAAGTTTTTTATAAATAATATGTCCCAAAAATGGTAGTGTCATACAAAAATGGAGCCCGTAGCCCTCAAAAATATACATATCGATACAAAAATGAGATCCTGAGATATCTACTCCCTACGAGGAGGCCTAGCTACCGCCTTGACAGGATGTGTCTCATAGAAGTACTGTACTGCATTTGCTATCCACTGCAGCAATTGTACCCAGTTACCCGGCACCCCCACTACCTGGAGCTGCATAACCTCTGGCAGCTGCGCCACCTCTGGCTGTGGTACCCTGGCGGTCATCTGTGATATGTTGGACCGCAGAGTCTGTAGTCTCCGCTCTACTGTAGCACCTATCTTCTCATCACCCCTGCCCCGGCGATGATGTCTCGGGAAGCCATCGGGTCTCATTGGGCCCTTGTCTACGAGCAAACAGTCAAACATTAATACATGCTACTACCCCCAAAAATATTTTTGCATTTACATATATAATAAAAAATCCATAAAAATTTAATACACAAAAAACCAAAAAGAGTACTCACCGATGTCTTCGAATGTTGCATCTAGTGGGAGCGGCATGTCTCAGTCCTGTCGGAAGTCTATCCCTGCATAGGGGTAGAAATCTATCACTACGACCTATCGATCCCACCAGTGAAAGAAATCCTCTATATATGGTGATTCCTGACAGCCACCAACCTGTCGCGTCAAGACCTCAGCCCACGGGGTCATGGCTGGGTCACGGAAACTATGTGGAGGGACCTTAACCCTCGGACTAAGCCCCAGAACCCGCTCGAAGAAGAAGCTACCCAAAATACTACCATATCCGAAGTTTCTCGTCTCCCCCTGCTTGCACTCTATTAGCTGGGTCTTCATGGACCCCAGTAGCATAATACACCAGTCAAATATCATAGGATGCATGCACTGTGATGCATAGAACATAACTGGCCTTAATGCATGGTGAAGAGCTTTGGATCCAGTGATCTGCACTAAAGTTGCCACGACAACCTTCATGCTCAGGTTGACTATGGCTCAGATGGGAACCTAACTCCCCACTACCCAAGTATTTGGAACACAATACCTCTCTATGTAGTCGGGGATGGTGATCCCACCACCCACAGTTCGAGACTGAAGGCTTGCCACCTCACCTTGGTGGGACAAACCTATAATGAAGTAGATATCTTCCACTTCCAAAGTAAGTATTTTCCCGTCTAGGTTGAAGTTATGTGCATCAACATCCCAATAGTCTATCAAATGGCGGAGCAATAGGTTTTGGGCCCTCAAACCCCCTATGCTCCAAAATTTGTATAAACCGCATGCTTGTAGCACTTGTTGTGCATGCACATCGTTACAAATGGCCTCATCCACTAGGTCATGTTCTCTCTCTCTCCACTCTAGAACCATCCTGGAAAGAGAAAAAGCCAAGGATTTAGTCGATTTTGCTTAAAAAGCTAGCTTCATGGTCGTACCCGCGGGGGAGTTGTGCTCACAGACGCAGGTACCCGCGGTCAACGTGTGCATTGACTGCGCGTACCCATCCCTACCCGCGACCCGCATAGTTATAGCTCGCGGATAGCGCCGTGACCATGTAGGGCATGACCAAACAAAAATTTTAACCAATGAAAACTGAAATAAAAGCATTGAAATGGAAGGTGTGGATGAGATTACCAACCTTCTCCTGACAGTTCGATGAATGGATGCCTGTAGCTCCCGGAATCAGTAATTGAACTTTGAGGTGAAAACTGACCAAAAAACTCCAAATGGGTGAATAGTAAAAATGAATTGTAAATTGTAAATTTTTGCTACTATTTATAATTTTCAAGACCCACTTGTCTATAGTTTTCACCATTATATGCTATTTCGGACTAATATAACGTCTTGGAGTAGCATTTTTTACTAGATCTCTTCAACGGAATTTGTTTCCGAATGTTTCACACCTACAGCAAGTACGTTTCACACCTGGCATATAGGTTAGATGTCATTTTCACATGCATTATGCATTTGACCTTTTGACCACTTTCATAAACCCTAGGTGTGACCCCGCTTCTTAACTGACACGAAACCTTCACACTATTATAGAAGTGTCGTTATGGAGCGGTAGGGCCTTTCTGAACATGGGTACCCCAGTTAGAACCCCTTTTTGCATTATGGTGCCCATGTCGTTGTGTGTCCATAGGATTGGGAGTCCTTTGTAGTTACACTATGACTTTGCGATAAATATTCATACTCTACTTTGTCTTATGTTGGCCATCTCCCTTAAGGACTCCCCCCAATTATATCGAGTTGTGATTGCATTGCATCATCCTGCTTGCCGCTTGAGCCTTGTGCCGGCTCCCGCTCACTCAGTTGTTAGCTTGGTGTCTGAGCACTTTTCCTTGTCGAGCCTTGCAGAGCTTCCATTTATCCTTCACAATTTGATGACCTTTTGACCCTAAGGGAACACCCCCCCCCAAGTGTCCACATCCTGCGCACGCTTCCTTGCATTTATCATAGGTATGTTCCACTACTTGGGACTAGTCTGCTTGCTATTTGACACTCGTTCCCTCACTTGTTGTACTATAAGCAATTTTATTCTTTTTCAAGCTTTCCCCAAATATGAAAAAGACCAAAAAAATCAAATATTCCAAAAAGTCGGACATGATTATGGTTACTACTTCTAGTTGGCAACTGTTGCGTCGCCTTTGAACAGAGCGTTCATTCTACTCCGTACATTATGAGTCGGGACTATAGTTTGACCTTAGGAGCTGTACTTGTTTATCAGTTTACTCCACCGATTGGTTAAGCTTCCAGTCATTATGGAGCCCTTTGTGGTGCCTCCTGCATCACACAGTCTATATCAAGTCTATGCTACCTGATTCTATCCACCTGCTCATGCTCTTATTCAAACGAAGTCCTGAAACCAGAGTCGGCCACTCCTCAGATTTCTTGACTATTGCATGTCGGCCATCCCTATTGATTCAATCTGTTTCACCTGAGATCTTCCAAATCTTTCAGCATAGCTGGTACCTCGTGCTAGTTGATGGGGGATGCCTTAATTCCCTCCTTCCAGTGAGTCTCATTCCGTCGACTTCAACCCATTTATTCCAAGACTTGAGGCTTAGAGTTCGGTTGAGTACCTTGAGGCTTGCAGTCATTAGTGGCAGGTTCTCTCGCCATTGACAGTTTTGAGAATACATCAATGTCCCCTTATCGATGCATTCATCCTAGTGTTCGACTTCAACTCATATATTCACACTCTGATGATTGTGCTATGTGCCTTGATGCTCATTTTCATTATTGGTGGGTTATCTCGCGTCTGTTAACGGTATACATCATTGATCGGTAAACAGACGATGTCACATCAGGTTCGACCCCAACTCCTTTATTCACTTGATGGGACTTGCACCGTCGAAAACTTGTGTAGAAGACCCCAAGCGATAGTGG
The DNA here is from genome assembly GCA_027924585.1 of Larix kaempferi. Classification (NCBI taxonomy): domain Eukaryota; kingdom Viridiplantae; phylum Streptophyta; class Pinopsida; order Pinales; family Pinaceae; genus Larix; species Larix kaempferi. The sequence goes on along the minus strand of BSBM01000465.1, from coordinate 1,386,475 downwards.
CGTTTAGTATGCTACTTATGACTATGACTTTATATCTGAGATATCACCTCTCAGATATCAGCAGTTTGCACCATTTGTTTCCTTTTCAGCAAGAGACCATATCTTACTGTAGAGGGATCATGGCTATGATCACTTATGACATGTATTCATTATGTACTGCCTATTCATGGCCATTGTATCATACTGTTGTACTATACTGACATGTATTCAGGGATACTATTGTATTGTGACGAGTGAGCTGCTCCTTCCACTTGTGTCTCCATCACTCCACTTCTGAGATTTATAATGTATTTCGGCCATCGTAGCATCAGTCTCTGACCTCACACATTAGGGGGCATCTGTTACAATGTAATTTTCCACCTTGTGAGCATCAGCATTCTTTGGCCTACAAGATCCATTTCACTGACTCAGATACACTTTATATCCTTCAGACACTATTTTTCCCTATTTTTTCCCTTGTACGCTAGCTGCATCATTACAGTGAGCGTACCGCGAGTTGCATCACTATAGCCCACGGGTAGCATGTAAAATGGTAAAAATCACTAATTTATTACTTTTTACTCCCAAAAAGCGATCATAGGGTGACCTTTGGCCCTCCATTTTCCCCTAAACATCTCAATGTGTCCTTTCACCTACCTTTGAGAGGACTATATATTGAGCACATATGGCTTATGGATGGGAGGAGAAAGAAGAGCAAGAGAACTCTAGTGGATTTTTGTCCTATCTTGAGTCTACACTCATTGATCCTTGTAGTTGTGAACCCCTTATGTTCACCTTCAAAACTCCTATCATAGTTTGAGTTTTCCATTCATGGAGGATTGAAGTGGTGGAGGCACAAGTGGATTGATCCAGATCTTGGTTCAGATTGGTTGCCGGCAAGAGGTCGTATCACATTGTACTTCTTCTTTTATATTAATAGAAATACTCATATTCTCATCCATTAATGTTGTGAATGTTGTTTATTCTACATTGGGTTGCATTTACTTATAATATCATGGACCATTGCTAATGATGATGTTAATGTCGTTTATATATTATATGTACTTGTTGTATATTGGTTGTCAAGACTAATTTGCAGATTCAAGTGCACGGATTGAAAGCTCCAATGGGGATCTACATTGAACGTTTGGATCGAGGTTGGTTACATTCTTCATTATCTTAACATTATCATTTATATAGCATAGAATTGAGAATTGAGTTAATTTCTGGTAGTCAGCTGTCTGTTGTGGTCTACCCCAAGCCATAGTGAGTTTTCTCTAATATAACTAGGCTTTAGGTGTCCGAGGCACATAGTAAAAAAGATAAGTTAAATATAGCCCTTCAACACTTAGAAGGGTGAACACATACATGGCAGGTAAGGTGGATCACCACACATCCCAAAGGAACTCTTAGTAAGTTCATACTTGCAATATCCCAAAGAGTTGACCAACATTTCACAACACCCCCTATAAGCCCAAATGTCACAAAAGCTCTTAGCCTTGGTCTAAAATCCATGTATGTACCCTCATGAAACTTTATATCGATGGCCTCAAAGAAATTATGCCTTAGAAGACATGTATTAAAAAATAATCCAAGTTGTATACTATTAATGTTATAATTTACTTAATTTTAACACTGCAGGGGGTCTCCTAATCCATCTGCAGTGTTAAAATTAAGTAAATTGTACAAATTCATTATCAAAATTATAATTTTCCACTGTTGGAATGACACAACTAAAATGACCACATAAATGACCAATTGTTATGTGGTCATTTTTAGTTTAGTTCTTATCTCGTGACCAAATTGGTCATTTTTAGTTTAGTTCTTATCCTGTGACCAAGTTGGTCATTTATCTTCGTCATTTTTAGTCAGTTCACTTAAAATTCTAAATTTTGGCCATTTATCCCTTGAAAAAGCTATGGTGACCAAATTTTTTGGTCGCCTAGTCACTTATCTTTCATTTTGTACTAGTGAAACCCACCTTTTGACATCTTCATATTAAATAATCACTTCATTAGAAATACCTTGTTGGAGGCCGAGGGTTTTCCATACAGTTTAGTCAATGCCTTCATTAGATCCTTCATTGTCTTTTCTTTTGAAATGTTGAAATCCACCAATGCTACCAGCCACAGTCGCATCATTAGTAGTGCCTTTCTGACAAGAACCTTCCATTCTTCATCCTTTATAGTCGTCAGCTTCTTTGATTTTATGCCCAACAATAGGAAAAGATCCTTCTGATATAGATAGTCCTCCATTTGCATCTTCCATAGCTAGTAGTTTTGGCCATTAAATTTCTCAACCCTAAACTTTATTCTTCCGCCATTGCTCCCACTCAAACAAGTAACACTCCTTTCCTGCGAGTTTATCATCCAAATAAACATTTGGATCTGATACCAATTTTTAAAAAATAGGCTCACAAAGCAATAAAATAAAATAAATGCGGAAATAAACCATATAAGAGAAAAATACAAGAGAGACACCAATATATGTAGTTCACCTGATATGGAATACATCCACGGAGAAATAGCTAGTCCTTTATTTTATTTCATTTACCAAAATGAAGGGATACAACCCAATACACATCCGCCGCAACTTCCTCTCCACTCTCTCAAAGTCTCTCTCACTCAGTCACTACTACTTAGCCATAATACAATGCCATCTTTAAAAGAGGGTTTCCTTCTAGGGAAAAATAATACAAACATAATCTCTACCATCATATATGTAATCTAATGATGAATGGTCCAGATTGACTACGAAATTACAACATTTTACAAGGCAATTTTTCCAAAAAAATCTCTTCATGGGTGTTGCCCCTAAAACCCTTCTAGGGGGGATCCAAAAGTTTGTTTCCACCCCCATAGAGACAATAGTGGAGGTGAAATACCCCCCATCAGGTACTGGGATCCAAGCACTGTTGAAACAATCATATTACTTAGGAAGATAATTGAGCTCCACAAGCAACACGAACAACTAGGTAGAGATGATATCCCTTTGGAAGGACTCTCGATAAGAAAGCAATAAGGAATATGTATAGTAATGATAGTAGGATATTATTTGATCAATATTCATCATCTAAGTCACAAAAGTCTCCCTAAAAATTTCAGTTAAAGAGAATAATGCTTTGCTTTAAAACTTTGTGAGAAGGTTTTGGTGAGGTACATTGCTATCACATTCTCCATTATTTGATTAGCAATGTAGATTCTTAATAAAATCAAGGATTCCATCTAATTTATGGGAAAATAAGACACAAATGGGGCAAGGAAATTTGTATCTCCCTCCCCTAATTTATTTACCCACTCATCCATTCTCCATGAGAAACAACAATTGTCTTCCATCTCTCAACACACATCAACTCAAACTTAAGTGCTTAAGCATCTCAGCATAATTGTGGCTGGGATTTATTCCATTATGGCATGGATCGCATACATTTTTATCGCATGTGGGATTATCTCAATTTCCACCATGATTTCTTGGCGGTATTCCTCACCCTGTACCAAAATCATGGATTTTTTTTAATCTTAGGTGCTTCTCTCTAGCATTGGTGACTCTATCATAAACATCTCGAGCATCTTGATATTTTCATTTTTGTCTCTCTAGTTGGAGAATCATCTTGGTATATATGTTCTCCTTTTTTACTCCCTTTGTTCCTTAGTCAACCTGTGGGCCTTGGGGGATTGGCCTTGGGTTTTCCTTCCTTGCCCCTAGCATCTCTTGAACTCTGTCTTTATTTGGACCGTGTGTTCCTTCATTCTACTGGAAAAAATTATGGAAATCCCTATGGATCAATTCAAGGGATGCCTTACAGATGTGATAAACTCTTTAATGAAGGGCAAGAAATGATGGATCAAGAAATGGAAAAAAATGGAATCTTGGAAGAGGATTTGGGAATTGAATTATGGCAGGTACCTAAAGGCAATTAAGAGGAAATTGGATATGCATAAGAAACGACAAGATGGATATAAAACCAAGAGATCACTACTAGAAGTTGGACAAGAAGATACTAATTAGAGGATAGAAAAAAAAATAGAGGAAATAAAAGAGCTTAAAGAGAAATTTCAAAACTTGTATTTGGAACAAACATCGAGCTTCCTTGCTTTAAAATACACTCCTTCACCATCTACTTATATTGGATATTTTGGAAACCAACAAGTTGAGGTGAAGGAGGACAACATTGTGGAACAAAATACAAGACTACATTAACATATAAGATCTCCCATCTATCCTCTGTCACTACAATTATGAAGACTGCCCAATTGGAGGTAAATATCATGTATAATCTATGTTTTTTTTTTATAAACCATTTTTTCTTTTGGTAGTATTTGCAAGGCTTTACACAAGCCAAGATGTGAACATTAGTTCAATTTTTTTGAATATTAGGTATATAGATAGTAAGTAGTATGGACCAAATGATGAAGATCTTAGACAAGCTATGGATTGTTTCATTTTATTTGTATTAAAGATTTGGACGGTTAGGCCACAAACTCTATTATTTTTGTTAATATAAATAATATCCATTCCTGTTAAAAAAATGGGACTTGAGGTTAGCTCAAGCCAATAGATGATGCTACAACATTGTGAATGAAAGCTACAAGATAGTGAATAATTTATTGTAGTAGCAAATAATGAACATTTCCAACGAGGCAACCAAGATAATGGGGGAGATTTTATCACCCTAAACTCTCTTTGGTTGTTAGAGTAAAGTTATATTCTTTAAACATGTATACAAGTAGTGAATTGTTGCCTGGGTGAGAAAACCATAGCTAATGATCTAATGTGTGGTTGGCAGTAAACTATGAAAAAGATCAGCCAATACACATTAGTCAATATCGATTGTTTTTATTGTTGGAAATGAAGATCGACAAACAACTTACATGGATCCAACTATCATTACGAAAATCTTAAGAAGCAAGAAGACTGTCGACTAGAGTACTTCCTCCAGCAAACAAAGTATCCATTAACTACATAGTTCACCGACCAGAATTCATCGACCATAGTTGGTTAGAGTACCTATTGATCAACGTAGTTTGTCTGTCAACCAATGCAATTGATCAATGAAACATATGGTAGTTTTATTTTTGGGTGAAATCGATGATGTTGCTCGACTAATGGAGTGACTAAGGGAGCGATCGATGGACTAGAAGATTGGTCGATGGGATGGGATAATCAACGAACTGGTTCACTACTAGAATGCAAGCTATAGATTACTTGATTGGTAAATGCATGACGTTGACTATTTCTTTAATAATAAATGTTGTCCCTTTATAATATTTTGCATAGTATCTTCGACAAGTCACTATACTTCTAAATCATGCAAAATATGTTGTGGTCGATATGCTTTTTGGTCGACCCCTTAAGTGGTCGATATTAATTTTTTTTGGGGGTCGACGAGTCATATGTAAGCCGAGTAAAAATGTGGTCAATATTGTAGTGTGGTCGATGTTAATTTTCGGTCAATATTACTTTGAGTCGACGAAGGCACATAGTTTTGTAAATTGTGGTCAATGCTTAACTTTGGTCGACACGTTTTGGTTGGTCCCTAAGTGTGGTCGATACTATTTTGTTTGAAATTATGAAAAGTCGATCCCCTTTGGCAATTATGTAATTTAACTGAATTCATGTCTATATTTGAGTTATTGAGTCATTAGCCCATAAGTGACTCTATTTTAAATTTTTGGAGTTATTTAAAGAAAAGAGGGGATTAAAAGTCGGTGATCTTCTCTACGATTGTAATTCAAGTCCATCTCTAGCCGACTCTTGTAAGTTGAGTCAATTCAAGTCCAAAGCAGTCAACCACGACCAACAAAGTAATCATAAGATCACACATAGTGAGCAAACATAATTTTTAACTTGCAGGCATTACAAATCCTCAATAGATGAAGATGACATTCAAGCAAAATAAATTAGAGAAACACACAAAAAGATCATAATAACAAGATGATGATGTGAGAACAACTGAAGGTGAGCCCCCTAATGTAGAATTGTAGAAGTAGTCCCTAGGTTGTGACCTAATATGCTAGAAGGAAGAGAGATGGTACTGAAATTCGAGGAGCCAAAAGGCATATCCCTGAGCTAAGGGAAAGTCGGCCAGATGAGAAAGGATGAGGCTTTAATTCAAAAAACCTACTAGCGGTGAGGATAGTCGACTACCTTAGAGAGAGGATGAGACTTTGACCAACCACTGCCAGATTGAAGATGGAGGCTAAAGAGTAACAAGTCATGGTATAGCCTTGTACATGTGTGTCTTCCTATCCAGCCGAAGGCTATTGTGGTTGATTTACATATACAGTCTGGTATACATGGTTGATGCACAAAGAGGACTACTTTGGCAAGAGCAGAGACACATGATGTTGTTGCACATTTCTTTGTTCTCTTCGGGACAAAGAAGAGTTCTGGGATGGTGGAGATGTTGGAGGGACCCTTTGGGCCCCTTAATTGTCATTATCAATGTTATTGTACTCTAACGAATGAGTACTTGGAATGGGTGTAACCTCTCCAACCATTTCCACCATGTATAAATTATTACCCATAACTACATGAATAACATTGGATTTGGATGTCCTTTTCCCATTTTATGCGGTGATGGTTCTGTGTATGCATTAATCTCTGCTTGAATGATGTGTTGAAGCTTAGCCTTCCAATAAGAGCTAATACGTGGTGCATGTAGGCATGTGATAGAGTGCAGATGAAAATGCATAAGCATATATAACATTTCATATTTACTAAGAGTGGTTTACATGTGTGTGTGTGTGTGTGTGCAATAAGGATATTATGATGAATAAATGTGGTTGATGATGGTTATGTAACTAGAGATGGTGAAGGAATGACTGAAAATGTTGAAAATACTATTGAATATATATGGCAAGCAACCTTGTGGAGGAAGGTTAAGGGCAATAAAATTTTGATCAATAGTTGGTAAAAGGAATTGTATAAGCCTTCATAAAACACCAACTGATTAGGTAATATAAGATAAGATGTGAGCAACCATACAGGTATGGATTTATTTATGTTGATTATATAAGTACTCAAAAAGGGATTGGGTAAGAATCCCTTTAGCCACATTGTAGTATCATAATTTTTATGCTTATGATGTTTGAATACATCTATTTGAATGATATTTTACCTAGTATGGTATGGTGTGGTGTGGTAAGGGCGGAAATCCTTATACACGTATGATCATTTAGAATTTAGAATGCATTCATATGAAATAAAATATCATGTCATAATGTGTGTTGGCTATGAGTAAATAACCAAGGCAAGTCAAGACTTGTGATCTTGATGTGGAAGTGAATACCATGAGTGACCACCATGGGTGAAGCTATAGTGTGGTTAGATGTGGAATGGTTATATAGTGTTACACAAGTGTCTAATGGCCTCCTTATTTGTGTCAGTTCCCTACACTATAAACTACTTGCCAACTCTAAGACACCATCACAAGGGAAGGGTTTCCCAAGGGACTATGGAGCAATGAATGGAAATGCTTTCTAGTATGACTGACGGACTACTTAACAAAGAAAGGGTGTATTCCTAGTGATGTATTGAGATTAATCAAAAGGTGTCAAGTTGTTCGAGAAAGTATTAGGGAGGTGGTGTCGAGGAATTGGCTAGACCTTCCAAATCATTATGGTGGAATGCATGACATAAAAAATATGGTATTCTTGAATAATTCAAGGGTTTATTGAGTGGGTGTACATTAATACATTGTGTAAATATTATGGTTATGCACACATATATGTGGGCACATATTTTTGAATGCATTGTGTGAATGCATGATTGTGCCATATTTCTTTGCATAATATGTTAATCGCTAAAATGATAGAGTTATTGATAATTTATCATTATGAGATCATTTCATGAGTTGTTGTGGATGCACTGAAAGAATTATATGAAAAAGTAGTCATGTTTTGATGGGTCACAAGAACACTTTGTTGGGAAAATAGAGTTGCATAAAGGATGTTTTGGATATGGAAATGAAATTAAGCCATCATGAAGACAAGGACTATTGCTTGCACAATTGAAAGCTAAGTATTATGCAGAACTTGTTGTATTATATTGAATTTAATTGTTGTATAATTGTTTTCAAGATTGGTAATTAAGAGGTGGAAATATGACTTATGATATATATATATATATAGATATATATGGGTATGACACAGGTGAATGGTGAAGATTCCTAGTAAGGGAAATTGATGACTATTGTGAACTAGAAATATTGGGAAGTGGCTATACACTAGAACCCTATGATTTCCTAAGGATATTAGTTGATTACAGATTGTCAATGAGATGTTTGGCAATGACACTCTATAAGTTGTTTCTCTTTTTACACATGAAATCCCTAGCAAGATGGATTTCTTGAGGGACCATTTAGCATAGAAGGGCATTCATGAGCCTCGAAGGGTGAGTGTGACAAGCAAGAGGCAACTTAAATGATTTGTTGCGAGAGATTAATGTGACAAGTATATTGGAATAAAGGAGGGTGTGTTAGTAAGAGTAGCAAGTTGTATTATTTCCCATGGTAGCCATGTGAAAACAAAGAAATGTTCACACAAATAAGTATTGGAGAAAAATTTTGTACTTATTTGGTGATAAGAATATACATGCATGCCTTGTGCTACTGAAAATTCCTATTGATATAATAATTGTTGCATGAGAATGGTTATAAAATGCATATTTTCTCGTAATGCTTGATATAGGAACATATGATATGACAAGCCATAGGAGGAAAACATGGCAGAAAGTAGTCAATGCAAGGGCATTGTATATGGGATTGCCAATAAATATGCAAGATTGCAAGGAAAAACAATGATGTGGAAGATGCAATTGATGAAGCAACTTTGAAGCTAGAGGATGCCATGTTGAGACATAATGTACATGCTTAAAGGCAATGCTAAGTTTTGTTATTGTATATATATTATTGATGATGTATCAAGGACGATGCATAAATTAAGGGGGGGGGGAAGGAAATACCCCATTTTTGAACCCATAATGTAAATGTGCATGCAATCATCAAATGGATAGGAGCTAGATATAAATGGTCTAGAGGGAATAAAGATATTGTAATGATGTACATTGGTTGATAATATAAAAATATCTAATGATTGTAAATGAAGAAGTATGAAGAAGAGATGGGGGGTTATGATTCCACAAGTGGGGGAAGTGAAAGGGGGCTAACAGGAGAGGACCTTAGTGAGTTATATAGCCTAAGTCCCTAGAATTCCTAATAAACCATAGTTAGAAATATACCCTAATACATCCATATATCCAAATCATATGTCCATGTCTTAATAATGACTAAATTAACCTCTATATATAGCTATTCTCTCTCACACATGTGAGCCCTTTAATAGGTTGACCCCTATAACATATACATTTATCCATTACATTTACATTTAACACTATGTATCAAAGTACCCTCCTTCGAAAGGGCTTGTTCTCAAAGCTTTGTAGTAAAGGATTTAACATGTGATGAAACAAAGTAATAGGATCTCCTTATATCTGTGGTCTCTTATTGTCACTAATGATGATCCATCCATCTAAATTCAATTATTTTTTGTCCTAATCCTTGATAATTGGTTGTTCTATAATTTTATTTCCCTTGATTCCATGTTTTATTGTTGTAACTTGTACAATTTGTTGTAGTTGTTGGTCTCTGACACTATCTTGTCAAATAATGGTTTTGTGATGCCTCATTCCATGAGTATCATGGATTATTACATATTCTTCCTTGGTAATGTTGGTATTGATCATATTTCCTTTCTTGGGAAAAAAAATGGCAATGAGGGTGTTAATTGTTAAATATACTGTTAATTGTTAAATATACAACATCACGAGACATTCTCCAAATCAATATTGTATAGCCAAGATTGATCCTCTCGTATAGAGGTGAGCACTTCGATTTCCTTCTGTGTAAAGGTTATTCCTCCCATATAGAGGTAATTGATCAAAGTAATGATGTTGTAAATTCTTGTTGGACAAGACATTGGACTTGTGTGTCAAGTCATGATTCTCATGTGAACCTTCCGTATAAAGGTATCCATGGGATGGACCTCCCGTATAGAGGTGGACCTTCTATATAAAGGTCATGCTTTACTTGTTAAAAGCATTTAATGTTGTGTGATGTAATATTAACCATGATCACTAGTTCTTATTAAGTCTCCTTTAGAGATTGATCACCTCTAAAGTGAATTACTTTAGCATGTGATCATTTGGTTTGGAATAATATAATATAATCATAGCATATGATCATTCTTCTTAGTATAATGTAATGTGATGGATAATTAAAGTTAGCACATATTGACCATGCAGTAAGAGATAAAGAAATAAAAGATAAATCATAGAGATCAAGAGAATTTGAAATTGTCCATGCATACACTTCACCTAATTAAAGAGAACTCGAATTGTTAAAGCTTCAGTTAAGTATCAATGTATGCCTCAATCAATGCTTCATTTAAAGAATCAGTTAAAGATATTCCTTGGTTAACTAAATAACTCATAGTAGTCACTTCAAGTAAATCAATCAACATGATTTCAGTTAACTAAGTTTTAAATAAGAAGGACTAGTTAACTAAAGTGTTTTCACTTTAGTTAAACTAAAAGATGACACTTTAGTAAATCAAGGAGAATCAGTTAAAGAGATTTAACTAATTCACAACAAAGAATATCTAGTTAAATAAGTGACGACATTTAATTTATCCCCCTAACTAAGTGGGAAAGCTTTCAATTAATAGGAGAGGTCATCCTAAGTGACACATCAATGAGATAAACCACTGCATGAGAAGTGGGGGGTACCTATGCATGCAAGATTGATACATCCAGTTTGAGGGCGAGTTCATCCTAAATTTAGAAGATAAAAATAGAAGAGAAGAATGTATAAATATGTCATACGGGATTGATGAATCCAATGTGAAGCGAATTCTCTTCTCCTTTGAAGGCAAGGCGCTTCTCTTTGTGTGCAAGATATTATCATTGAAGGCAAGGCGCTTCTCCGATTGATCTCTCTTCTCTATTTCTTCCATATCTTCACCAAGAGTGTTTGGTGATCTCTTATCTTCCAAAAGAAATCTACTATGTTGTAAAAGAAATCATTCTCTGTTATCCATTATATTATACTGAGAAGAATTGATGTGGTTTTTGTTCTCATTGTTTTGAGTATTTTCCCCAGGGTATATCTTGTGTTATGGTTGTATGAATTTCATGTGATTGAATTGTCTTAGTGCTTCAAGTTTCTACATCTAAAATAATTAAAGATCAAAGCTCAACCAAATATTAACATTAACACGGTATCGTCTTCAATGGTTTCCCATAGTTATGGACACCCATATCATCAGTCTTCTTTTAAGAGGCATTGGCATCATCTATCCTTTGAGATAATACCATCATATTTGACATGTACATCCTCAAGTTGCAGCTCATCTTCTTACAGTCTTTTCTAGTGACCTTCTTGAATCTTGTCTTTATTCTCCTTTTGAAGTTGTAATGTGATGATGTCCATCAAATTCTTATGTAACTCTTCAATTCTAGATTGCATTCCTAATTTTACCTCATCAATATTTAGTGATTCTTCAACCTTCTTTCAAATTTCCTCTTCAACTATTCTGGTAGTATATTCATTTGTATTCTTTGGTTCAGACACTTGCAAACTCTTTTACAGATTCTTAATATTATTTAGTAGGTAGTAGGTCTTGATTATACTTCCACAATTATCTAATTTCTCCATCTTTCTTTTTCAACTATTCCTTTGATTCATCACTTTCCCACTTTCCTTTGCTAATCCTTTTTTTTGTTGTAATTTATGAAACTCCTTCATCAATGCTTGATTACCGAATTACACCTTGGTGAACTCATTTCCTTTCTATATAGGATATTATTTTAGTTCTTCATTATCATTCGAAAATTTGGAAGAAAAAAATATTTAACTTCATCTTGAATTTTACTCATTGCCTCCATTTTTTATCCTTTATCTACCTTCATGAGAAGCTTTTTTCAAATTCTTTCCATGTGGCATGGACTCTAGTATCTTTATCAAGGCCTTTCTACCATTTAGAAGCTCCACCTTGAAAACAAACACTGCCCTAAAAGGACTTATATAATTTTCTCTACTATCATCCACCATTCCTAGTATCAATTTCATCTTCATCTCCACTAAATCTAAGTATTGTCATTGATTCTTAATTGATTTCTAACTGAGGGTCAAAGGAGTTCAAAGAAGAGAACAGAGAAATTGAACTGAGGGTCAAAGGAGTTCATTTTTTTTATAGTACTCGGCCCCTATGTCTTTGAAATAGAATGGACCATACCCAAGATCTGACAAAGGATTTTCTGCTTGCACAGGGTCTCATCTTCAAAGATCGCTATATTTCTGGTGTACCATAAGTGCCATGAGATAAGCACCGAGAGCATCCAGAAGTCTCGGCACTCCTTAATCCAATTATATGAGCAGACATCAAAATAATAATAACCCCAGTTATTATTCAAATTCAACTTTGAGCAAATCTCGAACCAAATATCTCTAGTGAAGACACATGAAACAAGAAGGTGATGGGAAGATTCAACCCTACTTTTGCACAAAGAACAAATGCCAGGGCCATGCCATCCCAATTTAACCAAATTATCCCAGGTTTTTAATTTTTCTTGAAGAGAAAACCATCCAAAGCATTTGAATTTCAACGGAATCTTCCATCTCCAGAGGCATTTGCACCACCATTGCTGAGGGAAAAAGTGTTGATTCCTGATGATGGATCTGTATGCATATTTAGTAGTGATCTCGCCAGACCTAGGATTTCCCGACCAAATAAGTTTGTCACTAATTTTGGACAACCTGCATCCTATAGAATCGAGCATATGAATGTAGGTGTCTCATTCCAAAGCATACTTGCCAGTAAACCCAAATTCGCTCGCCTTTATCCAATAAGAATTCCGACACAAGTTGAACTTGTATTTTATTTTGTCCAGTGTGACATAGTCAATATCTTTCAGGAACATCATAATATCATCAGAAAGAGTGCAGCAGTATTCCATACCCAAGATGGGATCTATGCCCACCAAAATTTGTTTGCCACAATCGACTTGCCAATGAAGGTCCTTAACCATCAAGTTGTAGATTTTCATGAATCCATTCCAGATTAACGAAACATCCCTAATTTTCTTTGATGGGTTCCTGAGCCAGTTTATATGGTCCTCTTTAATATACTTTGACACCAAAACTTTTGACCATAGCGTAGAGCCCCATATACCTCTCCACATGCTTTTGAGCCTCAGAGCTTTGCTAGAGGAATCCAAGTTTTTTAAACCCCAGCCACCACAGTTTTATGGAAGAGCTATTTTTTCCCAGCTCACCATAATAACACCTTTGCGAACATGGCTACCAGACCACAGAAAGTTTGAGAATAATCTCCTCAAGGAATTAAGAATAGAACAAGGAACTTTTAATAACGAGAGCCAGTAAATAGGAATTCCTGTAAGAATCGACTTCACTAGAGTAAGGCAACCACCAATAGACAATAATCTATGAGTCCAAGAGTTGATTTTGCATTCAATTTTCTTGATGAGCCAAGACCAATCCTTTATCAAATACCTATTTGGTTTCAGAAAGAAACCCAAATATTTGAAACCCTCATCCATTCGACTGATATTATAGGACAATTGGCTCTGAATTTCCAAAATATCAGAATCATCCATCATGTTTTGATAGAAGGTGGATTTTGAAGTGCTAACCTTCATCCCCGAGGCCTCACAGAAGACATTAATAATCTTTTTATAACTCATCCATTCATGAAAGGAGTTTGAACTAGATAGGAGAACATCATCAACAAAAAGCAAATGAGAGATAGAAAGGTCTGAAGTGATTTTGATACCTTTGATATGCCCTTCAGTTTTTGCTCTATTAATCAATCTGCTTAGCCCATCTATGACAAGAAGAAACAGAAGAGGCGACATTGGACAACCTTGCCGAATACCCCTTGAGCATTTGAAGAAGTCGATTGGCGTCACGTTAATCAATACAACAATATTTGTAGTAGATACACACGCCATGATCGAATTAATAACTAAGGGAGGGACACCAATCTGAATTAAGATGATTCTGAGAAAACCCCAATCAACTCTGTCATAGGCTTTTTCAAGGTCCATTTTAAGAAGCATAGCTTTCTTTTTCCTTTTTTATAGTATGAATGATTTCTTAAGAGATACCAACGGCATCTAGGATTTGCCTATCACGCAAAAATCCAAATTGTTCAGAAGAGATATACTTTGAGAAGGCTGGTTTAAGTCTCGAAGCTATAATCTTTGATATAAGTTTATAAGCCAGATTGCATAACGCAATTGCCCTGAACTCCCCAAAGGATTGAGGCTTGTTTGACTTTGGAATCAAGGTAAGAGAAGTTGAATTTAAAGCCCCCAAGATAAAACCATGAACTCTGGAGAATTCCACCATCTTTAGGATATCATTACCCATGATCCCGAAGAAATGCAAAAATAACTCAATTGTCCAACTGTCCAGCCCTGGACTCTTTTCTTTTGTAAATAGCTTTAGAGTGGCTTCTATCTCTTCCAGGGTAATAGCCTAGACAATTCCAAAGCTTCCTAAGTGTTGAAAAAAAATGGAAACTTTGTAACCTCTAGTTGAGTCATAAGATTATAGTCACCAGGGTCATGGAATTTTTTTCCAAAAAAGTCTTTAGCAAAATCCATAAGATTATCCTGTCCCGAAACTTTCTTACCAGCCTCATCCTCCAGGTCTCAAATTGCATTATTGTTCCTTCGACTGAAAGTGTAAGCATGAAAAAAGTTAGTATTTTTATCTCCCAACTCCCGCCATAAAGCTCTGCTTTTTAACCTCCTCTCGAGTTCTTCTTGATTCAAAATTTCCTCCTTTTTCAACACAAGAGAATTCAAAAGGGAAGCATCATCACTTTTCCAATCTTGTACCAAATTCCTTAAATGAATTACACCATGCTTATAATTACTTATATAACTATCCTTATAATTTTTTATTTAATTAATTTTGCTTTTATTTTCATGTTGTTTATGAGAAAATAATATAATTTATGCAATTGTGAAAGAAATTAAAATTTTAAATTTTACCTTTTAGCCCACCTTTTCGGGGTGGAGGTGGAAGGGGTAGGTGTAAAGATTCGCACGTATTCATTTGTTATGCACCTTTATGAGTTGGCGGTCGAAGTTTCAGATGATTTTTATTAAAATAATTAATAATTCAATTTACAGTTGGATTTACATTCAAAGAACTCACTTTTAACAACATGAAAATCTGAAAGATATCTAAAGTATATTATAAAAGAAGATTATAATTTTAGATTTTACCTTTACCGACCTTTATGGGTGGAGGTGGAAGTGGTGTCTCTACCTGCATTCCTTCTTTATTTTACTTTTATGATATGGGAGAACTGCCTTTGTTATTTTACAAAACAACATATATTTGTATAAAGTTATGATAAAAATAAAATGAATAAATTAATTATATAATAGTGAAATAAAAAATATTAAAAAGTTAAAATTTACTATAATGAAATCAAATATGTCTATGGATGTTTATCTACGATGATGTACAAAATATATTTGTATAAAACTAGCATAGATTCATCTTAAACCTATATCTATCAAACATCGAGAGGGATCCAATCTCTTGAGGTGTATTTCTTTTTTTAAATTTAAATTCAAGAAATTTAAGGTTTAAGTTCTTATTTCATAAACGAACATCTATGTTTTAATTACTTTTCATAATATTTTATTTTATGAACCAACATGGATTTTTTTTAAATACTTTCCATAATTTTTTTATTTTATGAGCCGACATGAATTTTTTTAATTATTTTGTTACAAACGTTGTAGAGCACCGAGTGAAAAATACTTTCCATCATTTTTTTATTTTATGAGCCGACATGAATTTTTTAATTATTTTGTTACAAACGTTACATCACGTTATGATAAAAATAAAATAATTATATAATAGGGAAATCAAAAGTATTAAAAAGTTAAAATGCACTATAATGAAACCAAATATGCCCATGGATGTTATCCACTCCATTATAAGACTATATGTGTAGATTCACTTTTATACTCATTTTTTCACTATGAGGTTCTCGGTTCTTTTGCATTTCTAGTCCCTACCGTAGGTAGAGACTATATGTTCTGCTTTTCTCCATTAATTTGTATAATTACTTTGAACATATTTGAAATCTATAATGTTAGTTTAATTATTTTATTTAATTGTAATTATTTAATAAAATATATTAATACTTGTTGAAATTTTATTGGACTAAAGTCATTGATTAGACTAATATTATCATGGGCAAGGATTAAAAAAATTAAAAATAAAATAAAAATACAACTTACTTTAGCTATACTTTTACATATACAAATATTTTTTCTTGAGTAGACTGTCAATTTTACTTAACTTGATACATGAAATCGAGTAATGAAATCTAGTAGACATCTTTTTCACTACTCTTCATGGGTAGACATGCTCAACATCACTTTGACAGGACTCCTAACCAAGTAACCAAGTGAGAGGCATGCTCAGCATCACTTGACAGCTATGCAGCAACTCTGGACACCTAACTTTAATCTTTCAAATATAAAATCTAAATATTTCATTTCTAATGGACTGGCAGAATCAAATTGACAGTCTGTGTACATCAGTCTGGCATTGGAATTTGGCATGTTCTAGTCTATGACTCTATTCCATTTCTACCCAGCAAGAACCGCACCAGCATACTGAACAACTTACTGGTTGAACACATACTGCTAGAGCAGTAAAAGGATCCATGGAATGAGGTTGTGATTTAACAGTGTAAGAACGACCTGAGGCTGCCTATCAACCATACTCAGGCCTTAGGCCCTTACCGGAAACTGCAATGTCAAAATACCGCCCATTAGTCTCTGTGCATGTGAGTTTAGTTTTGTTATAAAAAAATTGTTGTGTATGAGTTGATATGGACTATGAATGCCACTGTTCCTTGGTTTTGAAACTATAAGGATTGTTTCTTTGTGGAGATTGATGTAGATTGATGTATTTGGGGTTTTAACACAGTTTTTTTATATCTCAGTCTGGTAACTTGTAGCACCTTTTAATCGCTTCAATGGCAACAAAGTTAGTGTTGTTTAATCGTTTCCATGGAGTGTCATTTGTATTGAAGAAACAAATATTGGACATTCAAGTAGGAAAATATAATTTGCCTTGCAGAGAGAAAAAACTACTATAGTTATTTTGGAAGCACTTTGACAATCTATTTTATGTTGTTCCTTTTTTTAAGAACTAGTGCTAGGAATTTCCAGATTAATCACCTTTGAATTTTCTACAAGAATGGATGCCAATTAATCACCCTAATGGGTCTTGTAGTTCAGGGAATTTCCAGATTCTTAGAAGCTTTTTCTTCATTTATTTAAAATCTGGAGCACCACTGCAATTTCCTACCCTTCTTCAATCTGGGCATGAAGAAACCAGTTGTGTAGCAGTATATCCCAAGGGCTTACTCCGTCCTTCAATTCTGTTCTAATACACCAATTCAGTTTGGATTTAAAATTTTATAATATAAAACTTAAGTTCTATACTATTTTAAGTGTAGCTTAGTGGTAACATGATCCAAATCTAGAAATTATAGTTGCATGGTATATGCATTGATGCTAAGAAACCTGCTTGGGGTAACTGATTACTGATGATGCTTTTGCATGAATCTTGGATTGGTGTTATTTAGTTCATGTTTTACACATCATATTTGATTTCTTTATGGAGGAATTATCGGTATTGTATTTGACTGTGGATTTGATGTGATGATAAATTGGAGACGGATGGTTTCTTCAGAACCAGTGTTCCTGATGTTTATGCAGTAGGAGACGTGGCAACTTTCTCAATGAAGATTTATGGGGATGTTAGAAGAGTCGAGCATGTTGATCATGCCAGGAAATCAGCAGCACAAGCCGTGCAGGTGAGAAATAAGTACTTGAAGGACCAAAACTCATAATCTTTTCTGAAACAAGTATCTCTTAGGTTTTAAATTTATTAATGTACTTGAAAATCATAATTATGTTTAATAGTTTTTGTAATTTGGTTTCTTTCTCAATCTTAATGGTCAGCTCAAGTGGTCATGAATCAAAAGGATAATGATTTACTCTGTTTACCATCATGAATCATGGAGAAATACTAAGAGGAAGGGTTTTCTACAACATTGTTCCTCATAACAGAAATCTTAACCTCTTTTTTAATAAGATACAGTGCCAAATTAAAGCCAAAGAAGAAGGAAGCAGCGTTGAAGAATATGATTATCTTCCTTATTTCTATTCACGTTCGTTTGATTTGTCATGGCAATTCTAGTGAGACAATGTAGGTGAAGCCGTTATTTTCGGTGACAATAACCCTGCTGCACCAAAAGCCAAATTTGGTTCATATTGGATAAAAGATGGTAAGGTGGTAGGTGTATTCTTGGAGAATGGTACTCCTGAAGAAAACAAGGCTATTGCTAAGGTAGCACGTTTGCAGCCTGTGGTCGAAAGCAAGGAGGCACTCATAAAGGAAGGGCTGGCATTTGCTTCTAAGATATGAAGAGCTGGCTTTTAATTCTAAAATAGGATGGGATTTCAGTTAATTTTTCAGTATTATACATGACTGTTGGTCTCTCTTGACCTTGGAGATATCTGTTGTTTTAGCCCGTGTCTGATTTTTGTTAGGAGATATTGGAGTTAATTTTTCAGTATTATACATGACTGTTGTCCTCTCTTCACCTTGGAGATATCTGTTGTTTTAGCCTGTGTCTTATTTTTGTTATGAGATATTGGATTTTTAGTAAGGTTTAGCTGCTTCATTAATAACAAAACTTGCAGCATAATTTTTCTTTTTTTTCCATTGCTGAGATGGCACCTTATACATGGTACTATAATATTCTTCTGAATTGAATGCTCTGAATTGTATTCATCCTTGTACATAGTACTATAATATTCTTCTGAATTTAATGCTCTGAATTGCATTGCTTGCTTCAGCGTAGCATCACATATGACCTTTAAAGTTAGCATTCTTAATTTTAACTTAATTGGTCAAATGCATATAATTTTTCATAGTTGTTTCTGAGCCCTCTTCTAGTAGGGTTCCCACAAATTGATATAAAACTTACTGGGCATTGTAATGTGATTTTAGTTATTTTTAATTTGTTAAACGCGTATGATTTTTCTTAGTTGTTTTTGAGCCCTCTTCGAGTAGGGTGCCCACAAATTGATATAAAACTTACAGTTCATATGTTTTGGCATTTTAGTTATTTTAACAAGCTACTAATTCCTCACTATTACTCACTTCCCTGGCGAGATTTACAACCAAGTCCATTTCTACGAGGAAATTGAAATGTCACTAATGAAAAATTAAGGCTCCTAAGGTGGGACATATTAAAGAAGCGTGGTGTGAACCTTATCAATAAGCGTATAGAAAAAGGCATCCCAAATGCGAGTCCATATTCCATAAGTAATCCTACACTAATACTAAAGACCCACAATAAAGGCACATAGAATTTGATGACCACTATAATTCCTCTACCAACCCACAAGACCAACAACCGTAATCTTTTGTAGCCACCCTATCAATTAATTGTGCGTAGCGAAGTAGAATAAATAAGGAGCTACTTACAATCTGCAAAACACCATAAATTCCATTGAATGTCACCTGTTGGCTGATTACAACTAAAACTATAAGACTTATTCTTTCTTTTAGAACCAACGAAAAGTGAGAGGGAGAGCTATTGGGAAAAGCATGAGTGGGCGGTTAAATTGCTTGAGCGATAGGGTTCTTAAAATTTCGTAATATTAAAAGATGAGTAAGTAAAGGTAAGTAAGTCCACGATTGCTAATAGGAATATCCCTCCACGCGTAAATACCTCATAGCCAATTACAGCAGAAGTGCATCATTTGACTATCTAGAGATCATCATCAAAGCAGAGGCTCTGGTTTTACTTTGTAATAACTAATATATTATTTTAAAGAATTAATTGCTCATTTGATAGCTAATATCGGAGATGTGTGAGAAACCAAGTTCTCACAAATCTCCATTGGAGATCGTAGCATAAATATGCTGGCTTTTTAATGTTGCTCTGAAACTTATTACGGCGACTTCATAAGCCCTTGTTGCCATTTGTTCCATTACCAAATCACTGAACTTAATGGGAAATGCTTGTATTTATTTTTAGTATTTAAATCATTGAACTTAATGGGAAATGTTTGTATTCGTTTTTAGTATTTACCTTATCGTTAAGGTGAGGAGGACTTTTTATTTTGGGATGTGAAATTTTTGAATTAGATCGTGCTACTTTAAAATCCGATGGTGTTTTTCGTAGTAGTCCAAGGGAGAATCAGTTGATAGACTCGGGCTCCTATATTTTCTAGACTGATTTTGTAATGAGCTCCTTTTTTATTTAAGGTTGATGGGACTTATCTTTTGTATATTTTGTAAGATAGGGAGTCTCTTCTGTTGAGAAGTTCTTTGAAAGAACAGTTTTTGTTTAGATGTAATCATGTACTATTTGATTCAGAATTGAATAATAATAATATGCTTTTTTTCGCGGGAAAAAAAGTATTTACCTTATCGTTGTTACACTGCAATCTGTAACAACACATAAGAATGTTACACTGCAATCTGTGCCTTGACTTTCATGAATGCTAATAATAGCTATATATCATTTTTAGTAAGCAATATATAAGAACGCTACATTGCAACATGTGCCTTGACTTTCATGACAATAGGTTGAAGGTCAAAGGTTTTTGTTCTTTTCCGTGATGTGTTTTTTTATTTTTTTTGTCTTTGGCTGTGAGAATAAAGATTATATAAAATAAATTTAATAATAAACATAGAAAATAAAAATATAGCTAATGGTGGATAGCAAGCAAGCAATAGCATACAGAATAGTCACATGAAAGGAAGACTATCGTGAGCTTCAGATTGAATAATATAAAAATTAGCTATAAAAACGCGCTTTAAAGCTACTTTCGCCCTTATGATAGGTACCAATCCATCTAGTATTTATTTTGGCGTTTTAATTAGGCAATTAGTTAAATAATAATAAAAGACAATCAGGAAGAAGTGTTGGTATACATGACCGTTATAACGAAAAAAAAAGCTTATGTATATCAAATTGGAAAAAATAATATATAAAAACTTTTTTAGTTTATTAAATTCATTCTAATTTTAATAAATTTAATTTATGTTATATTATAATATATTTCTAGTTTCTAAAATTAGAACATTCCTTGTTTATGGATGTTTTGGTTGGTGAAGCTCCTAACTTGCTTCTTCCTCTTCACTCAACGCTACACCCACCTACCTAACGGGGTAGGTAAAGTTTGGCCTCTACCAATTGTAGAGAAATAGATTGCCATCTAATCCGTATTTGGAAGATGATACGCTCCGATCAACTACTATTTTCATGAATGGATGTGCGCGACTCTTAAAGCAATCCCAAATGACCACCACGTGAGTTCGATCGCGTTATTGTATTGTAACTTATTCAATATTGGTTGATATGTGGATATTTATTTGGAAATTTTAAAATATAAAAAGGGAACTTGATATTTTTTTGGTTTAATATTTAGTAAGAATTATTTTAAATAATGAAATTAAATTTGAGAATTTATATATGTTTTTTTAGTTTTTAGTTGTGATTTTAAAAATATGTTATTTTTATTATATTACTTAATAAAAGTATTGAAGGGTATTGAATCCATCTTCAAAACAATTTTATCAACTGAACATTGTAATTTTTGAATTGTAGTGATGCAAAAAGTTAAAATGTTTAGTCTATTTTATTATAAATATGTGGTTCCCATTTATTGTAAGTGATATTAGTGACAAACATAAAAGTGTAGGGTGTAGGGTAGATAACCAATGTTTTAAAATCTTATCGCAAAGGTATTATTGACATTTTTCATAGGAATTTGAACAATTTTGATTTTTTTTGATAAATTCATGAATGTTAGGTGTTGAGATTGTATAATCCATGCGTTTGAAAAGAGTTTTTTTATGCTTTTGAATCAATAAAAAAACATTTTCTAGGTGTATTTCACTTAATTTGAATTGAATTGTTGGGTTTTGTTGAGACATCATGGGAAAAGACCAACTAATTACTTATTTATTCAGTTCTTAAACATTTTTTTTTATTTGGTCTTGATTAATTTAGATAATTAAAATGGATTTATATTGGTTTATTTTATTATAGTGATCCCTTTTTTATTTATTTTTTATTTTTTATTTTCACTTAGGTCATAATCCACATTGCTTAAGTCTTAATTTTTAAGATATTTAAATTTTTAAGCATTAACATTTAATATAGATTGGTAGGAGTGCCCGTATAGGTGTGGTTCATTGGCGATTCGCTTGATATGAAGTAACATGTTGTAAATAAAGGTCACGAGTTCAAATCATACCTGGGCTTACCCGTGTCCCATGCTTGTGGGTGGTTGTAGGGCACCTAGGGATATATTTTTAATTTTTTTTTCTACTTTTATTTTCCTAAATTAAATGGCATGGACTAAGCTGTATGCAGCTCTTGTTACTAATTGCTTATCACCAAGATTTCTTATATGTACATTTTCAGTTTTTTTTTAAACTCTCAATGAGGTGGACTAGTAGCATAAGTTAATGATATATTATAACTACATTTAATCATGAATGTTTATGATCAATTATAATTATGAATAGTCAACTATGGTAAGCATATTTATTATTGGTTATTAAGTCAAAGGTTAAAGGCTAATTAGTGGGATAGCATCAACCATAAACAACTATATGCAATCATGGTCAATCATTGACATTTAGAGGTGAGTGAGTTGGTAACTTGGTAGTATCATCCATTTGACATATTAAGACTGCATTCAACAATGGTCAATTATAATCAATTGTAGTCAACTATATTTGTTTAAAATAATTAAATAAGAGGTTACAAATACACATCATCACCTCCCACCCAAATACACACCTTCATCTCCACCCTCATAAAAAAGAGTGTACAAATTAGATACAAAATAATCTAAAAAAATGTGTACACAATGTACACCTTTAACTCTTCTTCAAATATTCTCCACCACAAGTGCAAATAACTAGCAATTGCACATGAAGGTGCAAAAAGTGGGTTGTCATAAGGGGATGAGGTGTAAATCTATTATTAATATATCTAATTAAATATAAATTTAAAATTATTAAATATAAAGTAATTTTTTTATAGAAACAAGTATGTTTTGTATTATAAAGCAGTGAGAAAATCGTAACAACCCAAGATTTACAATAGATTCATAAACAAAATTTCTACACAGTGAACAATAGATCTTTCAATATTTCCTTCGGCATCAGAAGTCCACATTACATACGAAAACTTTAAAAAGGTTTTTAAACTATAGTACCTTATAAATATTCCTAGAATAACTATGAAAGTGAAATAGATGGATCATGACAAATTAAAAAAAAAAGAATTACCAATGTGGCCTTCTTCCATTGACTGCTCATTTAGCGCTTGATCTTAAGAGCTTGGTCCTTAAATTTTTCATATGGTAGTCAATTGAATTTTCTCCTCTTCCATTTCTCTTGAACCCGCACTCTCTCTACAATGACACTAAGTTCCTTGAGTAAAACCCAAAATCATATTGAAATGTGTTTCAAATTCACTAATAGGTTTCACCTTTTGTCCCTTTGCTCTTTCAATTTGGACTCAAGCACATCTTTCCTAATTCCCTGGTGTTCCATATGAGAATTGATGTCGTCAATAAATTTTTCATACCATCCATATCGTATTTTATCCTCATTAGCATCCTCTTGATTTCCCTTATCTCATTTAGAGCTTCTCCACCAACCATATCTCGATTTAAAGGATGAGCCATCCCTTTTCCATCTCACCGCATAATGGCATAATAGTTATGTAACCCAACCACTAGAAAATAACATCGGAAATAGGAAATGAGGGTGAGAAACACATGCTAATCCCCTCCAAATATATTGAAACAATGACCTATCACCAGTAACCTAAAACCACAATGGATTCATAAACTATCTTTTGTGTCTCGTAATTTACCTCTTCCTACAACCTGTCATTTTTTGCTTAGCATTTTCACTATGACCCCAACACTAGTTTCTTTGACATTTGCATTCAAGCATAAGGGTTCCAATGATATCCCACTTACATAGAAGTTTCCAACCCATAGCGCCATCATATGAGATGCCAACAATGAAAGATAAGGAGTAGAGGAGTCGAGGGTAAGTGAGGGAGAAAGGGTTCCCTTTCTTGTGATAAATTTGACAAAACACTTGGCGCATTGCTTGGTACTCAATCACCATGTGGAGGGAATGCCTAGCTTTCCTCCATAAACTACATAAAACAAAAAAAAATATCAAAATGGGAATTCATATTTAACCTCCTAGATTTTGAGGAAACCCTCTTCATTTTGAAGTGCCCTTATAATTTTTGCACCAAGACTCCTTTCCCAAGTTTGACTACTTCACTTTCTAGTCGATCCACGATAGTAATGTTATGTCTCTTTATATGCAAAAATTTCATTTCCTTTAAACCTTGAAGATTCCAAGATATTATGTCATAGATCCTGCATTGAACAAACCCTTGCTTTGTAACTTGATTCCTTCCCTACTTAAAGACGTTAAGGGAGTCCCCAAAGATTAGAACCTATTGCAATCGAAGGTTTTTCACAATTTTAAACACTAAGAATAAGGCATACAAATTGACTTGATTGTTCATCATTACGCCCAATCCCCAAGAAAAAATTAATTTTTCTTTTCCATTAAGGACGATAAAAATCCACCCCTTCCCCCGTACCTTCTACCCCAGGGTTTCTTTAAGAAGCCCCATCAAAAAATAGTTTGTATCCTTGTTGCAGAAACAGCCAATTCCGAAATTCTTCCTTCTCAAGTTCTATATGCCACGAGGATGAATAGGAGGGGGGGGAACTTGGATTGGAGGGCACTCCCAAGGGTAAAATCTCTTAACCAATTTATTTCCTTGATCATAACATGTTTTTGATTGAGGCTTTAACTCCTTTAGAAACTATTACTTTTACCATAAGAGGTTTTTCCATTATAGTTTTTCTAATAGTAGGAAAAATTCACAGTTGAAGATAACTTTTTATCGTTTTATCCATATCTTCTAGCAAACATATTTTGGAGCTTCCATCCAAATTTTGCTCAAAAGCAATTTATGTTTTAAGGATCCATGATAATGGGATTTCCAAAGAAGGAAGAGATTTCTCTAGTGAGCAAGAAAAACAACTTCACTTTCCAATTCAAAAACAAAAACCTTCTATACTTCCTTGGCATACTTTCACTCCAGAAAAATATGCTTTTGGCATTTCCTCTTCTCTTTGACATTGAGAACATCTCGAAGGCCCTTATATTTTCCTTTTTCTTAACTTTTCTATTGTAAGGATTTTTACATGTACTAAGACACAAAATAATGGATTAATTTTAGGTAAACTGTTATCCTACCATATTTTCTACCACATAGGAGAGGAGAGGGGGAGGGAAATATTTTGAAGAAGGCAACCATATCCTTCTCAAACTAAGTAAATTCCAAAGTCCCCCTATCCTCTGCAATTGTTTTCATCAATACATAAAGGGGCCACACCCTGTAAGAGTGAATGCATCATGTCTAGAGGACATTTCAAGTATTCCAATATATTTAGTTGTTTCCAATTATGCCACCTCCCATCACCATCCCATTCAGATATATCATACAGAAATCTACAACAATTTATGCTCATCTAATCCTTAAGATCTGCTAGTCAAGGTTTTACTGCTAGAGGGGATAGCCAAGAATTGCATCCTCCTAGAGACTGATTTTTTCTACATTCCCTATAATCCAATGTAGACCCTCTTGAATTAATTTCCCATCTGCTTTACACATTCACCAAATTCTTGACCTTGTTCCTTCCCAAAATCAATAATCCAAGCACTATAACCTTGCTCCTTGAAAGTATTTCATTTTGAGAATTTCCTTCCACCATTGAATTTTTCCTAAGACCATTCTCCATAGAATGTTGGCACCAATTTCTAAGTTCACCATCTTGGGCTCTTTTATACCTTCCCTTCCATGTGAAACCAAAGTTCTAATTGTTTCCCACTTTAAAATATGGAATTTAATTTGATTGGTATTACCTCCTTGCCATAGAAACCTATGGATTTCCTTGTTAATCTTGACCATGACATATTCTAGAGAAAGAATTGTAGAACACTAAATTAATGTAAAGAGGTAAGACCATATTTGACTAGAGTGATCTTACCAATTAGATTAAGCCAATGTGCCCCCGAGCCTAAATTTTGATTTTCATCTTATAGAGGATATGAGCCTAGTCAACGGCCTTTGATCGAGAAAGTGATATAGGTATCAAGATACCTTAAGGAATACCATTATTGTTATCCTATGAATCCAAAAATAAAATATATACATCACGATTGGGAGTAATGTTATAGTTGTACATATTAATTTTAGTTCTTTCATTTACCAATCCACTTGATGCTTCTATAAATAGATCAATAACATATTTAAATCATTGAGCATTGGTTATTGGCACTCCTCCAATGAAAATAGTATCATTTTCAAATTGATCTTGATTTATATCTTTTACTCCTCTGGTAATTAGGACCCCTAAAATATTCACTACATCTCTCTCTCTTTATTTAACTTTCTACTAAGACCTTTTGCCATTAAAATATATAGAAAATGGGATAGGGGGAATCCTTACCTAATCCCCATGGAGGCCTGAAAAAAAACCAAATAGCCTTCCATTTACCAAGGGGGATATACATTGTCTTCCTTTGCAAGGCTTTACTCATTTAATGAATAAGGGTGAAAAATCAAAATTTTCAAGCACAACAAACAAAAAACTATGTCTTACTATGTCAAAAGCATTAGCAAGATCTACTTTTATTACCATTCCTTAATCTCCTCTATTGTAATTTGAGTGTATGTTCCCTTGAATCGACACTATATTATCTATAATCTGTTATTTATCCACCCCTTGATTTTCTAAAATTGATTTGGGGAGGAGGCCTTTATTATGTTTGATAAAAAAATTGAAGCAACATTATAGAGGGAAATTGGTATGTACCTTCTCAAAGAAGAGGACTTGGTCCCCTTTGGAATCAAAGCAATAAAGGAGGTGTTAGTTTCTCCATCAATTTTGTCCCTTCCTCTTGTCCATCTAATCATTTTGCATATATATTTCTTGATTGTTGTCCAATAGGCTCTCTAGAAACTTATGGGAAA
This sequence comes from Larix kaempferi, assembly GCA_027924585.1. Classification (NCBI taxonomy): domain Eukaryota; kingdom Viridiplantae; phylum Streptophyta; class Pinopsida; order Pinales; family Pinaceae; genus Larix; species Larix kaempferi. The sequence goes on along the minus strand of BSBM01000465.1, from coordinate 1,359,251 downwards.
TTTGTATGGGCGTGGAGTTTTATCCGTATTGAGGCTCCATATTGCTTCCAACACTTCCCTTTCTATTATTGGGATTTCTAGGCATTGATTTTCATAATTATTGATTAATGAGGGAATGCTTTGCAATATAATTCTTTTTGCACTATGACATGAGTTGGTTATCTTTGTATACAAATCTTTGAATTGTCTTCTTGTCCCCTCCTTGATGGTTTTGAAATCAGTTAGTTTATTTCCTTCATAATCATGGATTTACTTTATTATGTTTATAATCCTTCTTCCTTTCGATTGCTTATGAAAGAAGGAGGTATTTATGTTTCTCGATTTTTTCCATAAACTTATGGATTTCAACCTCCATATCTCTTCCTCCTACCTACATGCTATGTGTAGATCTTGATTTAGTTTTTTTTTTTTAATTTTTTCTACCATGATTTCCTAGTTTCCATTTATTGTTGTACTCCTCCAATTCAAGTTGAAACTCTTTCCTTCTTTTCCTGGTGAGTGATAATGTTCTTTGGCCCAACTCTTCAAATCTATTTGGCTAGTTGAAGCTTTGATTCCCAAATATAAGTTCGTGACCCCTTAACAATGGTGTTCCAATTATCACTAATGATCTACAAACCCTCATTTTCCTCTAACCATAAACAATTAAACTTGAAATGTATAGGGCCTATGTCTTCAAGGACTTCCAAAGAAACAAGGATTGGCCTATGATCTGAATTCACTTGAGGGAGTATTTTAGATTGCAAATTTAAACCTTTTAGGAGAAAGGAACTGTGTATTAAGAAATGGTCCAATCTGACTGTTATATGCCTTGGTCCTATCATGTGATTCATCCATGTATAGATTCCTTTCATTGGAGGAGTTTCAATCAGATCCTAGTCTTCCATAAAGTCTTCCATTTTCCCCCAAAGGGATCTCTGACTATAATTCCTCCTCTTCTTTCTTTGTACAAAATAGTTGCATTAAAATTGCATGTTACCACCCTATTTTGGGTAAGGCCCTATTCATTAATAATTTCTAGAGACTTCCATAATTCTATATTTTCCTTATCATTATCATTTAAATGAATTGAGTGATGTGCCTTTCTCTTCTATTTCACCATCTGTATTACCTAGGCTTGTAGGGGCCTTCTTCAGTGACATGTCTATTATTGCTTTCTTAGCAATGGATTTTTTGTTGGCTTCCCATTCTTCATGCTTTTCTTTGTAAGTTTTCCTTCACGGCTTCTTAAGCGAGGGCCTCTCTCCTTCAATCTCTTCTGTCAATTCACTTTTCTTTTTTCAAGCTGTAATTATGGTGAGATTCCACTTGGAGTGGCCGCACTCTTGATCAAGGGATCCACAATTTATTGATATGGAATTTTAGGGAGTGAAAAGAGAGATGGATACTCTGCTTTTGTCTCTTCTATGACTAGCTACTCCAATTTTTTCCTTGTTTCCAAGGAAATTTTCCCCTCTGGCTCTTCTTCCTCTACTTGCAATAAGGAACTAATTTGAAGAGGAAGGATTCGAAGAGGCTAGTTTCCCCATCCCCGATCCTACCTTTGGGATTTGTCGCTTTTCCTCCCTTTTTCACCTACTTCCATATGTTATTTTTTCCATCCTTTTTGGAGAGAGAGAGGATTTAGGGAAATTTCTAGCGAAGTGCCCATACTTGTGACAGGACTTACATTTAAAAGGAACTTGTTCGTAACCCAAATTTTGTAAGTGAGGCCACCCATCCATTGATATTATTATCGCTTCTAGCAAACCATTCTCTAAGTCCACTTCTACACAATTTCAAGTACAAGCATACATAGGGGATTTCAGAACAGTTTTATTCATATACTGACCCAAAGAGTTGTCAATGGCAACTAAATCATCATCACTCCAATAGTGAAGAGGCAAATAAGGTATTTTTACCCAAACCAAAACAACTAAGGGCACATCTTTTTCTGAACCAAAATCTAATCTTTCTCCATATCAAAATCTAAGCTCCACCTATTCAGGTACATTCCTCTTGAACCCAAATCTCCATTTCCCTGGGGGACATACAAAGACCAGTGAATTTTCCAACTAAACCACGATCATTAAGTGCCAAAGCTTTGTGCCAAGCATCATAGGACGAAAGTTTCACTTCTGGAGCAAAAGCTAGCTTCACAAATTTGGATGGTTGAAAATAATAAGAAGAACATGGCATGAAAGAGTCTACTAGAGATAGAAAATCCTTTACTTCAAATTGAGTTACCCCCCTGGATTCGGTTCTGGGAGGGGATCCATGAACCAAACACAATCGAACTAGGGTTTGGATAGTGTTCTCTCGCAGGAGGGTATGGCCTTCAATGTTATAGATACCTTGTGAATTGATTTAGTCTCAATCTCCATCCTAATGCATTAAATATAACGTAAATTTATATATATATATATATATATATATATATATATATATATATATATATATATATAAGATAAAATTAATCAAAGTCCAAAATTTATACAAATGATTTCACAATCTTCAACTATCATAATTTACACAATTAAGATATCACATTATTTGGCATAACTTGTGATGCAAACACCTAGCAATATTTCCTCTAGATCCCTCAATACATAAATTTCTCTTGTGGATTTATGCATTCCTTTATTAATATCTTTGGTTGTCACAACTTCCTCAACATATCCATAAATCAATTCCAACTTGTGAATTAGTATGTAATGTGAATATCTCAACACAATGTGGTTTAGTATACATTATTTAGCCTCTACACCATTCTCTTCGAGATTTGGCACAATGTGAATCTTTTCAATTTGATGTCTCATATATATTATTAGATATAAGCAATATAATTTATTATTTTCAATTTTAGGAATTTTCACCATAATTTTTTTAATTTTATTTTACTATTATTTTCAAATTAATATGTATAAAGATTATATTAATTATCCAAATTTACATATTAGAAATATTATTTTTTTAATTTTAATTACAACTTCTATATTTATCTATATATAAGTAGTGGATCGAACCTAGACCAGAAAAATAGGACATTTAAATGTCAAGTGTTAAAATCAAACCATTATTGTTGAAATTCTCCATCAATGATTGAAAATTAAGGATATTTTTGTGCATTTAACATCGTTTCAGTTAATGATGTTTTGAACGAAAACTTTACCATTAAAATGAATCCAAAATTGCATAATCTTACACAGGCCACTCAAAATTGCATTACCCTATTTTTATTTTCGTCACTAATCGATACATAATCCTATTAATAACACCGGTTTGAAAGATTTTCAAAAGTTCTATGTGGACTTCATCGCTCTCTATATATGTGTTGGTCCCATTATAAAGTTTCTATAAGGAAGTAGTGTGTCACAAATAACATATGCATAGGAATCAAATTTCTGTGTTCCACACATTACCATCTTCTCCACTAAAGGTACAATGCACGTCTTCTAACATTTCAATAGACTTACAGATTCCATTGCAAGTCCAATCAAATGATGCAACACAAACATTACTTCTTGCACCTTCCACTTACAATCTGAAAAGTAATACATATAAGACAGAAGAGGAGAAATTAGAGCTAAATAATGTGTTTGTTCAAGACAATCAAAGCAATCATAAATTCCTAGGTTTGATGTAACTAGAGGAGTCCCACAACGCATGATGCATCCATCTATGTGTTCAACATTTAGCCCAATGAAAATGCCCCCCAATGAAGCATATTCATTGGAATAGCTATGTAATACGGTTATGCAACCAACATATACCTATGTTAGGCTAGTTCAAACCCTTCTAAGTAAATTTCAACACCTTGTAAAAGTTGTAAAACTTCAAAGCAAAATTGAGCAAACAATAATGTTATTCTAGTGAGGAGAAACTTGAGTGGAGAAGGCATGGTTGCACTAAAAAATTTATAGATATGTAAGTATCCATATCTCTAGAAAAAACATGAATTTGACTAGTAGCATGTCTAAAGTATCTATTACCCCCTTCACCAAACTTCCAATATTTTGGCTAATGATACTTGACATGTTTGAAAGAACACAAATTTTTTTTTTGGCAACACATTTTCCTAAATTTAAGATAGTAATTGTTAGAAAATTGTGACAACCAACATTTTGTATTATATCAAGCACGCAAAAATCCTCTATAGGAAACCTAAAATGAACACCTTAGTTCAAAATTCGCATCAACTTTACATGGTCTACGATAATTGAATATAATTTGAGAATCATAATACTACTACTTTTGGTTCAAACAAAGAACCTCAATTCCATGGAAGACATCTATGTCCCCTTAAAATATAAAACAACGGATTTATGAAAATGTTTACAAGTCTCTAATTTTTAATAGAACACAACACAAGGATATGATTTGTTTCTGAAATCCAAAAGAATATTCAATTATCTCTATACATATTCAATCATAATATTCACAAAATCTTATACAAGTTCAATTCGAAAAGGTCCAGTATTTGAGGATGATTTTTGGAAACCCAATTGCTTATACCAATTGGTCCTAGTTACATACTTATGTGCAAAAATAATCCATAATTCATGCAATGAATGTAAATTCTTGGTTTAGATCAATATTGTGCAAGAGTGGTAGCCAACATCCCTTAGAAGGGTATATGTATGTTTTTAGTGATAACAAAACATAATATGACAAAGATATCCTTGCACTGATATTTAAAATATTTGTTGTTTTGGAACTAAAAGAACAAGGGATTGGTAACTAAATTGACATGCACATCATCCTCGACCCTAACATATAAATCTACATACAATTTCCTACTATTGTAGAAAAATAGATCGTGGTCTATGAGGAGAGATTTTGGTAGCCTTCAACATGTTCCAAACTGAGGAAATCATTATGTTGAGCATCTTAAGCATCAATGGTATGATCCAAAATGCCACCAAGTGTGGTACTATGTCCGACAAAAAATCTAATAACAATGCCTTTCTTATGTTCCAACTGTTTCAATTTGGATCTAGTGAGAAACAAAAGTTCCAAATATCAAAATCAACATATATTTGGAAAAGCTATACATAATAGAATATCCCTATCCTAGGTTCATACACCCTCATGGAAGTCATTTTTCCAACTGAAAGCGTGCTATTTATATATTAACCACATTTCCAATCCTAAAAATTTATTAGCAATAACTTGTATGTACCTTGTGGCATCCAGGTTTCTAGAACATATTCCAATCACTTTCTATTGCTAAAATGTGTATTGATTCCAATCACAACAAATGCCTTATGGCATACCTTAGAGCCTCATATATATAGCTTCTCAATAATAGGTGGTCTATTGAGGTTGGCTGATTGTGGAGTCTGAGTAACTACTAATTACATTTTAAGAGAATAATTTATTTTTTCTAATGATATGCAGGACATGGATTTGCAAGCTCAAATGAAGGGTTTCATTTTTGTTGTCAAAAGAGTGTACACAAGCAAAGACCAATTCCAAATTTTATATAATAAGAAGAAATATTGTGTCGAACGGAATCCTACCATTCCAAATAGTGGCAAATTTTCCCTTAAAAAAACACGAGAAAAACTAAGCAAAGACATTAGAATACTCGAGAAGCAAGAGTTGCTCGAGATATTCACACCATCATTTATGAAGAGATTAAAGGATGGATCAAAACAAGGCTAAAGAGGGCATATTTACCATCAAAATACAACAAATTCGAGGCTCCTACATAATCGATCAACAAAAAAATGGATGGGAAAAGTCGTGCATGAATCTTTGGCGATCCAGAGGGTGAATCATCATCTTAAAACAAATCCAATGTGGAGGTTGTGTGCAGTGGTAGTGGGGTGACAAGTGACAATACATTGCCGTGGTGGATGATCGATGGTAAAAAATACATGTGGATGATCGATGGTAAAAAATACATCAATGATCGTCTAACACATCTAACGACTCTAAAATTTCCACGTAATAAAATTGGGTAGATCACTTCTATAAGAGGGAACACATAATAGTGCAATGAGGCCATGGATTGTCGTCTTAACACGGATCCAATGCGGAGGTTTCATGCAGTGGTAGCAGGGTGGAAACCGACAATACAAAAATTCAATGATAAAAAATGCGTGCATGATCGTGTAACACATCTAAAATACTCTAAAATTTTCACATAATAAATCAGATAGATCACTTCTTCTTTTTTCACAGTAAAAATAGCATACCATTTATATTAAAAACAGTATAAAGAGTACATACATGTTCCTCACTAGCAAATATTCAGCCCACACATAATATCACCGATCATAACAACGATCCACATGACAGGATCAAGCCGACATCGGGCCACAACATACTAGCTCACAGCCATAATGTTAGAAAAATAGGATTGCAGAGCAATAACAATAAACAAGATGCAAATATAATTACACAAACACATTACAAGAGAGACACCAATATATCATGGTTCACCCGAGATGGGATACGTCCACACTGAAATTTCCAGTCCTTATTATTATACCATCCAGCAAATGAAGGGATACAAGCTGCAGCACATCCACTGCACTTCCTCTTCATTGTCTCACAGTCTCTCTTTTACGATCTCAAAGATCTTTACAATGCATAATACCTAATACATCAACCCTAGACGTATTACAATGTCTTTCTTATAAAGGGGAATACAATGGGAAAATACCACGGGTTACCCAAAACCATGGGCCCGTAATATGTTGGCGAAAAACCAACCCATAACAAAAATTCCTTTCGGGGGCCCGCTGGCCCCCATGCCCCCCAACCGGGGCAGTGCACCACTCCCTCGGACCCCCTGTTGCGCGTGTCGGGATCATAACCAAACCTCGGGTACAAACACGGCTGAATCATCATCTATGAGACTAGAAGATCAGGCTCCACAACCAACACATAAAACTAAAACACAACAAAATGACAAAAGGAACCCAAAGACCACCATCAGTCAACCGAAAGAGAAGACCTTCCACTGCAAGATCAAGAAAGAATGAGCCTGCATCCAATCGAGAAAACCAAAATTCTTAGCAGAGAGTAATCCCCAAAAAAGTAACAAAATATGAAGCAAAATAAGAAACGACACCAAAGAAAATAGTCGCCTCATCGCAGGATCAAAACGAGCATTGATCAAGTCGGAAGACCCCGAAGAGAGCCCAACAAGATGTTGAACCTCATAAGTCTAAGATCCTACTTATAAAGAGTAAGAAAGCTTCCATAAAAATGTATATCCAAAATTGTGTGTAACCAAAAATAGGTAAATATAAAACCTATCTCAAAAATATATCCATGGAGCTCTGAGAAATAAGTTGATCCCCACACCAATCCTCCAAGAAGATTGTGCCTTCCGGAACAGATAAGGCCCTTTTTGAAATCTCATCCACAAGAATATTGAATTCCCTGAAAACGTGGAAGAAATAAATGTGCCCAAAACTGATGATGAGAATTCTAGTGTCCCTCAGCCAAGAGTCTAACTGTAAAATTTGATGGATGAGACCTCCTTTTCCCAATTGATAATCACACTTGAGTCCCCCTGTACTTGGAGTAGAAGGATGGCACAGGCCTTAACAATGAATAGGAGCATCCAAAGTCCAATAAGTTCACTACGTGTGTTTGAGCTCTAGCCACAATTCATCCACAGCTTGAGATGATTACTACCATCTAATAACACCAGTGCTCCAGCTCCACTAATAGTAGCCCCCAGTTGGGAGGCACCGTCAAAGAAGCCCCTAGGAAGACTTCCAGGAGAATCAAAGCAAGACGAGGAGCAAGGATTTGTTTTCCCAAAAATCTTGAATCATCACTATTGAACTCCTTGAAAACAACAATCGCCCTGCTACACATCAGTGAAAAATAAGGCTATAAAAAGGAACGCCTAACATTATAATAATGAAAAGACATGAAAGCAAATTTGGAACCCTAAACATAAAGCATAAGAAAAGGTACAATAGGTGGTATGGAAAGGTTTTCCTTGGCATCTGTGAATAGTTGGTTTATTAAACTGCAAAATATGTGAATATCCCATACACTTGAATGAGTGCCTTTCGAATGGGGCCTCGTCGTGGACCGTATGATTTTACTTCCCTCGCTCCTCGTGCATAAGTATTTTTCCAGCTCTCCAAAATAAAATATTTCATTGAAAGAGAAAACATTTTACTAAGTAAATAATCATATGAGCAAGGAGCATTTCAAAAATTAAGGACTAGAACATTAGATTTGGTTCCAAAGTTGGCCCCTTAATTTAAAGGAAAGAAACAAGATGTATGGTTGAGTGGCAAGAAGACAAAGAAAAAGGAAGAGGCAAATTGCAATTGACTCGCAACAAGCATGTTTAGGGCTTGTTGGCCCCTTCATTTTTTTCGGATGATGACTCAATGTGATAATGTTAGTGCACCACTTTGGGTTTTTCAAAGGATGATTTACCATAATGGTACCAATGCAATCTACACATAATGAATTCAACGCCACACAAAGTAAGACATCACAACCAATAATTTCATAGAAGTGACAAAGTTTCAAGATGTATTCCTTGATGTTCAAAGCTAGAATCAATAGACAATGAATTTGACACTAATGTAACCATTTGAGTTAGTTAGATTAGTTCTTTCTGACTCTACCATGGTGCCTAGTACATGATGAAGTTGTATATCTATCTTGTATTGATTCTATAGAAAATTATTGTTGTTAGTGGTCGGTGTTGTTGGTCCTATTGCAATTAGTGCTATGGTCCATTATATATTTTCTAGTGATTGTTGAACTTAATGGAATCACACCTTTGGTGTTGAGTACCTCTGTGTTTATGGTGTATTATGGTGATGTTTAGACTATTTTAGTTCATTATGTTTTTTCTAGTTAAAGTATCAATCTATTTGTGTTGTTATGAATGTTGTTGATCCATTTCCATGGGACTTATATCCCTCACATCTCACCAACATAGATCCTCTATAGAAATGAATTTTTTCCTTTACCTGCTCATAATTGATTATAAGGCCTATGCTCAATGAAATTATAGGTACAAATTTCCCTGGTCATCTAATTCCTAATAGGAATGAAAGGATGGTTTTTGTTGTTGGCTTTATAATACCAAGGAAAATACCATCAATGGGAAAAAAAAATTGCACCTCTTGTTAGTTCCAAATCAAACCTATGTTGTGCAATATGCTAATCAACAACAAATTTGTAACTATGTTAATGAAACCGAAATGCTAACATGTACTCAATATTGATGGGAACAATGCACCAATTCAAGATATTTATAATAATGGGTGGATATATATATCAATCTCCTCAACTAATATGTATGCCAAAATTGATTAATGTCCATTCACAAGTCAATAAATTAGTGAAATGCTTATCACTTCAGTTATGTTTCTCTTTTACAAAGAAAGCACATCTAGTTACTTTCAAATAGTGAATATATGGATTTAATTGAATGATACGATGTTAGGCTCCAAGATTGTATCTCAGTAATCGCAAAAACCAATTACAAATGTTGTTACAATACAAATTTTTATACAACCAAAGTACCAACAATAGCACTGAAAGGCTTTGCTCAATTTCTACGTTACAATACAAAGCATTCTCACCACTTAAATTTTTTGAATGGAAGTCCAAACTAAATGTTGCATACAATGGAATGATGCACTACGTGCAATAGGTTATAACATCAATTATAGCTATTCGATCGACTCAACCAAAATTGTTTCATACAAGTCATTGTCACCATATAAACTTCACCAATAACTATCCAAACTAATGATGCATTACCATGGGATTAGAAAACATTTGAGATATATGGAAAGTGCTATAGTGACCACCATTACTCAACCAACATTGTTCATGAACAATCTTTAATACCCCTCATGTTATTGGAATTTCCTCTTCACAATACCCATCGCACTTTCCACATATGATAAATAAGAATAAGTCAAACAATTTTTAATGGGATACATTGCCTTTACAATACAATAGACTTAACATTCTAAGAAGGTGAGAATATTGCTAATAAAAAACTAAATTAATATGTGAATTCTTAGCTGCAAACTTTAAATCAACATATAGCCAAGAGGAAGGGGGTAATTACAACCACACTTCATCATTTTAAACAAAGCCAATTTCTTTACTGGTATTTCAACATTCGAGGGGCTATTGGATGAGTGGATTGATGTTCTAGGTGGCTCCACTCACCACCCAAAAAACAAAACTCCCAAGAATTCAAGGGGATATTGAATGAGTGGATTGATGTTCTAGGAGGCTCCACTCACCACCCAAAAAACAAAACTCCCAATAATTTAAGGGGATATTGAATAAGTGGATTGATGTTCTAGGTGTCTCCACTCATCACCTAAACAACAAAATGATCAAACAATATATTTGTATGACTATGTCCAGTGCCAACAACCTGAGTAGACAATGAATTGCTAGTTTTAAGGAACTAGGATTGGAAATTTAGCTAGAAAATTGCAACAAACATATTATTATAGTCATTGATCTCCCATCATCAATTAGATGGATGATTTTAGTCCCTTGACCATTGATATTAACAAGGTGATGGACAAGATTTGACTCTTTGTAGAATTTAACATCATTACTGTTAATTTTTTATCTTTAATTCGGAAATGCAATAGTACTTGAAATCAAATAACAATGATACACATAAGCAATCACATTAGACAAATGAATTTACCCTAAGGAAACCCTCTATGACTTGAGGGAGAAAACCCTAGCAAAACCTTCCTTAGTATATTGATAGATAGTAGAGAATGTATTTTACATCAAGCACCCCCAATGCAATTACAGAGCAAGAGAAAGATAAAGAAGAGTGACTTAGAATAATATCCCGCACAAAGAGAAGCGCCTTGCCTTAAAGGGAGAAGAGAATTTGCTTCACACTGAATTCATCAATCCTGTATAACATATTTATACATTCTTCACTTGCATTGGCTTCTATTTTTATCTTCTAACTTCAGTATGAACTTGAAACGATAAAATCGTTTCTTATACAAATAACCAATGTAAATGATACAAAGGATCTATAAATGGTCAAATAATCGAATATATAATTGATAAGATAAATAATGATGATCTTACAATGAGGATGTAGCCGCATATATAGGGCTTATATGGTGACTACTCACCAAGGGTTATGTCTCTTAGTTAATATAATTAGTATTATGTTTTATTTTATTATTTATATTATTATATATATTATTCATATTATTTTAATATTTTTATTTGTTACATTGCCTCTCTCTTAGAAAGGCTTTATGCTCAAAGCCTTATAATTTTTTTGCATCATTCCTTGTGACATCGCAGTTGCCGAAACATGTCGATACGAACTTCTAAGTGTAAAGCATAACTTCTGATATGTTGACAGATTAATCCATCCAAAATTGATTTGTTGCTGACTATTGGGATTCTCTATTGATCTGTCGTCAGGAGCTTTGAGCACATTAGTACCATTATCTTTCGACAATTCCCACTTTTTAGGATAATGGTTTATATGGTTGGGATATCGATAGGGAGTTATTGTTGTTTGTTATTTTACCAGATTGTCTTCTTTCTAAACTGTGACGAGGACTGAATTTGTATTTGCTTCTTTTTTCTCAAGGTAGATTTTTTAATCCAAGGGCTTTGATGTCCTCTTTTGAATTTGCTCCAACTTATTGTCTAACGAGTCTTTTTCTTTTTTAAGATTTCGGGTCATTTCTTCTTGCGCTTTCTTATCATCTTTAAGCTTTTGAATTTGATCCATTAGATCTTGTTTGTGCTTCTTGAGGTGACCATTTCCGTTAATGTTTTCTAATAGTTTCTTCGGAAGATCTCAATTCTCCTCTTCTAGATTTGATTTTGTTGTGCTTTATCCTTCGTCTTTTTTATTTGAAGAAGCAATTTCTGATTATGATCTCCTAAATGAGAGATCTCTTCTTCTTTATTTGTGACGATTTTGTCGAATTCTGACTGCATCTTTTGATTTTCTTGTGAAATGACCATGGCGATATCCTTGAAGTCTTTAGATGCCACGACTTTTGAATCTAACTTCATTCTAACATCCTGTAGTGTGACTTGCTTCTTCTTATACGAAAATGTTAAAAACTTTTTCTTCATATTTAAGATAATTGTCTCCAATGTTTCCATCCAAGGTAAGTCGAGAATGATGTCAACTTCATTTAGATAAATAGTCGTAACATTGAATTGGGATGTGAACTTATATTCATCAATTTCCAGTTGTAAATCCCTAATTGCATATTGCTTCTCACCCCATTTATTTTTCTTTTCGATTATACTTAATTCTAGGAAGAATAATTGATTTGCCAAGGTGACGTTAATGTGATTTTCTTCGATGGTTGGGAAAATAATGATGCTAATAGGCTTTCTTTGAATAATCCCTTCAAGTTTTAGTATGTCAACAGCTACCTTTGAGCAGGTCTTCTGGAATCTTCCTCTTTTGTCACCTTGAGACTCCATTTTTTCTTTTTTCCAAATAATAATAATTATTATTAAAATTTAATAATTATAATATTATTAATAAATATAATATAATTATTATTATTAATGATAATAATAATGTAATAATTGTTTTTGGAGTTAAAGGATAATAAAAATGGTGTAAATTGGGTGGTTGGGTGGAATGAATGTTACTTTCCCCACCCAAGTTCAATTCTCGTTTATAACTTTTGAGTATATTATTTTCACAAATGCTTCCAATATAGTTGGAAAATAAACCATGTATTTTTTTTACAAAACCGCCTACTTCTTTGTTTTTACTTTTTCATTTATTTTTACTTCTTTTACTTATCTTTTTTTTTTTTACTTTTTTTTTTTCCTTTTACTTCTTTGTTTTTTTTCTTTTATTTTTCTTTCTATATTCTCTTTTATTTTTACTTCTTATTTTACTTCTTGTTTTTACTTCTTTCACTTCTTTGTTTTTCTTTCTATATTTTCTTTTCTTTTTACTTCTTTCACTTCTTTGTTTTTCTTTCTATATTTTCTTTTCTTTTTACTTATTTTACTTCTTTTTTTTTCTTCTTTTCTTCTTTTTTTTTTTACTTCTTTGGGCCAAGGTCCTAGATTTTAGGGAAACCTTAAATGGTGGCTACAAGCCTGGATCAGCACGCCAAGTGAAACGATAAAATCATTTCTTATACAAATAACCAATGTAAATAATACAAAGGATCCATAAATGGTCAAATAATCGAATATATAATTGATAAGATAAATAATGATGATTTTACAATGAGGATGTAGCCACATATATAGGGCTTATATGGTGACTACTCACCAAGGGTTATGTCTCTTAGTTAATATAATTAACATTATGTTTTATTTTATTATTTATATTATTATATATAGTATTCATATTATTTTAATATTTTTATTTGTTACAGAACTCGTCCTCCATCTAGGTGTATCAATATTGCATGAAGAAGAGCGCCCCACTTCTCATGTAGTGCATTAACTCACTACACTAAGTCTTACGATGAACTCGCCCTTTAACTAAAAGCTTCCCCACTTAGTCAGGTGGCTAACTTAAGTGTCGTCATGCAAGTTTTGCAACTCAAGTGTCATATTTTAGTTTAACATAAGTGTCGTCATGCAATAATACTTAGTTAACTAGATCTTCTTTGTTATCACTTAGTTAACTCTCTTAATTGATTCTTTCTTGTTTAACATCATTGTAGTAATCAATTTGAGTTCTCCTTTGATTTACCGAAGTCTTCACTAAAGTTTAACAATTTGAATTCTCTATTAATTAATTAATTTATCTGCAATTCGAATTCTCTCATATATTATCACATCTTATCTTTATCTCTTGTCTTATCGGCATGGTCCACATGTACCAGCATAATTATCATATCAAATATACTAAGGATATTTTCCCAATGATGTGATCAACTTGTTCTACTATCGTTCCAAGTGGTCATATGCTAAATTAATTCACTCTAGAGGTGGCCAGCTCCTAAAGGAGACTTCATATCTCAACCATGGTTAGTAGTGCATCACACACCATACATGCTTCAACATGAAAAGCATCACCTCAACACATGAGGATCTATATCGACACATAATACCTTAGCCTTGACTAGAAAGATTGTACAACATAATCACTTTGACATACAAAGCACTTGCCTCAACACATGAAGCTTAACCATTCTTGAGTCCAACTCAAGATTCTTCTCCAAGTTTCTTGAGTCCAAATTAGACTCCTATAAGGAACTACCTCGCCACACGAGGCTCAATATTGACACACAAGATTGACCTGGAGGATGACTCATGATGCTGTAACTTTAACAATTATAGTACACTTTTTTTATCATTATAGCCCATTGATTGTAGCTATCAATGAAATTCCATCAGACAGCCATAAAATCAAATGTGTAATTGACAAAAAATTTACCCTAAAAACCGAAATGGGAAAACCAAATTTGAATGAGTTTCAAATCCGTGAACTTTCCAATGATGACTAATGATCTAAATGAAGGATTAACTCATACTTGTGATTATTATTGTCCAAGTAATATGATTAGATTGTATTATGTGAAGTAGATTATACATAAAAGTCTATGTATGAACAAGATGGGGAAATCAAGTTAAGTTAAGGGATGAGGATATCATATGATCGCTTGAGATATCATAGGAAATAGTTACAGAGATGGTTGATGTCTAAATATTGGAAAAATGATTATGGTCTCCTAATGCACTATATGATGGGGCCTCGCATACATGGGAAAATGATATGTATGATGTGTGAGAGACAAGATCAATACAATGTGATGTTCAAAGTATATTTGTGTTCCTATGAATATATGTGCGAATATTTTTGTTTGAAATGCTAATATATCCCCGACACTAGGGATAGATTGAATGGATTAAAAGATTTAGTCGAAATATTAGGAGAAAGGGGAATGATGTAATTCCTGAAATCAATCAGTCTTGGCTTTGAATTGTGATTTCTTCTCATGCGGTATTCTTATCTCTTCCTCCAAATGCTAGATCTGGATCACTTCCACTTGCATATTAGTTTTATGTGTGTCTACTTCAAAACCTTTGGATCTTATTCATTTTCCATTTTATCAATTGGAGAGTTTAGGTCTTCCTTCCTTCGTAAGTTAACACCACCATTTATTTACCAAATTCCCTTCTAAAGAAGTAAGTCTCCCCCCTACAATTCTTACTTTTTATTGAAACCTCTTCCTTGACTTTTGAAACGACCATTCCTCCTTGAGATTGATGGCCTTTAGTGAAATTTAGAGTCCTCTCTCTCTAATAAATTGTGGTTTTTTTCCCTCCAAACCTTATAATATGTTAATGCATAGTCATCTGCTATATGTCAATTTGCATGACATCGAGTACAACCAAAGATCACTTTGAAATAGCTAAGGGAATGACAGTAATTCCACCTTCCAATTTTGATGTCAATTATCTCTAGTAATCTTTCTATCATATCCAAATCTACAAGGATCTTACCTATTGTACTATTAGGTATTTAAAAAAATGTCATCAAGGTCTATAGAGGCACCTAAACATTCCTTATCTACTTCAAAAACTTTAAATGCCATAGCTTTGAGGGAAAGCTAAGGATTTTAACTGAAATGAGTCGAGTAAATATTACCTTCCTTCGATGGTTGAAACATGGCTCCCATTTCCTCAATGAATGCAATGATTACCCCAATACCATCTATTTTTTGGAATCAATTATGCATCTCTTTTGTTTTGAATGAAAACCATATCCAACCTATGACCATGTATTGTAAGTTCAAGGCATATCCCAACACCAAACCCCATACTCGCTCAACCCATTATCCAACTAACTGCACCAATCATTCCCCCACCATGGAATCTACCCATGATAGACTTCCCCACCATTTCTATACTTGGTCAAACATGATATATTCTCCAAGAACCAAATTTATGACAGTCTCCTTTACCTTTATACCCTTCTTCTTCTTATTTATTAGTGGGTTCCTTATAGAGCTTACAACATGGATATAATGTGAAATCCCCCACGGTTCCCCTATCGGACAATTGTTTCCTACAAATTATTCTTCAATATTGAATCGAGGGTTCCAATAGATAAACTTACCTTATTCTTGTCTACCTCCTTTGATCTTTCTTTCAAAAACCCTCCCCCTACATTACTTATAATAACTCCTTTAGGGTTCAAGCTCCAAACATTTTCTATAGTAAAATCATCATAAGGCTCCAATTCCACTAATATCATTAGAGGTCTATTCCTCTCAAGTGTGTTTTTATACTCTTCAACTAGATCCTTAACTAACACATTATACAACTTGATGAGAACCCTCTAGAGTTCTCGTTTTTTATGGGTTTCATTTAGTGGTCGTTTTTACCTAGAAGCAAAAAGTGGTGCTACTGGTAGCTGTTGAAATTTGGTTGAGCTTTTATATTTAATTATTTTAGATGCAAAGACTTGAAGCAATGAGACAATTCAATCCATAAAACTCATACAACAATAAAACAAGATATACCCTAGGTAAAATCCTCAAAATTATGAAAACAAAAACCCCAACAATTCTTCTCAGTATAATATAATGGATAGCAGAGAATGCTTTCTTTTACAACATAGCAGATTGCTTTCGGAAGATAAGAGATCACCAAAATTCTTGGTGAAGATATGGAAGAAATAGAGAAGAGAGATCAATTGGATGTGTGCCTAGCACAACAATAATATGCATGAACAATACCCTGCACAAAGAGAAGCACCTTGCCTTGAATGGAGAAGAGAATTCGCTTCACACTGGATTCAATAATCCTGTATAACATATTTATACATTCTTCTCTTTATTTTTAACTTCTAACTTCAAGATGAACTCACCCTCAAACTGGATGTATTAATCTTGCATGGAGTGGTGCACCCCACTTCTCATGCAGTGCTTTATCTCACTGAGTTGTCACTTAGGATGAACTCGCCTCTTAACTGAAATATTTTCCACTTAATTAGGTGGCTAACTTAAGTGTTGACATGCAAGTGTCACAACTCACATGTCATCTTTTAGTTTAACATAAGTGTTGTCATGCAATAACACTTAGTTAACTAGATATTCTTTGTTGTCACTTAGATAACTCTCTTTAACTGAAGTGTCGTCTTTTAGTTTAACTAAAGTGAAAATATCTTAGTTAACTAGTCCCTTTTATTTAACACTTAGTTAACTTAAATCATGCTGATAGATTTACTTGAAGTGACCACTGTGAGTTCTTTAGTTAACTGATACATATCTTTAACTAATGCTTTAACTAAAGCATTGATACTTAATTGAAGATTTATAACTAAAGCTTTAATAATTCGAGTTCTCTTTAATTAGTTGAAGTGTCTGCATGGGCAATTTCGAATTCTCTTGATCTCTATGCTTTATCTTTTATTTCTTTATCTCTTACTACATGGTCAACATGTGCTAACTTTAATTATCCATCACATTACATTATACTAAGAAGAATTATCGGATGCTGTGATCATATTATATTATTCCAGACCAAATGATCATATGCTAACATAATTCACTTTAGAGGTGATCAATCTCTAAAGGAGACTTAATAGCAATCCGGTGATCATGGTTAATAATACATCAAACAACATTAAATGATTTTAACAAGTAAAGAATGACCTTTATACGGAAGGTCCACCTCTATACGGGAGGTCCATCTCATGGATACCTTTATACAGAAGGTCCGAATGATAATCATGACTTGAAACATAAGTCCGAAGCCTTGTCCAACAAGAATTTACAAAATCATTACTTTGATCAATTACCTCTATATGGGAGCAATAACCTTTACATGGAAGGAAATCAAAGTGCTCACCTCTATACGGGAGGATCAATCTTGACTACACAAGATTGGTTTGGAGAATGTCTCTTGATGTTGTATATTTAATAGTAGCACCCCTTTTTTATCCATGGTTGAAATTACAATTTTTTTAAAACCTTGACTGGTGCCATTGTAATAAAAATTGTAAATCGACCCTTGAATTTAAAAGCAGTCCTCCCAGAATCACCCTCATTTTTATTCGAGGTTAAAATTACATATTGTGTGTAACCCTAGCCTTAAAAATTGGTTTCATTGCAATCAAAACCTTAAATCAACCCCCAAATAAAATAGTGGTGCTATCATGGCACCCCAATTTTTATTTTTGAAGTTGAAATTACAACTTGCTCAAAACCATGGCCTTAATAGTTGGCACGGTTGCAACAAAATTACTAAAATCAACCCCTGAATCGAAAAGGGGTGCTACCAGTAGCACCCCTTTCTTCTGTCAAGTTACAATTGTGGGAATTCTAAAACCACTGGCTAAAAAATATATTCATATTTTAAAAATTCACTTTAAAAATGATAATTTTTTTTATTGTTTTATTATTTATTTTAAAAATAAAACTAATTTATAAAAGTTTGAAAACTTAAAAAAAATCAAAACTTAAAAATAAATAAATTAAACCGATAGTGGCTACCTTATCTCGTCGAAAGGTGAAGAATTCCCTCCTCTTCCATCTTTTTCTAGGAATCCGGGGGATGGGTCTAGAGCTATGCCGGTGCATTCCTTAAATTTCCAAAATGTGACTATCAGGAGGGGCAATAAGAAAAAGAACAATTCCAAGAATTTTCACCTTCATGCTGATTCCTATACTCCTATATCACAGAGACTAGAGGAGGCAAGTAATTCTGCTAGGGTTGATACATCGGGGCTTAGAGCATCGTCCCCCAACTTGATTTCTTCTTGATGGCCTTTTTGTCTTTGAATGTCCGTGGTTTGGTCAAGGCGTCGAGGGTACAGGCCTTGTCCAACCTATTTAATGCTACTGTTCCCTCTGTTATCCTACTGCAAGAGACCATGTGTGAAGCATCCATTGCTATCCAAAAAATTTGTAAACTTCTTCCTCATTGGGAGGTTGCTGCCGTCAACTCCTGTGGACTATCTGGGGGGCTTGCTGTGGCATGGGATCCCAATATTTATGATTTCAAAGTCTTTTCAACTCCCTAGGGTATCCTCTTAAAAGGTTCTTTCTGTGGCATCAATCATACACTTTCTGTCCTTAATTGTTATGCACCATACAGAGAGCAACAGAATTTCTGGACGGCTCTTCGGGAATCTGGTCTATTGAACTTGGATGATTTAATCATTGCCCGGGATTTAAACTTTACTTGTCATGCTGCAGAAATATGGGGTCAATCGGCAAGATTGGATGATCTTGCTGATTTCTTTGTTCAACTCATGGTGGAAATGGATCTGGTGGATGTTCAGCCTCATACCCTTTCCCCCACATGGACCAATGGCAGATTTGGGACAGATGGAGTCCATAAGAGATTAGACAGATTTCTTGTAAAATCGGCACTACTGAATTCTTTTCAGAAGCACCGTTCATGGGTCTACGACCATAAATTTGCAGATCATTGGCCTGTCATCTTTCAACTGGAGGAATTCAGTGGCACTCATGCATTGCCCTTCAAGTTTAATTCATCCTGGCTCGAAAATTCTTCTTTTTGTGATATGGTTCGGGCATATTGGCTAAACTGTGATATTTTTGATTCAAATCCCATTTTGAATTTCTGCCATAAGCTTAAGGGCTTAAAGGACACAGTTTCCAAATGGATTAAAGAGAAGAAGATGGCAGACAAAAAGGATTTATTTTTATTAGAACAAACTCTACAGGTGTCCATTGTTGCAAATATTCAGGGCTCTCTTTCCAATTCTGATTTTGAGATTATGCGGCAGATTGAACAGAAAAAAGATGAACTCCTCCTTCAGGCTGAGAAGGAATGGCGTTTAAAAAGTCGGGCTATCTGGCTCTCCCACGGTGATAAGAACACTAAATTCTTTCACTCTTTTGCATCTGCCCGAAGAAACAAAAAGCATATTTGGGAAATTGAGAATCATAATGGTTCAATTATTTCTGGGCCTGATCATATCAAAACTGAAGCTGTCTCCTTTTTTGGACATATTTATAAAGAACCGGATGAATGTTTCATGTCTGATCAGATGCATGTTGCTACTCTATTCCCGCGCTTTGTCAATGAACAAGAAGCTGATCAGCTACAGGATGAGGTTTCCATTGAAGAAATTGAACAGACCTTGAAAGTTTTTGCTAAAGATAAAAGCCCCGGACCGGATGGATGGCCGGTGGAGCTTTATCTGCATTTTTTTGATTTAATGGGAAGAGAGCTCAAAGACTTAGTTAATTATTCTCGCATGAATGGATATATCCCGGGGGGTCTCAATTCCACCTTTGTAACTCTTATTCCTAAAAGAGATAAGGCGAAGAATTTTGGTGATTACCGCCCAATTGCTCTCTGCAATTTGCTATATAAGCTTATATCAAAAATTATTGCTGATCGTGTAAAGGTTGTGTTGTCCCAGCACATATCCATGGAACAATTTGGTTTTTTGGCCAGAAGACAAATTCATGACGCAATCGGTATCTCACAAGAACTATTGCATAGTATTAAGATACATAAGAAAAAAGCCCTTTTGCTCAAGATAGATTTGGAAAAAGCATATGATAGGGTTAGCTGGTCCTTTCTCAGATTGATCCTTATCAGAATTGGGTTGCCTTCTTCTTTCATCAAATGGATCATGGCTTGCATCACGACTACGAACATTTCGGTGCTCATCAATGGTAGTCCTTCTGATTTTTTCTGCTGCTCACGGGGGATCAGACAAGGGTGTCCACTATCCCCGTTGTTATTTATCCTGGTTATGGATGGGTTCAGTAGATTGATACATCAAGCTCTTGATTCTGGACAAATTAAAGGCATTAAGATTGCTAAAGATTGTGTGATCACACATACTCTATTTGCTGATGATGTTCTAATGGCTGGGGTTGACTCTGTTGAGGAATGGCTTGCTTATAGGGATATTATTCAGCTTTTCTGCCGAGCCTCAGGGATGAAAGTTAGCTCTGATAAATCAAATTTTTATCACTTATCACCTTTGGATCGCCATATTAGTGACATCTCTGCTGTGCTGCCTTTTAAGTGCTGTGATTTGGACCACGGATTTAAATACCTGGGATTTCATATTAAGCCCAATAATTACCAAATTAAAGATTGGTTTTGGCTCCTGCGCAAAATTGAGGCACGTTTGGCACACTGGACTTTTAGGTTACTTTCAATTGGTGGCAGGCTTATTTTACTGAAGTCAGTTCTATGCAGCATACCAGTTTACTGGTTTTCCCTGCTTGAAGTTCCATCAGCTGTTCTCAAGCTTATCAAAAAATATATTTTTAATTTTCTTTGGTTTGGCTCGGCTAATAGTGGAAAGATCTCTCTGGTGGCAGCTGATTCTATCTCCAAACCATATAGATTTGGCGGATGGAGTATCAAGGATTTGGGCATCTTTAACATTGCTCTCAGACTCAAAAGCCTCTGGAGGGTTCTTTTTGACAACTCTCTTTGGTCTTCTCTTATCCATGGAAAATATATAAAATCTGATATTGTTAGCTGGCTCAGAAATCCTAAATTGACTAGCTGGAACTTCTCTCCCTTGTGGCGTGGTTTCATGAAGATCTTCTACTGGATAAAAAATGATCTCACATGGCAGGTGGGGTCGGGCAAATTGATTCGTGTAGGGGTCGACCCTATCATTGGTTTGGAGGAGAATTATGTGCTGCCTCTGTCCATCTCCCGATATCTTCAGGTTCTAGGTCTTGATACTTTGGACAAAATCCATTTAATCCGAAACAGAGAAGGAAACAATTCCAGGTGGATTTCTACACACGACATTGGGCTCTCGGGACATCTAGCAGACATCTGGGATAGATATATCTTACACCTTAACTCTGTTGGTATCTCGATTAGGCAGGAAACAGATCGGCTTATTTGGGGAGGAAATCCCACTTCAGGGATCGTCACAGCAAAATCTGCATATCATAGAATTATTCAAGACTGTTTTATTTATCCTCCGGATTGGTGGTATGAGAAGCTTTGGCATTGGAACATTCCTGCAAAACTCAAATGTTTTTGTTGGTTGTTATTACAAAACAAGTTGAAAACCTGGGACAATCTATACAAAAGGGGCTGGTGCGGGCCCAGTATCTGTTCTCTATGCAAAAATGATGCTGAGTCTAAACAACACCTTTTTGTCAGCTGCAGCTTTACTCACCAGATCTGGGACGTGATCTCATCTTGCCTAAATTTCTCACATTGCTGGGATATTGGAGATTTTAATACGTGCTTACTCAATTGGTTTAGATTCTGCAAAGAACACTTTTTCATTGCCATTTGCATTCCCTGGGCAATATGGTACCACAGAAATTGTGTTATCTTCCAAAACATTGCTCCTGATCATCTTCTTTGCAGCAGAACTGCCTTAAATATGTATGAGATTTGCAAGAGTGATGTGATTATACAGAAGGCGGACAGAATTAGCTTTTTTAGCCTCAAAGTTGACCAGCCTATTCTCTTTTTTGATGGAGCTTCACAATCAGGTATATGTGCTGTTGGGGGTGTCATATATCTCAATGAGTCTCATTACTTTTCTATTAGACTCAATTGTGGTTCTGGTTCAAACATGAAAGCGGAATTAATGGCCCTTTGGTGTGTTCTCAAAATTGCTAACATCTTTGGCTTAGTCAACATCAAGGTTTACGGTGACTCTTGGGTCACCATTAAATGGGCAGCAGGGATGTTTAAGCTCAATGTACTAAACCTGAGTCACTGGGCTCATCGGACACTTTTTGAAATTTCTAAGCAGCAGGGCGCATCATTCGAGCACATCTATCGAGAACATAATCTGCTAGCTGATAATCTCTCGAAACATGCAATATCTGATCAGGAGGGTCTTCTGTTCTAGGAAGAGTGGCAAGACAATTTACTACAAGACTGTGGCTCTACATATTTTTTTGATTGAGCCTGATAGCATCAGATTTTTTGTTACTATCTATTTGCATTTTGTCGATATTTATTGTAATATTGCAGTGATGTTAGATGATACTGAATTTATATGGGAGGTCTTGGCCTCAGTCCACACAATATCAGTTTTGAAGCCTTTACAAGCTCAGTGAACTGGCTACTGAATTCTGAATATCTTTGTACTATTTGATTCAATCATTGAATATCAATAGTAGTATTTTTTCGCTGGAAAAAAAAATAAATTAAAACCCCTTACATGTAAAGAGGGCGGGAAAAGGGAGAAAGTGGGAGGAGTAGAGAAAGGGGGGTGATCCTCAAACCCTTTGTCTCCCCTTCCCCACCCATTTACATGTAAAGGGGTGGAAAGAGGTGGCTCCCCCATTTCCACTCCTTTACATGTAAAGGGGCTAAAGGGGGTGGGGGAAGGGGAGACAGGAGGGCACAAATCTCAACTTTGTATCCCCTTCCCCACCCCCCCTTTACATGTAGTGGGTTTTAAATTTTTATTTTATTTTTTAATTTTAATTGGGGGTTTTAATTTTTGTTTTATATTTAGTGTTTTTTGTTTTTTAATTAATTTTTTATTAAAATTTGTTTTACTCTTAAATTTTTAAAATATATATATTTGTTTTTTTTTGTAAGTTAGAAAATTTAATTAAAAATAAAAGGGAGTATAGAGTACAAAACTTAAGCTCTCATAGTCATCTTTCATGAAGGAAACCAAGTGGCACATGAGGAGACTCATTACACAATTCAAATATCAGTTTATGACAAAATAGCAGATTTAAAATAGTATAGGGGATCCTGCCATAATGAGAAACTAGGAGAGCCTCGAAAGCTAGGTATGAAACCAACAAAACCGAAGGGATCAAAATCCAGAAGTGAAACTACCTACAACACAAACAAGATTGAAACAAATGGCCAATAAAATAGTGAGGGGTCTGGGATTTTTCAATGGCCTTCTCCATCTCCAAATGAGGAATTTCTATAGGCACATCCACAACATCTATCAGGAGGTCCATTTTCGTTAATGCACTGGTTAGATCCTCTCCCATTGTTTCCACTACCAACTTGATTCTTCCTTTGTTACTTTGGATTGCCTAGAGGACCCATCCAATAAGGACTTTGATAATCTAGTATGGATCTATGCTCCTAGTGCCCCCAGTTTCCTTATTCTTCCCACTCTCACTCTAGAATTCCATAATCATGTTCTCCTAAACCTGTTCAATAGCATTTTAAATAAACGATGGAGTTTCATTCTAAAATTTACACTCAATACAATATTGATGAATGCCTCCACCACTTCTATTATGAGCATGCTAATGCGTCATGGTTTTATAGGCCTGTAATGCTCTATTGATTCCCCCAAAATACACTTTAAACAATGATAAAGGGATACTTCCAGACTTACACTGATAAACAACGACAAGTCAAGCCTCAGTTCCTTGATTCCAATCCCCAAATTGAGCCTTAATGTAGAGAATAACAGTCTCTGGAGGAGCCTGTTAACAATCAAATTAACACCCTTAACAGAGTGAAAGGTAGAAGCACATTTTACTATGCGCCCACAACATGAAAACAAAATACAAGTACATAAGAGAACACTCCTCTCTTATCTAATCACTACTTCCATGATCAGAAGGATTGAGTGAAGAAAGAAGGATCCTAAAGAGACATGGTTCGGTGATTTAACTGCTCAAATGAAGGCTCAAATCTAGTCTCCACCAGTCAATAGTTAAAAGAAGTGCATAAGATTTCATTAATTGTACTTAAGAATGATAAAGTTATGACAAAAGCCTAAAAATATTATGAAAAGTGGGTTCTTGGGGAAACATAATCAAAAATCAAGAAAAGGGATGATCCCACATTGAAAGATGAAACTTGAGATCCCATTTCCCAATATTATAAAACAAAGGCATTTGGGACATGGTAAGGGAGGAAAAAGGTGAAATCAAAGGCATGCTGGAGAGATTTGGAGGTTGAAAAGTTCATCTTCATCAAAAGCAAGGATGGAGAAGGATGGCTCAAAGCAAGGGAGGATGGATGCATCTCAAGCACTATTGTAAGTAAGTATTTTTCTTCCTTGGCATAATATGAAGCAATTCAATTCCCCTTCTATTCATGAGTTTAAAGCTTTTCTTCCAAGTTTGATTTGAACTCTAAATGGTTTAATATATTAGGGAATGTTAGACCATTGTGGATTTCTAACAATGAACCTCACCTATTCATAGTAAGATATTCATTTAAGCATAGATTCATCCCTACCTTAAATGCTATTATCAGATTTAATAGTATTATGGCATTATAGATTCATACCTTAAATGCTATTCCATTATGGCCTGGATCCCAGACATTCTTATTGCATGTGGGCTTATCTCAATTTCCACCATGATTTCTTGGCGGTATTCCTCTCCCTTTACCAAACTCATGGATTTTGTTTAATTTTAGGTGCTTCTCTTTAGCATTGCTGACTATATCATAAACCCCTAGAGCATCTTGATATTTTCCTTTTTGTTTCTCTAGTTGGAGAATCATCTTGGTATATATGTTCTCCTGTGTTACTCCCTTTGTTCCTTAGTCAACCTATGGGCCCTAAGGGATTGACCTTGGGTTTTTGTTCCTCTCCCCTAGCATCTCTCGAACTCTATCTTTATTTGGACCATATGTTCCTTCATTCTACTGGAAAAACTTATGGAAATCCCTATGGATCAATTCAAGGGATCCCTTACAAATGTGATAGACTCCTTAATGAAGGGCAAGAAATGATAGCTCAAGAAATGGAAAAAAATGGAAGCTTAGAAGAGGATTTGGGAATTGAATTATGGAAGGGACATAAAGGAAATTAAGAGGAAATTGGATATGCATAAGAAACGGCAAGATGGATATAAAACCAAGATATCACTACTAGAAGTTGGACAGGAAGATACTAATGAGAGGATAGCAAAAAAAATAGAGGAAATAAAAGAGCTTAAAGAGAAAGTTCAAAGCTTGTAGTTGGAACAAACATCGAGCTTCCTTGCTTTAAAATACACTCCTTCATCATCTACTTATATTGGATATTTTGGAAACCAACAAGTTGAGGTGAAGGATGACAACATTGTGGAACAAAATACAAAAAGACTACATTAACAGATAATATCTCCCATCTATCCTCTGTCACTACAATTCTGAAGATTGCCCAATTGGAGGTAAATATCATGTATAATATATGTTTTGTTTTATACAGCATTTTTTCTTTTGGTAGCATTTGTAAGGATTTACACAAGCCAAGAAGTGAACATCAGTTCAATTTTTTTGAATATTGGGTATATAGACTGTAGTATGGACCAAATGATGAAGCTCTTAGACAAGCTATGGATTGCTTCATTTTATTTGTATTAAATAATTGGACGGTTAGGCCGCATACTCTATTATTTTTGTTAATATAAATAATATTCATTCCTGTTGAAAAAATGGGACTTGAGGTTAGCTCAAGCCAATAGATGATGCTACAACATTGTGAATGAAAGCTTCAAGATGGTGAAGAATTTATTGTAGTAGCAAATAATGAACATTTCCAACAAGGAAACCAAGATAATGAGGGGGATTTGATCACCCTAAACTCTATTTGGTTGTTAGAGTAGAGTTATATTCTTTAAACATGTATACAAGTAGTGAATTGTTGCCTGGGTGAGAAAACCATAGCTAATGATCTAATGTGTGGTTGGCAGTAAACCTATGAAAAAAATCAACTATGTTGTGGAGATTTATGCTATGTAGAAGAATTGAAAGGGAGAATTCCTTAAATATTCACTAGCTGTTCATTTTATATTCTTAATATTAAGAAAATTGTTATACATAGGCATAGGAATGCCTTGAAATGCAAGAGTTTAGATATATATAATGTGTATGCACTAGTAGGCACATTGAAAATTGTTGGAGGGACCCTTTGGGCCCCTTAATTGTCATTATTATCTTATGTTAATGTACTTTAACAAATGAGTAGTTGGGTCGGGTGTAACCACTCCAACCATTTCCACCATGTATAAATAAATCATCCGATCATCCGTCAACCAGAGTAATTTGTCAACCAGTGGTTTCTTTGACTACAACAGTCTATTCGTTGACCAACTTTCCATCAACCACCATTTGATCCCGTACCTTTTATTTGGAGCAATTGATCGTTTATTATTATATATATGACTTTGCTGATAAGGAAATCTATCGGCCCTACCATTAATGAAAAAATCGACGTGGAAGTATGAAGTTGATCGACCTGTAATATCCGTGAAGAAGTATGGATTATCTGACATCAATCAATCAAGAATGTCTTTTTTTAAAAATATATTGTAGTGCAGAGGAATTGAACCCCACCCCGCACTTTCTGAAATGCCTGAACTTCCTTCACTCACCAAGTAAACTACTTACTCTTGCCCAAGGATGTCTACCAATACACATGAGTCAAGATCGATTGTTTTTATTGCATCCAAACAACTTACATTGGATCCAACTATCATTACGAAAAACTTACATTGGATCCAACTATCATTACGAAAAATCTTAAGAAGCAAGAAGACTCTCGACTAGAGTACTTCCTCCAGCAAACAAAGCATCCATTAACTACATAGTTCACCGACCAGAATTCATCGACCATAGTTGGTTAGAGTACCTATTGATCAACGTAGTTTGTTGTCAACCAATGCAATTGATCGATGAAACATATGGTAGTTTTATTGCTCGATGATGTTGCTCAACTAATGGAGTGACTAAGGAAGCGATCGATGGACTAGAAGATTGGTCGATGGGATGGTATAATCAACGAACTGGTTGACTACAGGAATGAAAGCTATAGATTACTTGATTGGTAAATGCATGACGTTGATTATTTCTTTAATAATAAATGTTGTTTATAATATTTTGCATAGTATCTTCGGCAAGTCACTTTACTTCTAAATCATGCAAAAATATATTTTGGTCGATATTATTATTTTGGTTGATATGCTTTTTAGTCGACCCCTTAAGTGGTCGATATTATTTGTTTTGGTCGACGAGTCATTTGTAAGCTGAGTAAAAATGTGGTCGATATTGTATTGTGTTCGATGTTAATTTTCGGTCCATATTACTTTGAATCGACGAAGTCACATAGTTTTGTAAATTGTGGTTGATACTTAACTTTGGTCGACACCATTTGGTTGGTCCCTAAGTGTGGTCGATATTATTTTGGTTGAAATTATGAAAATTCGATCCCTTTGTGGCAATTATGTAATATAAATGGAGTCATGTTTGTATTTGAGTTATTGAGTCACTAGCCCATGAGTGACTTTATTTTAAATTTTTGGAGTCGGTTAAAGAAAAGAGGGGATGAAACGTGCATCTTTGTGGTAGGTGATCCCCTTTGTACTTGTAATTTAATTCCAGCTCTAGCTGATTCTTGTAAGTTGAGTCAATTCAAGTGTAAAGCAATCGACCACGACTAGCAAAGTAATCATAAGATCATACACAGTGAGCAAACATAATTTTTAACTTGCAAGTATTGTAAATCCTCAATAGATGAGGACGACATTCAAGCAAAATACATTAGAGGAACACACAAAAAGAGCTTAATGACAAGATGATGATGTGAGAACAACTAAAGGTGAGCCCCCCGATGTAGAATTGTAGAAGTAGTCCCTAGGTTGTGACCTAAGATGCTAGAAGGAAGAGAGATGGTACTGAAATTCGAGGAGCCAAAAGGCATATGCCTGAGCTAAGGGAAAGTCGGCCAGATGAGAAAGGATGAGGCTTTAATTCAAAAAACCTACTAGCAGCGAGGATAGTCGACTGCCTTAGAGAGAGGGTGAGACTTTCACCAACCACTGCCAAATTGAAGATGGAGGCTAAAGAGTAGCAAGTTATGGTAGAGCCTTGTACATGTGTGTCTTTCTATCCAGCTAGAGGCTATTATGGTTGATTTACCTATACAGTCCGGTATACACGGTTGATGCACAGTGAGGACTACGTTGGAAAGAGCAGAGACCCATGACGTTGTTGCACATTTCTTTGTTCTCTTTGAGACAAAAAAGAGTTTTGAGGTGGGGGAGATGTTGGAGGAACCCTTTGGGACCCTTAATTGTCATTATTATCTTATGTTATTGTACTCTAATGAATGAGTACTTGGAGCAAGTGTAACCACTCCAACCATTTCCACCATGTATAAATACCCATAACTACATGAATGACATTGGATTGGATGTCCTTTTCCCCTTTTCTGCGGTAATGGTTCTGTGTATGCATTAATCTCTGTTTGAATGATGTGTTGAATCTTAGCATTCCAACAAGAGATAATACATGGTGCATGTAGGCATGTGATAGAGTGCAGATCAAAATGCATAAGCATATATAACATTTCATATTTACTAAGAGTGGTTTACTTGTATATATATATGCAATAAGGACATTATGATGGTTAAATGTGGTTGATGATGGATATGTAACTAGAGATGGTGAAGGAATGACTAAAAATGTTTAGAATACTATTTCATATATATGGCATCCAACCTTGTGGAGGAAGTTTAAGGGAAATAAAAAGTTAATCAATAGTTGGTAAAAGGAATTGTATAAACCTTCATAAAACACCAACTGATTAGGTAATATCAGATAAGATGTGAGCAGCCATACAGGTATGGATTTATTTATGTTGATTATATAAGTACTCAAAAAGGGATTAGGTAAGAGTCCCTTTAGTCACATTGTAGTATCATAATTTGTATGCTTGTGATGTTTGAATACATCCATTTGAATGATATCCTACCTAGTATGGTGTGGTGTGGTGTGATAAGGGCAGAAATACTTATACCCGTATGATTGTTTAGAATTTAGAAAGCATTCATATGAAATTAAATATCATGTCATAATGTGTGTTGGTTATGAGTAAATAACCAAGGCAAGTCAAGACTCGTGATCTTGATGTGGAAGTGAATACCATGAGTGACAACCATGGGTGAAGCTATAGTATGGTTAGATGTGGAATGGTTATATAGTGTTACACAAGTGTCTAATGGTATCCTTATTTGTGTTAGTTTCCTACACTATAAACTTCTTTCCAACACTAAGACACCATCACAAGGGAAGGGTTTCTCAAGGGAATATGGAGCGAAGAAGGGAAATTTTTTCTAGTATGCCTGACGGACTACTTAACAAAGAAAGGGTGTATTCCTAGTGATGTATTGTGATTAAGAAGAAGGTGTTGAGTTGTTCGAGCAAGTATTGGGGAGGAGGTGTCGAGGAATTGGCTAGACCTTCCAAATCATTATGGTGGAATGCATGACATAAAAATATGGTATTCTTGAATAATTCAAGGGTTTATTGAGTGGATGTGCATTAATACATTGTGTAAATATTATGTTTATGCACACATATATGTGGGCACATCATTTTGAATGCATTGTGTGAATGCATGATTGTGCCATATTTCATTGCATAATATGTTAATCGCTAAAATGATAGAATTGTTGATAATTTATAATTCTGAGATCATTTCATGAGTTGTTGTGAATGCACTGAAAGAATTATATGAAAAAGTTGTCATGTTTCGATGGATGTGTTGGATATGGAAATGAAATTAAGCCATCATGAAGACAAGTACTATTGCTTGCACAATTGAAAGCTAAGTATTATGCAGGACTTGTTGTATTATATTGAATGTAATTGTTGTATAATTGTTTCCAAGATTGGAAATTAAGAGGTGGAAATATGACTTATCATATTGAATATATATATATATGACACAGGTGAATGGTGAAGATTCCTAGTAAGGGAAATTGATGACTATTGTGAACTAGAAATATTGGGAAGAAGTGGCTATACACTAGAACCCTATGATTGCCAAAGGTTATTAGTTGATTAGAGACTGTCAATGATATGCTTGGCAATGACACTCTAAGTTGTTTCTCTTTTTACACAAGATGCCAATTCAATTTAGCATGCTTCAATCTATTTGATATTTAGATCTAACTCTATGACTCATAATGGAATAAGAAGGGTTGTTCCTCTTGACTAATGCATAGATCCCTAGAAAGATGGATTTCCTGAGGGACCATTTAGCATAGAAGGGGATGCATGATCCTAGAAGGTTGAGTGTGACAAGGAAGAGGAAACTTAAATGAGTTTTTTGTGAGAGATTAATGTGACAAGTCTATTGGAATAAAGGAGGGTGTGTCAGTAAGAGTAGCGAGTTGAATTATTTCCCATGCTAGCCATGTAAAAACAAAGAAATATTCACACAGATAATTATTGGAGTAAAATGTTGTACTTATTTGGTGATAAGAATATACATGCATGCCTTGTGATACTGAAAATTCCTACTGATATAATAATTGTTGCATGAGAATGGTTATAACATGCATATTTTCTCGTAATGCTTGATATAGGAACACATGATATGACAAGCCTTAGGAGGAAAATAAGACAGAAAGTAGTCAATGTAAGGGCATTGGATATGGGATTGCCAACAAATATGCAAGATTGCAAGGAAAAACAATGATGTGGAAGATGCAATTGATGAAGCAACTTTGAAGCTAGAGGATTCCATGTTGAGTCATAATGCACATGTTTAAAGACAATGCTAAGTTTTGTTATTGTATATATATTATTGATGATGTATCAAGGACGATGCATAAATTAAGGGGGAGGGAAAGGAAATACCCCATTTTTTAACCCATGATGTAAATGTGCATTTAATGATCAAATGGATAGGAGATAGACATATATGGTCTAGAGGGACTAAAGATATTGTAATGATGTACATTGGTTGATAATATAAAAATATCTAATGATTCTAAATGAAGAAGGATGAAGAAGATATGGGAGGTTATGATTCCACAAGTGGGGAAAGTGAAAGGGGGGTAATAGGAGAGGACCTTAGTGAGTTATATAGCCTAAGTCCCTAGCCTTCCTAATAAACCATAGTTTGAAATATACCCTCAAGTCCCTAACACATGTTTATGGGAGTTTATTTATTTAACCATTAGTTAATTACCCTAATCTAGGATTAAAGGGTGAAAAGTGGACTCCTTATGAGGAGCCACATGGAAAGTTGGGATCATGCATATAAAATGTGGAAAATTGAGTTAGAGATTCATTTTTTTTATTCATTCATCATTCTTCTAATCACTCTCGTGATCTTTTGGCTAGTGCCTTACAGAGGGGAAAAGAGAGGAAGCATGAGCTTCCATACTTGCTGATGCAAATTTCCACATGGGAAAATTGGTGTTGATTATTACTATGCCCAGGTGAGAGGAAACCTAGCCTACAATTAAAAATACCTAGTGCCAATAGTGATATTCCCTAGCTAGCTTGTGTTGGAGCACTAGAAGGGAATTGGGATAGCCTGGGGGACTGCATCTAGAGAAAGGGATCCCATTATTAGTGTTGTGTAGGTTAACGTGAAAGAGTGATGGTTGATTGGGACAATTGTAGAAGGGTTTTTAGAACCAAAGAGTATATTAGGAGTTGTGGGTTGAGAAAGACACTATGAAATCTTCACCCTTATGAAATGATATCCTTAACTTGAGGGCGGCCTCTATCATTGAAATATTAAGTGTGGCATTGTGCCTAAGGTTGGGAGGAATGTCCTTCATTTGAAACTTACAAGTTGAAGAACTATTTCCATTAAGATAAGTGTTCTAATGTATTACTAATGTTTTGGTTATATCAATCTTGTACTATTTATTTTATATTTGGGAATTCTTGTGTGTATGAGTTTAATTATCATTATCATGGTAGTATGCATGGTAAAATCACATTCATACATGGTTTTTCATTTCCTAATTAAGGTTTGTATAGATTGGTTCTACTATTAACATCTGCAAGCAATTATTTGGTATCACAAGACAAGTTCATATATAAAATTGGAGTACCCCATTACCTCAAGAGCACTACATGGGTGTTTGGGTACATGACAATCCATCTCAAAACTAGAGTCCCATATAGAGCCCGAACAAGGAAATGGTGGATGGGACCCAAGTTTGGCTTATCTTGAGCTCACAACAAATGGATCGGAGACAACCCTTGATGATAAAATCCCTCCTTCCAATGCATGAACTACCTCGAAAACTACTTGATAAGACAATATACTATGTCTAGTTGGCCAGTTGATTTTGATATTAGTCATTTGGTGTTTAATGCATGTTATTTTTATGACAAAATTATTTTCTTTGCCTTGCATGATTTTTTGTTATATATGTAATCCTTGAAATAACATAATAAACTATAGTGCACAGAATGTACACAAGATGTGAACATGGAGCATAACCCTCTAAATATATGGTAGATATGAGTTACCCAATAACTCTATATAATAGGAGAACCTTCTTTGAATAACCCTAATACATCCATATATCCAAATCATATGTTCATGTCTCAATAATGACTAAATTAACCTCTATATATTGATATTCTCTCTCACACATGTGGGCCCTTTAATAGGTTGACCCCTATAACATATACAATTACCCATTACATTTACATTTAACCTTGTGTATCATAGTACCCTCCTTTGAAAGGGATTGTTATCGAAGCTTTGTAGTTCAGGATTTAACATGTGATGAAACAAAGTAATAGGATTTCCTTATAGTCATGGTCTCTTATTGTCACTAATGATGATCCATCCATCTAAATTCAATTATTTTTGGTCCTAATCCTTTATAATTGGTTGTTCTATAATTTCATTTCCCTTGATTCGATGTGTTATTGTTGTAACTTGTCTAATTTGTTGTATTTGTTGATCCCTGACACTATCTTTTCAAATAATGGTTTTGTGATGCCTCATTCCATGAGTATCATTGATTATTACATATTCTTCCTTGGTAATATTGGTATTGATCATATTGCCTTTCTTGGAAAAAAAAATTGGCAATGAGGGTGTTAACTGTTAAATATATAGCATCAGGAGACATTCTCCAAACCAATCTTGTACAGCCAAGATCGATCCTCCCATATAGAGGTACTTGATCAAAGTAATGATGTTGTAAATTCTTGTTGGACAAGGCCCTGGACTTGTGTGTCAAGTCATGATTCTCATGTGAACCTTCTGTATAAAGGTATCCATGGGATGGACCTCCCGTATAGAGGTGGACCTTCCATATAAAGGTCATGCTTTACTTGTTAAAATCATTTAATGTTGTGTGATATATTATTAACCATGATCACCAGTTTCTATTAAGTATCCTTTAGATTGATCACCTCTAAAGTGAATTACTTTAGCATATGATCATTTGCTCCGGAATAATATAATATGATCACAACATCCGATAATTCTACTTAGTATAATGTAATGTGATGGATAATTAAAGTTAGCACATATTGACCATGCAGTAACAGATAAAGAAATAAAATATAAAGCATAGAGATCAAGAAAATTCAAAATTTCCCATGCAGACACTTCATCTAATTAAAGAGAACTCGAATTGTTAAATCTTCAGTTATAAATCTTCAATTAGGTATCAATGTATGCGGCCTCAATCAATGCTTCAGTTAAAGCATCAGTTAAAGATATGCCTTAGTTAACTAAAGAACTCACAGTGGTCACTTCAAGTAAATCAATCAGCATGATTTCAGTTAACTAAGTGTTAAATAAGAATGACTAGTTAACTAAAGTGTTTTCACTTTAGTTAAACTAAAAGACGACACTTTAGTAAATCAAGGAGTATCATTTAGAGAGATTTAACTAAGTGACAACAAAGAAGCTCTAGTTAACTAAGTGACGACACTTAATTTTTCCACCTAAATAAGTGGGGCAAGCTTTCAGTTAAGAGGCGAGTTCATCCTAAGTGACAGCTCAGTGAGATGAAGCACTGCATGAGAAGTTGGGCACACCTCTGCATGCAAGATTTATACATGCAGTTTGAGGGCGATTTCATCTTGAAGTTAGAAGATAAAAATAGAAGATAAGAATGTATAAATATTTTATACGGGATTGATGAATCCAATGTGAAGCGAATTCTCTTTTCCTTTGAAGGCAAGGCATTTCTCTTTGTGTGTGGGATATTATTATTGAAGGCAAGGCAGTTCTCTGATTGATCTCTCTTCTTTATTGCTTAATTATCTTCACCAAGAATGTTTGGTGAACTCTCATCTTCTGAAATAAATATACTATGTTGTAAAAGAAATCATTCTCTCCTATCCATTATATTATACTGAGAAGAATTGCTTGGGTTTTTGTTCTCATTGTTTTGAGGATTTTCCCCAGGGTATATCTTGTGTTATGGTTGTATGAATTTCATGTGATTGAATTGTCTCATTGCTTCAAGTTTATACATCTAAAAGAATTAAATATCAAAGCTCAACCAAATATTAACATTATGGTAGCGTCTTCAATGGTTTCCCATCATTATGGACACCCATATCATCAGTATTATTTTAAGAGGCATTGTCATTATCTATCCTTTGAGATAATACCATCATATTTGAGATGTACATCCTCAAGTTGGAGCTCATCTTCTTCCATTGTTTTCTAGTGACCTTCTTGAACCTTGTCTTTCTTCTCCTTTTAAAGTTTTAATGTGATGTCGTCCATCAAATTCTTATGTAACTCTTCAATTCTAGATTGCATTCCTAATTTTACCTCATCAATATTTAGGGATTCTTCAACCTTCTTGCAAATTTCCTCTTCAACTATTCCGATAGTATATTCATATGTATTCTTTGGTTCAAACACTTGCAAACTCTTTTCGATATTCTTAACATTATTTAATAGGTCTTGATTATACTTCCACAACCATATAATTTCTTCATCTTTCTTTTTCAACTATTCCTTTGATTCATCACTTTCCCACTTTCCTTTGCTAATCCTTTTTTTGTTGTAATTTATGAAATGCCTTCATCAATGCTTGATTATTGAATTACATCTCGATGAACTCCCTGCCTTTCTTTATATGATATTATTATATTTCTTCATTATCATTCTACATTTGGAAGAAAAAAATATTTAACTTCATCTTGAATTTTACTAATTGCCTCCATTTTTTAGTCCTTTATCTACCTTCATGAGAATATTTTTTCAAATTATTTCCATGTGGCATAGACTCTAGTATCGTTATCATGGCCTTTCCACCATTTAGAAGCTCCACCTTGAAAACAAACATTTCCCTAAAAGGACTTGTATCATTTTCTCTACTATCCTCCACCATTCCTAGTATCAATTTCATCTTCATCTCCACTAAATCTAAGTATTGTCGTTGATTCTTAATTGAGTTCTAACCAAAACCCTTAAATTCCAACCTCACTATCTTAACAATAATTATAAAAAATAGTTATTATCCTTTCCCCAATATATTCTCTTGTGTTCTTTGTTTCCAATGATTTTTTGTATTACCTCAATTGGACATCCCTATCAAAAGTTTTGTTAATTTTAAGTTATAATACCTTTTGAAACCTTGATTCGGAGACTATCCTACTAGCCAATATACATCTTGTTACAAATTCACCAATTATAATCCTTCGTTTCTGAAATTTTTACAACATGTACTCTTAGATGTTATGTTCATGCTTCCATTGATCCCATTCAATTTGGGCATTACAAGGGAAATTTATGCACTCATTAGTAGAACTTGTTTTTTTTCTTTATTTCAAGAGGGTGCTTTACTTCTAGGATCTTATACTAAATGTTATGTACTAAACCCTTAAATAATAATAAACCAAAGTTTGACACATTGTACACAAGGTGTGCACATAGAGCACAAATCCCAATGAGATAATAGATATGAGATGCACAATAAATCCTTGTAAAATAGGAGAATTGTATCCAAATAAACCCAATACATGCATGTCTCCATAAGACTACATTAAACTTTATTACACCGAGAGCAGCAAGGTGCTTACAACCCAATATGGGGGAGATGTTGTCACGTTTGTCACACTATGTAACGTAACGTTCCCATGTCGGGTTATAACTTATCAAAAATAAAAAGCAATTAAAAAAATTCATGTCAACTCATAAAGTTAAAAACAAAAAATACTAGCAAAGATCCCTCTTAAACTTCGATCTTTCTCATAAAGAAAAACACTATAAATTTGTTATTCATCATATGAGAATCAAAGTTTACATATACTTTCCATGAAGATCTTATATCTTTCACAACATATACCTCTCTCCTTCAACAATAGAAATACAAAAAAGTTTCCTTCCTACAAACTTATCAAAACTATCTATTACCAACCGCTCAGGGAAGACTAATACTAGAAACTAACTATCTCCAAAATATACTAAATAGAATCTTCCCAAAAAGATTCACTGTCAAAATTATCCTTGCAAAGGATAACCTATAAACTGAACAATCTGTTGATTGAATTTCCTCTGTGGACAAAAGAAAGCTCTTGAAAATAATTCATCAACTCTTTGACCTTATAGCTCCATTGTTCTAACTAAAGGATAGGGGACTCATCTTAAACTTGGATCTATTAAGCACCTAGAGAGATCTAATTTCTTGAGATGTAATTTTTTTCTTAATGTGTAAAAAAATTAAGATAACAAAAATTTTACAACTCAAGAAATTGGATCTATGTTGGTATATATCTATTCTCACTCATTACACATGTATTACCTTTACTACATATAGATTTACCCTATTACATTTAACTTTATATTATCCTTATTGAAATTGTATCCATTTTTATTTGATAATTGCATTGATATATATTAACATTTTGCTTATGGTTATTTTTTTTCGTTTTTCTCCAAGGAACGACTTCCTTGACAATTATCAAAATTTGAATTAATTGAGTACCTCTCATGATTCATGGATGGTAAATGGGATACACCATCTAAACCGTAATTACAAAGTCATCCAAACTCTAATTACAAAGCCTAACTCCAAGGGGATCGAGGGAATTGAACTCACATTACCACTTGAGTTAACATGAGAGACCATGCTTATAATTACTTATATAACTATCCTTATAATTTTTGTATTTAATTAATTCTTTTTTATTTGCATGTTGTTTATGAGAAAATAATATAATTACGCCGAAGGCGTTTATTTTCCGAAGGTGGGTTTGTGGGCACGGTTACCGAATCGTCATCTCTTTGTCCTATAAAAACCCGCCACGTGTTTCAAAAATTTTGGTTTAAAAAAAAAAAATGTCTTATCGCGTGTTATTGACGCTCTGTTATGTTCTGTAGTGACGTGTTCTGTCAGGTTTCCTCCTGCTCGTTGTTCTAAGCATTTTGGCCTGTATGTCATTGCGTACTTTGTTTTGTATTTCATTGATATTGATGTGTGTTTCCAATGAATAAATGGTTGTGTTCTGTTATGGAGCAACTGGTGCGGGCAAGAACTTTACTGCATCATCTCATTCTTTGTTTATCGGTTCATACATTCTCCAAAATCCAATATGAAAGGCGAACTTCGTTGCTGCGTTCGATTCTTCCTCTATGGCATCAGTTTCCTCATCATCTTCTGATGATGTATTTATCAATCATTGCGGTGCGGTCCTGATGTAAAACACATTTGCCAGCCATCTCTACATACGGCTTTCTGATCATGGATTGAGAGTGCTTTTGGATAGGGATGAAATGGAGACGGAGACGAGATCTCTTCCCAAATAGAACAAGTTATATGTGGTACATTTGTGCAAATAGCAGTATTTTCTACAAGGTATGCGCAATCATATTGATGCTTGAATGAACTTGTCCTCATGAAAAATGCGATGGAAAACCCCAGGGTTACCATTTTTCCAATTTTCTGCAAGATTGACCCTTATGTGGTCTGTTGGACGCTCAAAAAAGGAGCGTACTTTGAAGCCCTTCGGGATCTTAAATAGAAGAAAACAATGGACACTAAAACTGGTGAAGGACTATTCAGAGTTGGAGAAACGCACCTTCCTTCGTTGCAAATCTAAGCGGTTTTACACTACCTGGGTGAGCTCGGCTCCATCTCCCAGTGTCCCTTCCATTTCATTTGTTGGATTGATATTCACTGCATGATATATTTAAGTAGGCCTTTCTCACTTATTTTAAGCTATTCAGGGACAAAGACGATGAAGTTGAGCTCTTAGATAGTGTAGTTGAAAACGTTCTGAAAAAGGTTCCAAAGACACCGTGGACACTGAGAATCAGTTATGACTCACTCCTTGAGGAGAATTATGACCCACTCCTTAAGGAGGATCAACCAATATGCTTAGATATTTCTTGCTTATTCATAGGAGAAGACATAGATAAGGGAATTAGGATATGGGGCATGGCAGGACTTAGAAATTTATAGAACAAGTGTCTACTGGAGGTGGACACAAAATAAAATAAAAACACATGATCACATTAAGGACATGGGAAGAAGTATTTCACATGAACGAACCATGCTTGTCGTTGGTTCAGTAGTCGACTCTAAGTGTTTCAATATTTCAAACCTTTGACATCGATTTAATTAAATTGTTATCTTTAAAGCTTCTTTATTCAAGAGAAAGAAAATCGGTTTACTATGTGTTCTTCTCATCAATGAACAGGTAATAACGGAAGTTTGCAGAATTAAGATGGTTAATTCCTCCTATGAGGTCTTTTGGGATACTGAAATGATTTTGTTTCCAACCCTAAGGATTTCACAAATATCGCGTTTGAAATATCTATTTAATAATTCCCATTTTCCTGGTATGAGGTATTTGCAACTTCTTGTAACTGAAGAAAGATCATCAATTAGATGACATGTTGAGCAGGGTACAATCGCCACATCTAATATGGCTGCGCTGGTATAAAATTTCCCACTCTTCCCTACCTAACTGGATTCCGATGAAGAATCTAAAATTTTTAGAAGTGGAGGGGAGGAGATTGAACATGTCGTGGCCACATCAATCTCAATTAGGCAAATATGTGTGCGTTTATTTTTTTTCATGTAATTTCATGTTGTGGACTTTAATTATTACATATGTCTTATACTTGAAACGTCAACATTGCAGTGTGTGCCTTTCAATTTGCGAGAGTTAAGAATCTGGGCTCCCCTATTAGAGATTCCAAAGTCTAATAGGATTGCCATATACCCTTCAAACTCATTCGGAGCACTCAAAAGTTTTCCTGATTGTTAGGAACCTATGTCAACCCTTCTCTTTACTATGTTAGTATATTGTTGTTGGACGCATATGCTTTGTAAGTCGTCCCGTAGTATTTCTTGATCCGTAGTTTATATTAGCCCATAGTATTGACCCATAGTATTGGACGCATATGCTTTGTAAGTCGTCCTGTAGTATTATATGTCCCATGGTTTTGACTCATAGTATTGGGCATAGACTTAGTATATAAGACTTGTGTGTTGCGGTCATTGAAGGCACCGTGAAGTTAATTGTATTGAGCTTGCTCAAAGGAGGTTGCCCCCTCGAAGTGGCCCGTGATCAATATAAAAGCGATTATGTTCTATTATTTCTGATATCTCATGTATTTGCATTAATTAATTATTGCAGGTACATCACATCTGGTATCAGAGCACTTTCCTTGGCACAAGTGGAAATTTTTTTTTCTTTTTTTGGGTGGCAACTTTCAAATCAATTTCTGAAACTTTCTGCACAAAATCAGAAGAAACCGATTGCATATCTGAATTCCTCTTTCAAAAATACGCAGTTTCAAAAAAAAATCATCTCATTTGGAGTTCTAAAAGTGGAGATATCGCGGATTTAAAATCAGCAATTTTTCAGAATTTCGGTGACGGCCGCGGAAATTGCGGCGAGAAAATCTTTTGACCGAGTGCCCAGATTTCTATTCCGCTTTTAAGGGTAGAAGCAGAGTGGTTGTTCCAGTTCCGGAAACATGCTATAATAGCGATTCTGAGCAATATAGATCCGGTTTTTGAACATTGGGTGGAATTTCTGCCCAAATTTTTTTTTCTGTTGCAGGTTCGGATCTGGGAATAATCCCTATCCGCTTAACTGTGGGAAGTACTTGGGCATAAGCCCTAAAACTCATTGTGAGGAGTACCACAGGAACCCCGAAGTAGCTGGCCATTGAGAGGACCTACCAAGCGACAAGGGCAACGACCCCTACCTGATTGACCAGTTCCCACTCGTGAGGTAAACCAAGAGCTGTCGTTTGTGGCAAAGTGGTTATCAGTTTTACCTGAGCCGTGGAGTGAGGGGTAC
This sequence comes from Larix kaempferi, assembly GCA_027924585.1. Classification (NCBI taxonomy): domain Eukaryota; kingdom Viridiplantae; phylum Streptophyta; class Pinopsida; order Pinales; family Pinaceae; genus Larix; species Larix kaempferi. Next base: position 1,318,343 of record BSBM01000465.1, on the reverse strand, counting down.
TGCCCCAATACGCAAGCCATCAGACAGCATTGGTGGCCGAGTGAAAACCCTGAAATGTTAGGAAGCCGCACATACCTGGGGTCCATATCTACTTTCAGCTGAACTATTGCCCATCACTGCTGCACCGTTTCAGATCCAGCCGTTCGGCGTTGTTCCAGATTCCTTCTGAGCCGTAGCCGCTCCAGTTTGTAAAAAAAAAAAAATCCAAGCCGTAGCCGCTCCAGTCTAAAAAAAAATATATAAATATATATATATATATATATATATATATATATATATATATATATATAATTCAGTTTTTTCTCCATATCTCCCTTGTTTTACCTCTGTTTCCCTCGAAATTTTCAGGGAACCCTTGTCATTCCATTCTGCATATTTCATTCCTGAGGACCCTATCCTCAATTCCCCTTCCTACAGCCCGAAATCTCACATTTGTCTATTTTTAGGGTTTGCCATAACTTCCTCAGATTTCACCCAATCACCTTCAAATTTTACCACAGAGTTCATTTCTGAATTCTGCTTCTTTGTTCCCCTCTGCCAAATTTTCTCATTCTTTCACCCCGCTTCTGAAATCCTCATTTTTGCTTCCATGTCTATCCAACAGTGTCCAAAACCTAGTCAAACCCCAATTACCCTTCTGATTTTTTCCCAAATCCAAATTTTCCCTTGCTAAAGTAGTTCCTGTTTTTGTTTTCCAACCCAGTCAACCAAAAAAAAAAAACAAACAAACCTGGTTATGGTTGTCACCCGTGCAGGAGCACACACCATGGAGGAAGCACTTGCAGCGATCCAAACCAAACTCCAAGATATGGATGAAAAATTGCTCAGCCTCCATCTTCAGCATTCAGCCATGAACAATACCAGACAGCCAGAATCTTTTGCAGCCACCGGGTTCTCTGCTTCTAGCACTTTTCGTGGGCCGAAGCTTGATTTTCCTCGCTTCAATGGTACTGATCCGACTTGATGGATATACCGAGTAGAACAATATTTCAGTCTGCATAATACTTTTGATGTTCAAAAAGTTCCACTTGCATCCTTTCATTTGGAACAGGAAGCCCTTCAATGGTACCGTTGGTACATCAAAGCTCATCCCGAGCCAAACTGGACAGATTTTTGCCAACTCATTTTGCCACGATTTGGTCCTAGTGCTTTTGACGACTTCACAAGAGCACTCACTAAACTTCACCAAACTGGCACAGTGAGAGAGTATCAGAAGGAATTTGAGAAACTAGCCAATCACACAAAAGGATTGTTTGATGAATTCTACAGGAGTTGTTTTATCAGTGGTCTCAAGGATGAAATCCGCTCATAGGTCAAAATGTTTTGTCCCAACACAATGATGGAAGTCCTAGGGTTGGCTAAGTTGGCCGAGGACAAGATCGCAGCTCAACAACGCTCCAAACCCACCTTTGTTCCCTTCACAAATATGGGTTCCTAACGACCTCCCATCACGCCTGCTCCTCAACCAACTCCCATCAAGCATTTGTCTGAAATAGAAATGCAGGCACGCCGTGAAAAAGGGATTTGCTATAATTGTGATGAGAAATTCACTCAGGGACATAGATGTGTTCAACAAAAGCTCTATATCTTGGATGTGGATTCTCCGCCTGCCTTAGAACTTGGTGAAGAAGCTACAGATACAGTAGATGATCCGGTCGACATGCAACACCCGCCTGTTGACACCCCATCTCAGGATGACCCACCCGAGATCTCTCTCCATGCTGTAACCGGTGTCACCACCCCACAAACAATGCAAGTCAGGGGATACTTCAAGAAGATCCCTCTTACCATATTCATTGATTCTGGTAGCACTCATAACTTCATTGACCCTTGAATTGCCAAACAGGCTGATTGTTTTGTCCATCCTTGCTCCAACTTTGAAGTCATGGTTGCCAATGGGGGCACCTTACCTTGCAAGGGGAAGTGTCACAATGTGCATATCATCTCTATGGAAGATTATAACCTACGCTTCGACATGTTTGCCTTGTTCTTATGCGGATGTGATGTGGTTTTGGTCGTTCAATGGTTACGCACACTTGGCCCCATCTTATGGGATTTTGCTGAACTTTGGATGCAGTTTAAAGTCAATGGGGCACAACACAAATTTCAGGGCTTACAACCAGGGTCTCTTTGCATCATCAGTTCACATCGCCTGTAAAAAATCCTTCAGAAGAATTCACATGGTGTCATCGCTCAGCTCAATTCCATTCAGATGCACCCATCAACAGTCTCCACTACTTCCTTGGATAGATATGCAGGTATTTTTGCTGAACCAATGAGCTTGCTGCCTTCGAGAAACCTTTCCGGTAAGAATGTAACCACATCTACCTCTCAGCAGGAAATGATGGCTATTTTGCATGCAGTACAGAAGTGGCAGCCATACCTATTAGGTAATTCTTTCTGCATCAAGACTGATCTCTCGAGTCTGGAAAATTTTCTGGAACAATGGGTCTCCTCCCCAACATACCTACAATGGGTTATCCCTATGTGATCACTTACAAGAAGGGTAAGGACAATATGGTGGAAGATGCTCCTTCTCGCACAATTGATGACCCAGTTTCTCTTACAGCTCTTTCTCTGCTTGTTCCAAATTGGTTGCCATATGTTCAACAGGGCTATCTCTTCTATGATCTCCATGCTTCTTCATCAACAGGGCACTTTGGGTTCTACAAAATGTATGACCAGGAACAATGTAACTTCTTTTGGCTGGGACTAAAAATGACAATTCAACAGATGGTGGCTAACAATGATACTTTCCAAGTCAACAAGGGGGAACCGACACTCCTTTCAGGATTGATCAAACCCTTGCCCATCACTACACAGCTTTGGCCAACTATTTCTATGGATTTCCTAGCAGCACTCTGGTGGTACAATACCACATCTCAAAGGACACCATATGAAGCATTCTATGGACAAACACCGCCAGTTCTTCTTCCATACACCCTTAGCAGCTCCCCAGTTCAGGAAATTGACTCGGTTCTTCGAAACCGCGATCAGATTCTTCTCATTCTGCAGGACAATCTTCACATGGCCAGAATTCGCCTGAAACAACAAGCCGATCAGCACTGTTCTAAGCGCATTTTCCACGCAGCTGATAGGGTTCTTCTTCATCTACAACCTTCCAAGCAATCCTCCTTGACACTCCAAAGCCATTAGTGGCCCGAAATGCAAACCAAGGATGCTACCGGGGAACCACTCCTTCAGATTCTGCAGCAATTTCTCCAACCAAAGCTTTGAGGACAAAGCTTTTTCTAAGGGAGAGGGGATGTTAGGAACCTATGTCAACCCTTCTCTTTACTATGTTAGTATATTGTTGTTGGATGCATATGCTTTGTAAGTCGTCCCGTAGTATTTGTTGATCTGTAGTTTATATTAGCCCATAGTATTGACCCATAGTATTGGACGCATATGCTTTGTAAGTCGTCCTGTAGTATTATATGTCCCATGGTTTTGACTCATAGTATTGGGCATAGACTTAGTATATAAGTGTGTGTTGCGGTCATTGAAGGCACCGTGAAGTTAATTGTATTGAGCTTGCTCAAAGGAGGTTGCCCCTTCAAAGTGGCCCGTGATCAATATAAAAGCGATTCTGTTCTATTATTTCTGATATCTCGTGTATTTGCATTAATTAATTATTGCAGGTACATCACACTGATGAATTTTGTCGTCTGCGCTCATTTAAATACTTAGTTTTCAAAAGTTGGCTGATTCTTTTGAAGAGATAACAAATCTGCATCACACCAATTGGAAGATGCTTAATATTTGTAGACGCAGACACTTCTAGATTCTTTTGAAAAGTTAACTTGACTCAAACATCTCTCTTTGAGGGGTCACAACAGTTTGACCATCTCGAATGGAACACCTGGAGACATTACAATGTTGGAATACTTAGATCTCTCTTCTTGTGAGCACGTGAATGAATTGCCTCCCCAAGTTTCAGATCAACTATCCTTGCAAGAAATATATTTACATGGCATGAAGTTAAAAGAATTGCCAAGTGTTGGCTGCAATTTGAAAGTTCTGAAATTGGGTGACGATTTGTTGGAAATGCTACCCCCTGGTCTCAGCGACCTCAAGAGTTTGAAAAGCTTATCACTCTTTTCTTCGCCCTAATTGAAATCCTTTCTGGATTCCACTGGATTGCTAACTCAGTTGACAGAGTTGAGGATATCGTGTCGAGGTATAAAATAATTACCACGGTCACTTCTCTAGATGAATATGCTAGAATCTTTATAAGTATGGGACTGGACAAGGAACATCCATTTAAAAAGGAAGTTGAAGGAGAAAGAGAGACAGAAGGGGAAACGGGATCGGATAAATTGAACTCTTCCAATGGTAGATGCATGTTTGGGCTCAAGAGGTTACAGCTGTCGGTCACAGAAATAAGGGAGGTATATTTTGATGAGTGTGTTTTCCCTAACCTTCAAACAACTGACCTTGATTTATTGTTATGAATTGAGGCAAATAGGAGGGCTCTGTGGTCTGCCAAAAATTAGAGATCTCAACATTAGCGATTGTGCCATAGTTAAGCTCTCCGGTCTTGAAACGTTGGCTTCTTTGGAGAATGGCTATATCGAGATCTGTGAAGCTCCATATCATACTAGGATTGGGGCAGCTCACCATTCTCCGATGTGGGGCATTAATTTGATTGTCTCGGGATGCAAGAAGCTCCACATCATACCAAGGTTGGGCAGCTCACAATGCTCTGAACACTATATGTCTGTGCATACCGTGAGATACAAGCGTTTCCCAGTGTGGAGCATTTCACTGGTGTGGAGCATTTCTTTGGAGTATTGGAATGTTCAGAGCTGTGAGAAGCTTCATAGCATACAAGCGTTGGGGTAGCTCACAAAGCTCTGACCACTATGTCTATAAATGCTGTGACATAAGTGCTGCTCAGTGTGGAGCGTTTGACTTCTTTGGATGTTTGGAAATGCAAGAATCTTGAGAGCATACCGACTTGGGAAAGCTCACTAAGCTTAGGCGACTATATGTTAGGGAATGCCATGAGATACCGGTGCTTCCAGGGGTGGAACATTTGACTTCTTTGGAGTTGAATATTAATGGGTTTGGGCAACTCACACATATTAGAAAAGAAAATGTTAGTGAATGCCATGAGATCAGAGCTGCCAAGTGTAGAACATTTGACTTCTTTGGATAAGTTGAATGTAAGTGGACTTTAGAGGTTCAAGAGTATAGAATGGTTGGGGAAGCTCACAAAGCTTAGACAACTAGATGTTAGCAAATGCCCTGAGATATCGGAGCTACCAGGGGTGGAACATTTCACTTATTTGAAGGCAACATGTTAGCAAATTCCTCGAGATATCGGAGCTGCCAGGGGTGGAACATTTCACTTATTTGAAGGCAACTAGATGTTAGCAAATGCCTTGAGATAGATATCAAACTTTAAGAGCATACAAGGGTTGGCGCAGCTTACACAGATGATTAGAAAACTAAATGTTAATGAAGGTCACGAGATATCAAAGCTGCCAGGTGTGGAACATTTGTCTTCTTTAGAGAAGCTGAATATCAATGGGCTTGGGAAGCTCAAGAGCATACAAGGGTTGGGATAACTTACAAAACTTCAAGAACTAAATGTAAGCAAATGCTACGAGTTACAAGATTTGTGGGGTGTGGAAAATTTGATGTCATTGGAAATTATCAATACTTGTGAGTGTCCCAGACTGCACCGGAGGGAGAGAATCTTTGAGCACTTGGGCCAACAATTAAAGGAAGGCTTCAAATACGAAGAATAAAGAAAAATATGCACTTGCCTGGAGTTTCTGCAATTTCTATGTTGAGATTGTTTGGTTGCACTAGCTCATAAGAAGAGAGATTTAAAAATTAATGTGTAATATTTTATGGTTGCTTTATACTTTGATATTTAATGTAATTGAATATATGAATTTCCAAATTTCCATTGCAAGGTGTATAACTGTGTGTGATGACATTTTTTATATAAATTTATTTTAATTGAAATTAAAAAATAAATGATTAATATTCTAAATATTAACAATTGTTATATTCTTAAACTTAAACATTATATTTATCAATAAAGTTTTTGTTAACATTATATACCTCAAACATATTATATTTATCAATATAAGTTTTTTTTAAGGACACTTTAATAAGTATTAGCTATGCAAGCCAACAACTCAAATATTTCCCATGCAATCAAACTCAAGATTGTAAAAAATGTTGTCCAAAGATTTGTTATACACATAATTGGTGGGTCTCATGTTGTCCAAGAAGTTTTCTAATAAATCTCACTTCTTTGATGGTCCTTAATCTCTCTAATACCCAAATAGAATGAGTGTCAACATCTTTCGCCACCTTGGAGTTTCTCAAATTGAGGTTTACGAAATTGCAAGATACAAGTAATCTTTCCAACTTTTATTTAAAATATATTTTAGTATAAATATTAACATCATTACCAAAGAGATATCTCAACTCACTTTATTAAAAACAATGCATTTGTTTATATGTATGAAAGATCTTAAAAGAGCCTAAAAATGTAAGGCCCTATGGGTTTTAGAAATTTAATGGAGTTATATTTATTCATATTTTTTGAATTTGAGAGAATGAAGTAATTGAAGCCAAAATTGAATAACTAGTGAAAATGAAATATTTATAATTTTGTGAGTTATGTGAAGTGCAATCTTTCTTAAATGATATAGAATATGAAAAGATTACATAGTCGTGTGTTAATTAGTTTTAGAGGAATAAATTTGCAAAATAGGATATGTGAATTGTAACAATTAGAGAGATTAGAATTAGAATTTCATGATAATAAGAAAGAGTAGTCTAAATGTTATACAATTTGATCTTTTGCATTATCAATAATTTAGATGTGTAGTTCCAACAATTCTTCTCAATTTTTTATGGAATTTCAAACAAAAATGATTATAAAAATATGACACATAAAATTTGTGGAAGGTAATCCCACCAAGTGTTGAAATATCTTGTAAATTATTATGCTATCTTATAATGTGCTATTGTGCGTAATTATATTCATAGAAAGATTTATATAAAGTTTGTGGAAGGTGGTCCCACACATATCTCATGATTTATTATATAAGTTAGATAATTGACCATGGGAGAATGGAAAAACCGTCCATTTGTATTGGAGACTACTTGTATTAAGGGCTATTTTTTTTGGATGTGTTTGTTAGTTTGGCTAGAAAATAATGATGAAATTTTCCAAATAAATTCCATTTGACTTATAAAAACAACCTAAAACACTGCATAAAATTTCAATGTACTTTCACGAGGTGATCTATAAAATCCACAAGGCTTTTTCCCATGTTATGTAATGTTTAGGAATTACACCTTTTTTTAATTTTAAGTGTTTCTACTTGTTTTGGTTTTTGAACTTGGGATGGTTCAAGGAAGTCTATAGAAATCAACTTTTAAACTTTAAAAACAATTCAAATATAATAAATTTGGATTGTTGGGCATGATCATATGCTCTCTAAAACTCAAGAAGGGTATTGTGAGATTCTTGCATTAATTAATTTAAAAATGGGATCATTTTTTAAGCTTCCAAGCTTGTTTAAGGGTTCAAGATGAATTTGTTTTTAAAGAGCTCATAAGCAATGTTTTTAAAAGAGTCTTGAACTAAAACCATGAACAAGAAAATGTGAAATCTTGTCGAGGCCATGAAGGTATGGCATCTCATCCATCAATTTCAAATCCCTCTCACATAGAAACCAAAACCATCTATCTAGGGTTGGTGGAAGCCTTGCAAACTAATTTATTGAAAGTGCCCAACATCATTAACACTTTGAAATTGGAAATTTGGATGCATAAAACTAGAATCTAAAGAAAACCTTGTAATCAAGTAAAACCAATGCAAATATGCACAAAACCCTACCGTTAGCATTGCATTGCAAACCACAAATATGGCATTATCTTATGTTGTTGTGCAACATTATATTGCCACTCTCAAACAAGAAATCATCTTGGGTAGTAAGGCAACATAAGACATAAACTTCAAGTAAATGAGACAAAACTATATTGGTAGTGGGTCTTTTTAAGTGAAAGACAAGAATTTCATATTACTTGAGGTAATATGAACTTATGTACCACCTCAACCAAAGTCAAGCTTTCCTAAGAGGCCAAAGGTATGTTTCTCATTTTGAGGAAGATAGATTTTTACACCAAAATTGGAAGTTGAGTAATTATCTCAATGTCCTTAACTTATTTTCTTTCACACCATAGGTTTTAAAAATTATGTAATCTTGCTAACATTGCTTAATTTTTTCTTGAAACCCTTGGAGCTAGAGCATCTATTGCTTTAACTATTTTCTATTTTCTATTTTCTAGCACATAAAAAAGGTGAGCTGGAGTATCTCTTCTTTTAACTTGCTTTAATATATTTTGTAAGTAATTGTTATTTTATGGTCAAAAAAATACATAATTAAATTAAACAATATCCTTAATACTAAAAAACACTACTCTTTTTTTCACTTCATCAAATCTATTTTACTTTAGTTTTTCTCTTTTCCGCATTCTTGTGCACCTTTCAAGGCAATTGCTAGTTTATGCATTTGTGAAAGAAATTAAAATTTTAAATTTTACCTTTTAGCCCACCTTTTCGTGGTGGAGGTGGGAGTGGTGGGTGTAAAGATTCGCACATATTCATTTGTTATTGACCTTTATGAGTTGGCGGTCGAGTTTAAGATGATTTTTATTAAAATAATTAATAATTCAAATTACAGTTGGATTTACATTCAAAGTACTCACTTTTAACAACATCAAAATGTGAATGGTATCTAAAGTATATTATAAAAGAATATTATAATTTTAGGTTTTACCTTTACCAACCTTTATGGGTGGAGGTGGAAGTGGTGTCTCTACCTGCATTGCTTCTTTATTTTATATTTATGATATGGGAGACCTGCTTTTGTTATTTTACCTTTATGGGATGTAGTGGAAGAAGTGAGGTGTACAAAATATAGTTTTATAAAGTTATGGTAAAAATAAAGATGAATAAAATAATTATATAATAGTGAAATCAAAAGTATTAAAAAGTTAAATTGCACTATAATGAAACCAAATATGCCCATGGATGTTTATCTACGACGGTGTACAAAATATTTTTTTTAAAGTTATGTTAAAAATAAAATGAATAAAATAACTATATAGTAGTGAAATCAAAAGTAATAAAAAAAAGTCAAAATGCACTATAATGAAACCAAATATGCCCATGGCTGTTTATCCACTCCATTATAAGACTATATGTGTAGATTCATTTTTATACTCAATTTTTCACTATGAGATTCTTGGTCCTTTTATACTCAATTTTTCACTATGTACATTTTCGGTTTTTTTTAAACTCTCAATGTTATGCGTTTATTTTTAATTGTATTTTAATTAATTATGAGGATAAGGTTGGGGTGTGCATTTGTTATAGAGGTGGATTAGTAGCATAAGTTAATGATATATTATAACTATACTTAGTCATTAATGTTATGGTCAATTATAGTTATAAATAATCAACTATGGTAAACATATTTATTATTGGTTATTAAGTCAAAGGTTAATGGCTAATTCGTGGGATAGCATCAACTATAAATAACTATATGCAATCATGGTCCATCATTGAGCTTTAGGGGTGAGTGAGTTGGTAACTTGGTAGTATCATCCATTTGACATATCAAGACTACACTCAACAATGGTTAATTATAATCAATTGTAGTTAACTATATTTGTTTAAAATAATTAAATAAGAAGTTACAAATACACATCATCACCTCCCACCCAAATACACACCTTCATCTCCACCCTCATAAAAAATATGTAGAAATTAGACACAAAATAATCTAAAAATATGTATACAGAATGTACAGCTTTAACTCTTCTAATGGAGTACCTACTCTAAAAGGCATGTTTTTTGTATAAAGAATATAGTAGAGTAGATGTAACTTAATGTAGTGGTCATGTTTAATAGAGTCTTTCTGAACTATTGCTATATTGGAAAGACTTTCTACTGGATCAAAGGTGGACTAGTTTTATATGTAATCATCTTTATGAAGGAGCTCAGGTAGTTTCCTTGATTCACTAATGAATAGTAGGAAACTCTTTTTCTTTTGGAAAAAAAAGCTTTAACTCTTCTTCAAATAATCTCCACCACAAGTGTAAATAACTAGCAATTGCACATGAAGGTGCAAAAAGTGCGTTGTCATAAGGGGATGAGGTGTAAATCTATTATTAATATATCTAATTAAATATAAATATAAAGTAATTTTTTTACAGAAACAAATATATTTTGTATTATAAAGCAGGTGAGAAAATCGTAACAATTCAAGATTTACAATAGATTCAGAAACAAAATTTCTACATAGTGAACAATATATCTTTCAAGATTTCCTTCAACATAAGAAGTCCACATTACATTTAAAAACTTTAAAAAGGTTTTGAAACTATAGTACCTTATAAACCTTCCTAGAATAACTATGTAAGTGAAATACATGGATCATGAAATTTTTTTAAAAAAAATACCAATGTGGCCTTCTTCCATCAACTGCTCATTTAGCGCTTGATCCTAAGAGCTTGGTCCTTAAATTTTTCATATGGCAGTCAATTGAATTTTCTCCTCTTCCATTTCTCTTGAACCCACACTTTGTCTACAATGACACTGAGTTCCTTGAGTAAAACCCAAAATCATATTGAAATGTGTTTCAAATTCACCAATGAGTTTCTCCATTTTGTCCCCTTTCTCTTTGAATTTGGACTCAAGCACATATTTCCTAATGCTCTGGTGTTCCATATGAGAATTGATGTGTCAATAAATTTTTCATACCATCCATCTCGGAGTTTATCCTCATTAGCATCCTCTTGATTTACCTTATCTCACTTAGAGCTTATCCACCAACCATATCTCGATTTAAAGGATGAGCCATCCCTTTTCCATCTCACCACATAATGGCATAACAGTTCTCTAACCCAACAACTACAAAGTAATCTACATCGGAAATAGGAAATGAGGGTGAGAATCACATGCTAATCCCCTCCAAATATATTGAAACAAGGACCTATCACCAGTAACCTAAATCCACAATGGATTCATAAACTATCTTTAGCGCCTCGTAATTTACCTCTTCCTACAACCTATCATTTTTTGCTTAGCATTTTCAATATAGCCCCAACACTAGTTTCTTTGACATTTGCATTCAAGCATAAGGGTTCCAATGATATCCCACTTACAAAAAAGTTTCCAACCCATAGTGCCATCATATGATATGCCAACAATGAAAGATAAGGAGTAGAGGAGTCAAGGGTAAGTGAGGGAGAAAGGGTTCCCTTTATTGTGATAAATTTGACAAAACACTTTACACATTGCTTGGTACTCAATCACCGTGTGGAGGGCATGCCTATCTTTCCTCCATAAACTACATAAAACAAAAAAAAATATTAAAATGAGAATTCATATTTAACCTCCTAGCTTTTAAGGAAACCCTCTGATTTTGAAGTGCGCTTATAATTTTTGCACCAAGACTCCTTTGTCAAGTTTGACTACTTCGCTTGCTAGTCGATCCACGATACTAATGTTATGTCTCTTTATATGCAGAAATTTCAATTCCTTTAAACCTTGAAGATTCCAAGATATTATGTCATAGATCCTACATTGAACAGACCCTTTATTTGTAACTTGATTCCTTCCCTACTTAATGATGTTAAGGGAATCCCCAAAGATTGGAACCTATTGCAATCGAAGGCTTTTCACAATTTCAAACTATAAGAGTAAGGCATACACTTCGACTTGATTGTTCATCATTACACCCAATCCCCAAGAAAAATTTAATTCTTCTTTTCCATTGAGGACAATAAAACTCCCCCCCTTCCCCCGTACCTTCCACCCCAGGGTTTCTTTAAGAAGCTCCATCAAAAAATAGTTTGTATCCTTGTTGCAGAAAGAGCCAATTCTGAAATTCCTCTTTCTCAAGTTCTATATGCCACGAGGATGAATAGGAGTGGGGAGGGGAACTTGGATTGGAGGGCACTCCCAAGGGTAAAATCTCTTAACCAATCTATTTCCTTGATCATAAGAGGTTTTTGATCGAGGCTTTAACTCCTTTAGAAACTATTACTTTTACCATCAGAGGTTTGTCCCTTATAATTTTTCTAATAGTAGGCAAAATTCACAGTTGAAGATAGCTTTGTCTCATGTTATCCATATCTTCCAGCAAACATATTTTGGAGCTTCCATCCAAATTTTGCTTGGAAGCAATTTATGTTTTAAGGATCCATGATAAAAGGAGTTCCAAAGAAGGAAGAGATTTCTCTAGTGAGCAAGAAATATAACTTCACTTTCCAATTCAAAGACAAAAACCTTCTATACTTACTTGGCATACTTTCACTCCAGAAAAACATGCTTTTGGCATTTCCTCTTCTCTTTAACATTGAGAACATCTCGAAGGCCCTTATATTTTCCTTTTTCTTAACTTTTCTATTGTAAGGATTTTTCCATGTACTAAGGCACAAAATAATGCATTAATTTTAGGTAAATTTTCAACCTACCATATTTTCTACCATAGAGGAGAGGAGAGGGGGAGGGAAATATTTTGAAGAAGGTAACCATATCCTTCTCAAACTAAGTAAATTCCAAATTCCCCCTATCCTCTGCAATCCTTTTTCTTCAAGACATAAAGGGGCCACACCCTTTAACAGTGAATGCATCATGTCTAGAGGACATTTCGAGTCTTCCGATATATTTAGTTGTTTCCAATTATGCCACCTCCCATCACCATCACCATCACCATCCCATTCAGATATATCATACAAAAATATGCAACCATTTATGCTCATGTAATCCTTGGGATCTGCTAGTCGAGGTTTTATTGTTAGAGGGGGCAACCATGAATTGCATCATCCTATAAACTATTTTTTTCTACATTCCCTAGAATCCAATGCAGACCCTCTTCAATTAATTTCCCATATGCTTTGCACATTCACCAAATTCTTGACCTTGTTCCTTCCCAAAATCAGTATTCCAAGCCCTATAACCATGCTGCTTGAAAGTATTTCATTTTGAGAATTTCCTTCCACCATTCTATTTTTCCTGAGACCATTCTCCATATAATGTTGGAACCAATTGCTAAGTTCACCATCTTGGGCTCTTTTATACCTTCCCTTCCATGTGAAACCAAAGTTCTAATTGTTTCCCACTTTAAAATATGAATTTAATTTGATTGGTTTTACCTCGTTGCCACGAAACCTATGGATTTCCTTGTTAATCTTGAACATGACATATTCTAGAGAAAGAATTATAGAACACTAAATAAATGCAAAGAGGTAAGAAAATATTTTACTGGAGTGATCTTACCAATTAGATTAAGCCAATGTGCCCCCAAGCCTGAATTTTGATTTTCATCTTATGGTGGATATGAGCCTAGTCAACATCCTTTGATCGAGAGAGAGATATAGGGGTACCAAGATACCTTAAGGAATACCATTATTGTTATCCTATGAATACAGAAATAAAATATATACATCGCGATTGGGAGTAATGTTATAGTTGTAAATATTAATTTAAGTTATTTCATTTACCAAGCCACTTGATGCTTCTATAAATAGATCAAGAACATATTTAAATCATTGAGCATTGGTTATTGGCACTCCTCCAATGAAAATAGTATAATTTTCAAATTTATCTTGATTTATGTATTTTACTCCTCTGGTAATTAGGACCCCTAAAATATTCACTACCTCTCTCTCTCTTTATTTAACTTTCTACTAAGAGCTTCTGCCATTAAAATATATAGAAAATGGGATAAGTGGAAGCCTTACCTAATCCCCATGGAGGCCTGAAAAAATCCAAATAGCCTTCCATTTACCAAGGGGGCTATACATGGTCTTCCTATGCACTACTTTACCCATTTATTGAATATGGGTGAAAAAGCAAAATTTTCAAGCACAACAAACAAAACATTGTGTCTTACCATGTCAAAAGCATTAGCAAGATCTAATTTTATTACCATTCCATCTCCTCTATTGTAATTTGAGTGTGTGTTCCCTTGAATCGACACTATATTATCTATAATCTGTTATTTCTCCATGAATCCCCCTTGATTTTCTAAAATTGATTTGGGGAGGAGGTCCTTTATTATGTTTTAAAAAAAATGAGATAATCTCGTAAGCAACATTACAGAGGGAAATTGGTATGTACCTTCTCAAAGAAGAGGACTTGGTCCCCTTTGGAATCAAAGCAATAAAGGAGGTATTAGTTTATCCATCAATTTTGTCCCTTCCTCTTGTCCATCTAATCATTTTACATAGATCTTTCTTGATTGGTGTCCAATAGGCTCTGTAGAAAATTATGGGAAAGTTGTATAGGCATGGATTTTTATCCGGATTGAGGCTCCATATTGCTTCCAACACTTCCCTTTCTATTTTTGGGCTTTCTAGGTATTGATGTTCATAATTATTGATTAATGAGGGAATGCTTTGCAACATTATTACATTTTCACTATGACATGAGTTGGCTATCTTTGTATACAAATCTTTGAATTGTCTGCTTGTCTCCTCCTTGATGGTTGTGAAATCAGTTAGTTTATTTCCTTAATAATCATGGATTTCCTTTATTGTGTTTATAATATTTCTTCCTTTCGATTGCTTATGAAAGAAGGAGGTATTTCTCTTTCTAAATTGTTGCCATAAACTTATGGATTTCAACCTCCATATCTCTTCCTCCTCCTACATGCTAAGTGTAGATCTTGATTTAGTTCTTTTTTTTTGAATTTTTCCTACCACGATTTCCTAGTTTCCATCTATTGTTGTACTCCTCCAATTCAAATTGTAACTCTTTCCTTCTTTTCCTGGTGAGTGATAATGTTCTTTGGCCCAACTCTTCAAATCTCTTTGGCTAGTTCAAGCTTTGATTCCCAAATATAAGTAGGTGACCCCTTAACAAAGGTGTTCCAATTATCATTAATGATCTACAAAGCCTCCTTTTCCTCTAACCCTAAAGAATTAAAATTGAAATGTATAGGGCCTACGTCTTCAAGGACTTCCAAAGAAAGAAGGATTGGCCTATAATCTGAAGTCACTTGAGGGAGTATTTTAGATTGCAAATTTAAACCTATTAGGAGAAAGGAACTATGTATTATTAAATGGTCCAATCTGACTGATATATGCCTTGGTCCTATCATGTGATTCATCCATGTATAGATTCCTTTCATTGGAGGAGTGTCAATTAGGTCCAAGTATGCCATAAAGTCTTCCATTTTTCCCCAAAGGGATCTTTGACTAGACTTCCTCCTCTCCTTTCTTTGTACAAAATAGTTGCATTAAAATTGCATGTTACCACCATATTTTGGGTAAGGCCCTATTCATGAATAATTTCTAGAGACTTCCAGAATTCTATCTTTTCCTTATCATTATCATTTAAATGAATTGAGTGATGTTCCTTTCTCTTCCATTTATCCATCTGTATTACCTAGGCTTGTAGGGGCCTTCTTCATTGACATGTCTATTATTGCTTTCTTAACAAGGCATTTTTTGTTGGCTTCCCATTCCTTGTACTTACATTTAAAAGGAAGTTGTTCGCAACCCAACTTTTGTAAGTGAGGCGACCCATCCATTGATATTATTATTGCTTCTAGCAAACCCTTCTCTAAGTCCACTTCTACACAATTTCAAGTACAAGCATACATAAGGGCTTTCATATCAGTTCTATAAGGCTTGCATATGTTATTTGTGGCACACTACTTCCTTAGAGCCTCATCTATATAGCTTCTCAATAATAGGTGGTCCATTGAGGTTGGTTGATTGTGGAGTCCGAGCAACTACTAATTACATTTTAAGAGAAGAAATTGTTTTTCTAATGATATGCACGACATGGATTTGCAAGCTCAAATGAAGGGTTTCATTTTTGTTGTCAAAAGAGTGTACACAAGCAAAGACCAATTGCAAATTTTATATAATAAGAAGAAATCGTGTGTTGAACGGAATCCTACCATACCGAATAGTGGCAAATTTCCCTTAAAAAACACGAGAAAAACTTAGCAAAGACATGAGAATACTCGAGAAGCAAGAGTTTCTCAAGCCATTCACACCAGCATTTATGAATAGATTAAAGGATGGATCAAAATAGGGCCAAAGAGGGCATAATTACCATCAAAATACAACAAATTTGAGGTTCCTACATAAGTCACCAACAAAAAAATGGATGGGAAAAGTCGTGCATGATGCTTTGGCAATCCAGCGGGTGAATCATCATCTTAACAAAAATCCAATGTGGAGGTTGCGTGTAGTGGTAGCGGGGTGACAAGCGACAATACATTGTAGTGGTGGATGATCGATGGTAAAAAATACATCAATGATCGTCTAACACATGTAACGACTCTAAACTTTCCACATAATAAAATTGGATAGATCACTTCTATAAGAGGGAACACATAATAGTGTAATAGGACCATGGATTGTCGTCTTAACGCAGATCCAATGAGGAGGTTGCGTGCAATGGTAGTGGGATGGCAATCAACAATTCAAAAAATCAATGATAAAAAATACGTGGATGATCATCTATCTAGCTACTCTAATATTTTCACATAATAGATTGGATATATCACTTCTTCTTTTTTCACAGTAAAAATAACATACCATTTATATTAAAAACAGTATAAAGGGTACATACATGTTCTCCATTGGAAAATATTCGGCCCATACATAATATCACCGATCATAGCAAACAATCCACATGATAGGATCAAGCCCATACATGGCCACAACATACTAGCTCACAACCATAAAACCAAAACACAACAACATGACAAAAGGAACCCAAGGACCGCCATCGGTCAACCAAAAGAGCAGACCTGCCACTGCAGGATTAAGAAAGAACGAGCCCACAGCCAATCAGGTAAACCAAAACTCTCGGTAGAGAGTAATCCCCAAAACAGTAACAAAATATGAACCAAAATAAGAAACGACGCCAAACAAAATAGTCGCCTCATCGCAGGATCAAAACGAGCACTGGTCAAGTCGGAAGACCCCGAAGAGAGCCTAACAAGCTGTTGAACCTTATAAGTCTAAGATCCTGCATACAAAGAGTGAGAAAGCTTCCACAAAAATGTAGATCCAAAATTGCATGTAACCAAAAATTGCATGTAACCAAAAATAGGTAAATATAAAACCTATCTCAAAAATATATCCATGGAACTTTGAGAAATAACTTGATCCCCACACCAATCCTCCAAGAAGATTGTGCCTTCCGGAACAGATAAGGCCCTTTTTGGAAGCTCGTCTGCAAGAAGATTGAATTCCCTGAAAACGCGGAAGAACGAAATATGCCCAAAACTGCTGATGAGAATTCTAGTGTCCCTCAACCAGGAGTGTAACTGTAAAATGTTGACTGAAGAGACCTCCTTTGCCCAATTGATAATCACACTTGAGTCCCCCTGTACTTGGAGCAGAGGGATGGCACGAGCCTTAACAATGAATAGGAGCATCCAAAGTCCAATAAGTTCACTACACGTGTTTGAGCCCTGGCCACAATTCATCCACAACTTTAGATGATTACTGCCATCTAATAACACTAGTGCTCCAGCTCCGCTAATAGTAGCCCCCATTTGGGAGGTGCCGTCATAGAAGTTGCTGGAAAGACTTCCGGGCAGGGGTTAAATTTGATGGGCACCCTTACCCATCATGGAAAATTTTTTTGACGGTTTTGTTTTTAAAACTGCCCTGCATATAACTTTTAATAAAAGAAATTATCCTTTTATTAAAATTTATTCCTGGGAAGCCAAGAAATTGTGAAATTGGGATTTTCCTTACATTTATTAGAGTCATGGACCTGTTACCAATTTGTTATAGAGTAATTTGGTAATTCTCTAGACCTGCTACATACCAAAAAATAAGCGTGTACTCAATGTATATTGCATGGCTGAAAATTGAAATACTAACCATTGCCAATGCATGCTGGAGGTCCATAACTGCAACGAAAAATAGTGATATCTTCTCATCCTTACAATAGAAAGGTGGAAAACTCCTTTTCCCACTGCACTCAACTTTGGTAGTACAGAGAAATCCCCAATTATAGCTACCAATAATAATCTCCCTCCATCCAAACTTGGGATTTTCTATCCCTTTATCTTCAAAGGACTTTCTGCCCCTTGTGCCACTAGTACTGGATACATCCTGAGTGGGTATTTCTCAACATCTCATCTGTAAACACCCACAATGTACTATGAATATGGATCTAAATATCTAATAAACCTATAGTGGAACTCGAGTGAATGTTGGTTTTGCCGCATATCTATCTATCTATCTATCTATCTATAAGAGGGCATAATACGAAAGCTTTTATTTGGACATCAAACTTACATAGAATCAGTTTTGGTTTCTCCACACAAAGAATCTTTGAGCCAGCCTATGCCTTCCTTTCTTTTAACAAAGACAAAGTCTAGGATAGCATCTGTACAACCCTTAAAGGATATTACGGTTTACCTAACCTAAAGAGTAACCATGCATGGTCTGGGATACGCCTTCCTTAACCAATATAAATTCATAAGGAAAGTTCTGCTCTACATAGATGTTCATAAGGCAAGATGTGCAACTTGTATAGGGGATTTGTTTGAGCGATACAGACATAAAATAGATGAATTTCAGCTATACTAACCTTGCAAGGTTGGACAGCCAGGCTCCATAAGTGCATCGATTGTTCTCTTGTGCTCTGCAAATTGTTGCTCATGTTCTCACAAGTCACGACCAACCTGTCAATGCTCGTAGGTGCATGGATTGTTCTCTTGTGGTATGCAGACTGTTGCTCAGCGTTCTCACAAGTCACAAGTCACAAGGAGCCTGGCAATGCCCACTACCACTGGCCAGGGTTCTCAACTTCTCTGGTGTCCAGACTTGAGAGTCCGTGTTCCACTTCTCACTACCCAGTTCCCACTCTTTTTTTTCAAATAATGTCCATTCCATTTGTCAAGGCTTTAGGCCGCACACATGTCATTCCAAAGACAGTGATGCATTTATGAATTACACATGGAACTTAAAGGACACCAACAACTCCGTCGCTAGGCAGCCTGGGCTCCGCTGCTCCAGCCTCCAGCGAGGGCCCATGTTCCAGCCTCCGGGCCTCAGGTGAGTCGTGAGTCATTCCAATGACACATTTAAATTAATTGGAACCCACCAACTCTGTAGCCAGCCAGGCACAACAATGGGCACACAATAATTCAGAGTAGTCTGAGACTCCAGCTATTATATATAAATATAAATATATATATATATATAATTTGCATACTGGTAATTTTCGAGCATGCTCGTTCAATTGACAACTCCAAAAATTAAATAGACTTCACTGCTGACGTATATATTCCACGTCGACCAGTATTTGACGGGAAAAAAACACAAAAACAGGTATACGTCCGTCAAATTTAACCCCTGCTTCCGGGAGAATCGAAACAAGACGAGGAGCAAGGATGTGCTTCACCAGAAATCTTGAATCATCACTATTGAACTCCTTGAAAGTAGCAATAACCCTGCTACACAGCAGCGAAAAATAAGGCTATAAAAAGGAACGCCTAACATTATAATAACGAAAAGACATAAAAAAAATTGGAACCCTAAACATAAAGCATAAGCAAAGGTACAATAGGTGGTATGCAAAGGTTTCCCTTGGCATCTGCGAATAGTTGGTTTATTAAAGTGCAAAATATGCGAATATCCCATACACTAGAACGTGTCCCTTTCGAATGGGGCCTTGCCGTGGGCCGTATGATTTTATTTTCCTCGTTCCTCGTGCATACGTATTTTTCCTGCTCAACTGACGTCGCTCAGAGGGAGGATCCACTTAGTTCCACGGTTATAAAAAAAATTTCAAGCTCTTCAGAATAAAAGCCCTCTCAATTTTAAAGATTTTAAAGTTGGTTGTTTTAATGCTATTATATGATATTTGAATACCGCTTTAAAAAGTGCTATTTTTTCACTCAGGTTTTTTTAACATTATTCGCGATACGGATGTTTTTCTAATGTTTTTATTGATCGATTTTTTTAAGGTTGTTTCATAAAATCATAAATACCAACATTATTAATGATCAATTCTTTTACCTTTTTATTGATTGATGTTTTCTTTAAGGTTTTTCATATATCTTCATGATTGATCGTAGTATAATCATTATTTTTTGTCGGGCATGAATTGACAATTTTGTAACTAGTTACTACGTAGTGCTCCATTTTAAATTAAGAAATTGACATTTTCTTTACTTTAGTATTTAATATTGTTAATGGATCAGTTTTTTTAGGCCTTTATTGATCGGTATTTACTTTTAAGCCTGCATATATTTTCATAATTGATCCTAGCAAAATCATTTTACTTTGTCCTACATGAATTGACAATTTTGGCATGCACATGGGTTTACTAGTACACCATTTTAAATTTTGTTAATATTTAGCATTGAGTGAGATGAAGAGGAGCATTCATGAATAAGTATGAGCATTTTCCCTTGTCCTATATTTGGCATGTTTATGGGGTTACTATTGTACCATTATAAAATGGTTAATATTTAGTATTGAGTGGGATGAAAAGTAGTATTCATGAACATTTTAAGTATGAATATTGATATAGTTTGGAGATCTTAAGTTGAGGTAGGAAGAAATCACAAAGTCAAGGAGAAAATGTATAAGCATAATAGAGCGTGTATACGTGGAAGCAACTTGAATAGTGTGTAGTTTGGGAAGTGTATTAGAAAAATGCATAAGGAAAATAGAGGAGACATGTGACAAAAGAGGAGGAGCTCTTGGAGAGTAGTTAGAAGGTGCAAGCATATATATACATAACAATATTATTTGTCAATTAGGTCCAGCTCGAGTGGTTGTGGGATAGAGTGTTATCCTCCTTACCTAGGTTCTATCCCCTTAATGACATGTTGAGTGTCTTGTTGACTTGGCCTTGTGCTATGAAGAATCTAGGGTTTACCTTAGGTACCATCCTTGAAATGAGGGGAAGTGTCCCAGGGTTTGCCCCAAGATATTTACTTGGAAAAAAAAGATAACAATGTGCATAAACATTGACTTTGGAGATGTGCAGCAACAAGGGTGCATATATTCTCATGGAAGGAGAATAATGAGACATAAGATGGCATTGAAGGACATTGAAGTGATGTCCATTAGAGATGGAGGACATTGAATGGTGAAGATGGAATTGAAGAGGCAAACAAATGTTGAATACGTCGACATGCAGGGAAATAGTGGAGGGGGTAAACAAACTAGATAGTAAATAATTAAGATAAGCCTCAAGGAGGGAAATCAAGTCTAATTCTATAGTTGAGAGATGAGACTTGGTGAGGGATGATTAGGGAAGTTGAGAGCTCCAAAACTGTAATATGCATATTATGTACTTAATGACTTAATGGTAAGGAAGAGAGATATTGACTTAAGGTTGTGTATTTGATTTTGGTTGTGTAAGAAAATGCATGTTTATTTATGTGTGTTAACATTATCATTGTCTCTTTGTAATAATCAACTTATAAATCGTTGCACATTAAGATAGTGAATTTGGAAACATGCACTCAACTTCATCAGAGCACAAAACTCTAGTTTTGAAGGCCCTATCATCTTTCCTCAATTATAATCCATTCCCATAAGTCCAAATACCTCTTCCATTTATTTACTTCAAAGGTGTTTACCTTGAAATTCGCAACTCCAATTCCCAAGAAACTTGACCAAGGATTAAGGATATTTCTAGGATTAGAGCTTGGATGTAACACATATAAAACTCATTGAGAAAATTATAAACCAATGGCAAGGTAAACTGAGGAAAGAAAGCAACAATAAGAGATAAATTCATCAAGAGAACGAACCCACTAAAGTAGAAGAAAAAAAAAAACGGAAAAAAAAACTCTACCAATGACCTCTTTTAAAGAATGAAGGGTCATGGTTAGAGATAACAAATATTCCTAAATTTTAAATGGTATGCATGGATGAGACAAACGAGGGAGGTTACACAAATTTTTAATTCTCAATGGTAAGAATTGTTTTTCTTGGTGGATAAAAATTAACATCCAACAAGTAACAAAAGTTTTATCAAGTTCCACACGTATCATTGTCTTAATTGTATAATTCACTATCATGTTGTGATATCCCCACAAGTAAACTTAGTCAATTTTTTTTTCTAGTGCATGTGAATATCAGTTATACTAGACATAGATCCTCCATCATATGACATTATACAAAAATCAACACATCGTGGACATAAATAATTGTATAATTCACTATCATGTTGTGATATCCCCACAAGTAAACTTAGTCAATTTTTTTCCTAGTGCATGTGAATCTCAGTTATACTAGACATAGATCCTCCATCATATGACATTATACAAAAATCAACACATCGTGGACATAAAATCCATGTACCTTCTTCTTCTTATTCAAAAACATTTATCTTCTCCCTATTTTCTTTTGTTTGGTGTATAATAATATTTTATAATCATATCTATGGTAAATATTATTATATATTTAAATATCTTTATATTTTGAAATTATGGATTCATAGCATAAGTTGTGGATCCACTAATATGACTTCCTTTCCATATAAAGCTACAATACGAGCCTTGGGATCTTTAGCACAAGCTTGATACATAGAAATCCAACCATTAGATTGATTTGCAGACACATAATGGTAGGGTGTTGTAGAGATGTATATGTCTATTCCTAACAACAACCAGGCCTAATATTTCATTGAAAGAGAAAACATTTTACTAAGTAAATAATCATATGAGCAAGGAGTATTTCAAAAATTAAGGACCAGAATATTAGATGTGGTTCCAAAGTTGACCCCTTAATTTAAAGGAAATAAACAAGATGTATGGTTTGAGTGGCAAGAAGACAAAGAAAAAGGAAGAGGAAAATTGTAGTTCACTTGCAATAAGGGTGGTTAGGGCTTGTTGTCCCCTTCATTTTTTTTGGATGATGACTCAATTCGATAATGTTAGTGCACTGCTTTGGGTTTTTCAAAGGATGATTTACCATAATGGAACCAATGTAATATACGCATAATGAATTCAATGCCACACAAAGTAAGAAATCACAACCAATTATTTCATATAAGTGACACAGTTTCAAGTTGTATTCCTTGATGTTCAAGGCTAGAATCAATAGACAATGAATTTGACATTAATGTAACCTATTGAGTTTGTTGGATTAGGTCTTTTTGACTCTACCATGATGTGTAGTACATGATGAAGTTGTATATCTATCTTGCATTGGTTCTATTGAAAATTATTGTTGTTAGTTGTTGGTGTTGTTGGTCCTGTTGCAATTAGTGCTATGGTCCATTATATATTTTCTAGTGATTGTTGAAATTAATGGAATCACACCTTTGGTTTTGAGTACCTATGTGTTTATGGTGTATTATGATGATGTTTAGACTATTTTATTTCATTATGTTTTTCTAGTTAAAGTATCAATCTATCTGTGTTGTTATGAATGTTGTTGATCCATTGCCATGGGACTTATATCCCTCACATCTCACCAACATAGATCCTCTATAGAAATGAATTATTTTCTTTACCTGTTCATAATTGATTATAAGGCCTATGCCCAATGAAATTATAGGTACAAACTTCCCTGGTCATCTAATTCTAGATGGATTTGTTGTTGGCTTTGTAATACCAAGGAAAATACCATCAATGGGAAAAAACAATTGCCCCTCTTGTTAGTTCCAAATCAAACCTATGTTGTGCAATATACCAATCAACAACAAATTTGTAACTATTTTAATGAAACTGAAATGCCAGCATGTACTCAATCTTGATGGGAACAATGCACCAATTCAAGATATTTATACTAATGGGTGGAGATATATATCAATATCCTCAAGTGACATGTATGCCAAAATTGATTGATGTACATTCACAAGTCAATAAATTAATGAAATGATTATCACTTCAACCATGTTTCTCTTTTAAAAAGAAAGCACATACAGTTACTTTCAAATCTTAAATATACGGATCCAGTTGAATGATATGGTGTTAGGATCCAAGATTGTATCTCAGGAATTGCAAATGGAAATGGAAACCTATAGGAGATGGGTTTAGGTTACTTGGATGAAGAATCATGGATACCTTCCAAAATTATTTATGTTGGCAATGGCATATGGTTGGCTTGGCGTTATATTGGAATCACCAGAGGATGCCTCTTCTCCACTTAATGGGATTTGGATGTGGGGTTCTTATATGATGAAAATGAAGAGATAGTCACCGTTTTTTTATGCTCATTCAGAAAGATGCTTCAAACAGGCGGTGTGGGTAAAGATTCCAATGTTACCCATTGAACTCTAGTCGAGCATTGTTTTCTCTAGGATTGGGGACTCGCTTGGTGTTTTCTTAAAAGTGGATTTTGGCTTCTTCGATTCAGGTATCTATACCGTGGAAAAAATATTGGTTGAGTTAGACCTTAGAGAGGGTCTACCTGAGGATATCTCCATCAGCAGGGGAGATAAAACTTGGATTTAGCCTATGGATTACATTGGCATCCCTTTCAAGTGTGTTAGATGTCACAAATATGGGCATATAGCTCACAAGTTTTCATTTCCATTTGATAAGAATATCTGGTTCCGCAAGGAATTAGGAATCCTGGATGTGAGTGGAGGAGACTTATTCAATACCTTTCAGAGCAATTTGCAGGAGAATTAGAAGTCCCCCATAGTTCTAGATATAAGCACGCATAATAGATTGTCACGAGATCTTCCCTTAGAGAAGGATATGGTTTTTCTCGGGCCTGTAGAGGGAAGGATGGAAGACCTCAATGGGTTGTCTAGGGAATCAGATCTGGTGGAAGGGTCGCAAGATTGGGTTCCAGTGAAGGAGATGACTCATCCTTCTTCTTCCTTTGGGAGTGGAGGTAGGCTCTCGTCTTTCTCTTTCAAAGAATCAAGGCTTCTTCATCTATTGTAGAATGTTACTGGTAAGTGATTTTCCCCTTCACATTTGCCATGTTATTTTGGAAATGCTTTATGGGATGACCTGGAAGATGGGATAGATATGTCTCTACCTTTTTCTGATGGATAAGGATTGGAGAGAAGTGTTGATATGGCTTGGATTAGGATAATTTGATGCTTTGGTATTGTAAGGATTCTTGGTCTTCTACAAAGGATATGGGGTTAAGCTCAGAGTCTTTGGTGCCATTATGGAGAATGGAGTCTTTCCCTAGGAAGTGCCAGTTTCCTAGTCCTCTTGTGTTGTTGTCAAATGTTGAGAAGGAGGGCTCTTTATCTTGGGGGAGGTGCGAGATGTAGGGGATAAACCCTTGTTGATGTTATATTTGGATATGCCCTCGTTGGATAATCACCTTTGTATGTAGAGAAGAGCATGGTAGCTCCATTGGAAGAGACCTCCCTCGATGAACCTTCTAGGATTTTGGAAAGGATGGAAGGGAAAGCCCTCTTTCTATTTGGGTTGATTATGTTTTTGAAAGTGTTTTGTCTTATGTGGATAGGATGAGTTTTGAGTTTGTAATGTCGGGACTTCAGGACCCCAGAGATTCTCAGGATGAGGCTCCTTCTTTCGTGAGGCAAATTAAATATAGTTATAATTTGAGTTCTATGTATGGAAATAAGGGGAGTCGAAAACGAGGGTTATGAGGTAATTTGCAGATTTACCCAAGATTGAGAGGTAGGCAATCTATCCTAAATTCGGCACGGGCATATGAAATTATTGATGTGAGAACAAAAAGGAAAATGACGTTGAAAAGGTTGCTTAGAGAATGTAGACCTAGAGTAGATTTAACCTAATGTTGACAATGTCCCTCAATTGCAGAGAGTTGGGGCTACCCTTGAAGAAACTAGCCCTGAAGCATTTGATTTTTGTGAGTAGAACTTTGGTGATTTTTCTGCAAGAATCCTTGGCAAGTGGTGATATCATTACTCTGATGACCTCAAAAGGCTTCTCCCTGGATGGGATTTTGTTTGTGTGGATGTAGCAAGTTGGTTGGGAGGATTAATTACTGGATGGATCACTAATCATTTCCTCTATGTTAATAGTTGGGGCTTCCAATCTAGCTTGGTTACTATGTTGTTTTCTATGGAGCTTGGTTTTGCGTGCTCCTTTATGAATTTTTATGGTCTTAATCACCAAAGAATGGACTATTCAAATAGGTTGTTCAATGTGGTTTAAATTTCTTGTCTATGGAGAGATTAGTGATGGGAGGAGATTTCAATTTATCTTTAGGGGTCGCTGAAATTTGGGGGAAGTCGGTTCAGGGGGACTTTCTCTCTCACTATTTCATTATAAAGTTATCATAATATTCCTTCATCGATATCCTTCCAATCTAGATGAGACCGTCTTGGAAAAATATGAGAGTTGAGGATGCCTATATTGTGAAAAGATTAGATAGATTCCTCGTTAATATGGGATCTCTTAGATTTTCTTCATATGTACGACAGTGGATAGTAGAAGGTTGTGAGTCGGATCATCATCCAGGTTTTTTGGAACTGTTGCAGGGACAAAAAAGACCACCTATCCCTTTTAAGTTTGATTCTTTATGGTTGCAAGATGTTAGAGAGATGAATGAAAGAGCGTGGGTGCCTTGTGATGCTTTCAATCCAACTTCTGCAGGAATTTAATTTAATAATAATCTTAAGAATACCAAGAAGATGGTGGTTCCTTGGATCACTGAGAAGAAAAAAGATAAACATGCTGAGCTCCTCGTTAATATGGGATCTCTTAGATTTTCTTCATATGTACGACAGTGGATAGGAGAAGGTTGTGAGTCGGATCATCATCCAGGTTTTTTGGAACTGTTGCAGGGACAAAAAAGACCACCTAGCCCTTTTAAGTTTGATTCTTTATGGTTGCAAGATGTTAGAGAGATGAATGAAAGAGCATGGGTGCCTTATGATGCTTTCAATCCAACTTCTGCAGGAATTTAATTTAATAATAATCTTAAGAATACCAAGAAGATGGTGGTTCCTTAGATCACTGAGAAGAAAAAAGATAAACATGTTGAGCTCAATAGAATTGAAGCATCTCTGGAGGAGTTTTATGCAAATAACCCTGGGGTGTTTTCGACTGGAAAAAAAAAAAAAAAAAAAAAAATATATATATATATATATATATATATATATATATATATATATATATATATATACATATATATATATATATATATATATATATATTAATATTATTGGAGGAAGAGGCTCCTGTGAGGTTGAAGAGTAGAGTGATTTGGTTATAGAAGGGTGACAACAATCCAATTTTTTTTCATAATTACATCCAGCATAGGAAGAACTCTAATTCCATATGGAATCTCCATGATGAGGATGGTAATGAGGTGGTTGGTCATGAATATTTGATAAGCACATGTGTGAGACATTTCAATAAGGTTTATAAGGAATACCAAGAATCAAATATCATCCACATGATGAGATTATGTGCTTCTTTTCCCATGCTTGTGAGTGAAGATCATAATAGAGACCTCCAGCTCCTTGTGACTGCTAAGGAGTTAAAGGAAGCCGGGAGTTCGATGCAAGTAGATAAAATCCCCAGACCAGAGGGATGGTTGATGGATTTTTTTGTTGGCTTTATGGAATTATTCAAAATTTACTTAGTGGTTGTAATCAAAGAGTCCAAGGTAAAAGGGAGGATATTATTTTTTTTAATTCCACGTTTACAGTTCTCATTCCAAAGAAATACTTCGACCAATATTTCGAGGAGTACTGATCGATATCTTTGTGTAATTGCATTTATTAACTTACAACAAAGGTCGTAGCCAGAAGGGTCAGTATAATTCTCTCCAAGGAGCTTCTTCAGGATCAATTTTATTTTTTAGAGGGGAGGAAAATCCACGATGCCATAGGGACGAACTAGGAGGTCCTTCACTCGGTCAAGACAAAAAATCTGTTAGCAACTGTTTTAAAAGTCGATTTAAAAAGAGCATATGATAAAGTAAATTGGATTTATTTACGCTTGGTTCTCCTTCAGATTGGTTTTTAGTTGGCCACACTGAATTGGATTATGTCTTGTGTTCAAATTGTTTCCTTTGTTGTGTTGATTAATGTCATGGCATCTCCTTTCTTTATATTGGGGAGAGGGCTCAGACAAGGATGTCCCTTGTCTCTATCATTGTTTATTTTGGTTGTAGAAGGCTTCAACACACACACATATATATAGAGAAAGCAATGTTTTTGGGTTCCCTCAAAAGAGTTAAGATAGGGGGAACTCTATGTGTTACTCACCTGCTTTTCGTTGATGACATTTTGTTATTTTGTGATGGTTACAGAAGAGGTGTCAATAAGTTTAAATGTTTATTGGAATCCTTTTATCGCACTATTGGAATGACTATTAACTATGCAATATCCTCCATTACTCTCATGAATTTAGATTTTGAGAGTACCCAATGGATTAAAACTCAATTTGATTTTCCAATTAAGGAATCTCAGTTGGGCATTAAATACTTGGGATATGTTATCAAGCCTAATTATTATGTTTTGAAAGACTGGGAATGGTTGGTTGGAAATATTGAAAAAATGATCCATCTATGGTGCAACTTATGGCTCTCTAGAGGAGGAAGAATTATTTTTTCTTAAATAAGTTCTAGACGCTATCCCTATTTTCCGGTTCTCAATGGCTCATGTGCCAAGTGGGATCAAGAATCACATAAGGAAGTTTTGTTTTAATTTTTTTTTTAATGGAAATAAGAAGGAAAAGTCTCACCATTGGATTGATTGGAATAAGATTTATTTTCCAAAGGAGTTTAGGGGATGGGGATTCAAGCATCCACATAGCTTTGCTAAGGCACTGTCGGCTAAGAGTATTTGGAGGATCCTTACGAATGGAAATTTACAGACTAAAGTTGTTGATCAAAAGTACATGTTCCCCCTCTCCATTGAAGAATGGTTTTGTGATCGCAATAAGAATGTTAGAAATATTTCAACTATGTGGAGAGACTCCTTGCAAGATTTTTATTTAATAACTGACTGGATAACTTGGCAGGTTGGTAATGCCAGAAGGCTTAGATTGTGATCTGATCTGTGGGTGGGTTGTAATGATTCCTATGTCTTACCTGAACATCTAGTGGTATCTTTGCAGGAACAAGGTTTCAAATTTATTTTCCAGATCAATTTTGGGGAGAATAATGACCTACAGACACAGCGTTGGTTACAAGACAAACATTTTGGATTTGATAATAGTGATAAAATTTAGTGGGACAATTTTGTCAAGTCCCTTCATGAATGTCATGTCTGATTGGGAAATAGAGTGGATGAGATTATATGGATCAAAAATCTTGAAGGAGGCAGTTATGTTCCAAGACTTGGATATTTAGTTGAAAGAGAAGAAGAGGATCTTCCTCCTCCTCTATGGTGGCACTCTACTATTTGGTCTCTAGAATGTCCGTTAAAGGAAAAGTTGTCGTTTGGTTGGCTTTGACAAAAAGAATTCCAGTTTGGGATTTTTTAAAATATAAATTCTATGAAGGGCCTGGGATATGCCCTCTTTGGAGAAACGATGAGGAGTTGGTGTCCCATATTTTTATTTTTTGCTCCTACTTCCAACGAATATGGAGAACCGTCTCGCAAGCCAAAGGTTTTATGTTTGATTGGAACGGTGATGATCTACAGGTCACCTTGAAATCATGGTTTAATGACAAGCACGCCTCGGTTTATAGACTCCTTCCAGTATTGGTTATTTGGGACTCTTGGTTAGTGTGCAATTAAGCCACGCTCAAAGACAAAATGATCCCCCCCGATGTCTATGCTCTCAAAATCTTAGCATTTTTTTATTCCTTTCCTCAAAAGAAGGTTACTCCAAAGATGAGGACAATTCTGGTGGAGGTCATCAATAAATCCTTTCGATGGTGTTTCTTTGATGGAGCGTCACAAGGGGATCCAACTTATGGTGGTCCAAGTGGTATTATTTTTTTCGCTAATTCAGCCTGGACCAAATTTGCAGTGGGGACCAATTTATGTTCCAATAACTCAGCAGAACTTTTGGCTTTGAAGATGGTTCTGCTCCAATCTCTTTTAATGGGGATATGCAAAATACAAGTGTTCGGGGACTCCCTGATAGTCATTAATTGGTTGAAGATGAACAGATCGCCTAATTTTTTTTTCTTAAAGCCCCTTTTTGAAGAAGTCTCCAGAATTGACGCTCTTTTTCAGTCAATCAACTTTTGTCACATTTATAGAGAAAGAAATCGTGAAGTTGATAAGCTCTCTAAGGAAGGTTTGTTGCTGGGCGAGGGTATAAGGAAAAGATGGGAGTGACATAATGATAACTTATTGGAGGATGACCCTAGGCATATCCTTTTTTGATTCTATAAAGACCCAAAATGTGTCTACTGTTTATACCTATATTTTTGGGCTACATATTTTGAAAGTTTTTATTGTTAACGCTTAAAATTTGCACACATGCGACATTTTGGAAATTCATTCAGTAAGGAATCATCAACATAAAGAATGCATCTCACCACATGCATCCTCAACAGATCCAAAAAATAACATGAGTCCATAAGTGTCAAAAAGCAGTTAAAAGAAAGGGTAACGTGGGAATACACTGTTAACCCATGCCATAGTGTAGGTTACCTGAACAATGCTTGCGCTACACCCACAAAGATTTCCCTTTGATAGTCGTGCTACTATCGAAACAATGGGACCATTAACTCCCAGGGGTGCATAGAAGGCTCAATCCTCTCCAAGGATCTGAATTTGGCTCCTCACACACTTGGTGGAATTAATTGGCCCCCCTTTTGTACATTGCAAGTAGTTCATGGAGAGGGTGAGTTCACATTTGGATCTAGTTGTTTGTTGGACTCCTCTTGTCCTATAAAAGGAAGTCATTGTCATGCATTTGGTAGAGAGAAATCAAGAGCAAGGTTATATTGTTGGATTTTAGTTGGAGCTTCCTCATAGCCCACCACTTCCTATCATTGTGAGCATTCCCAAGCTCCATTGTCACCTTCCTTCAAGGGACAAGAGTTTCTCTCCATTGTTCTACAATCTACTTATCATTTAGTTTGGACAAAAAGGGTCTCCCTAAGAGATATTGTTGGCTCCCTTGAATCTCACACATCCTGGGTGTTGTACAACTATACCATTGGGCAATACGAAAGTGGTTTAGCATATCTTGGATTGTTATTGGAGTTTGCATTCTCCCCCCATCTCTTTTATTTTTCCTTTTATCAATATTTCTTTGTTTGTATGTGAATTACATTAACAATCTATTGCAGGATCACTTTGAGGAATACCAAGCAACACACATAGGGGATCCAAGGACTAAGGCCTTGCTGCAACCTACAAGGCTTAGCCCCTTACCAAGTGGAAGAGTACACTTATGCAATTTTTTCCACAACATTTACAAATGTTGAGAGTTTTTTTGTGATATCAATTTACAATTTTTGAATTCTTGTATAGATCTTTATGACATAAGTTTTTTAGATGAAAAATAATCTCGACAAATTTTTATGTTGATATGTATGAAAGGTCGTGAGACCATGTAAAATGTGTTTTTTTTTAACATAGAAAATTGCGATTTTTTTTTTTCGTGGAAAAAAAATTGTAGTAGTTAGCTGAACAATTCTGTAAAGTATTTTGAGATATGTATTGAAAAAAATAATAGTAAGGCCTCTAAACCTATGTACAAGGTGGTTGATTTAAATAAAATGAACTGCACCTTTTTTTTTCCGGCAAAAACAAAAATGATATAAGATATAATATTTTATAAAATGTAGCAACTAAAGATATCAATAAAATTTGAACATAAATACCTAAAAATTTTAATTATAATTATCACCACATCAATAACCAATAATTTTTTTTCAAACGAAAAAAGAAAATTGTAACTTGTTATTCTTTGAATCAAAGTCACAACTACATATCCACAAAAAATGAGAGTATATCAGCCAAGCAAATTATCAACTAAAAGCAATCCAGTAACTCTCACAATACCAACTGTTCATCAAAACAACAACACAATAGTTTAACAACAAAAACCCAAAACATGGTCCAAACTAAAACTAACTTCACTTTATGCTTCCAACACATGCAACCTGAAAAGGATAACTATCAAAAGACAAAATAAGATCCATAATCAATGAGGCTATGATCATAAAACTCCTCGAAAAACATCAAACCATCCATAATGCCAATTTCATGCTTTGATAGACTATCAACTTCCTGATTTAAAATGCGGTAGATATGGGTGAAGATAATGAAAACAAAGTGATTAGTCAACTCTACAACCTTTTTCATCAATAATCAATATTATTATTACTATTTTATTATTAAAAATATTTATTTATTTATTTTTATTTTTCAACATTATAAATGAAAGTTGACCGTTTTCTTAATATTAATATTACTATTTTATTATTAAAAAATTTTATTTATTTATTTTTATTTTTCAACATTGTAAATAAAAGTTAACTTTTTCTTAATATTATCTAAAAGCATCCTTTCATTGGTTATCCATACCATCAATGCACATATACAAAGTGGTGCACATATATGCAAAACTCAAAATCAAAATATATGATTAATTTATAACCAATATTTTTATGACATGTATTTGTAGATGTGTTTATTTATCCACATATGTATTTTTTATATTATGTAATTGGGTTTAAGTCGAATAATTATGGAAGTTAGTATTAACTATTATCCTTCTTTAAAGGGTTGTCCTTGATTATTTAAAAAATATTTTTACATATATTTAAAAAATAATTTAAATACTTTATTTTTTATTATAATATTAGTAAATATAAAAATAATATTATTTTTATTTTTATTTTTTAAATTTAATAAAATCAAAATTAATCTATATAAACATTAATAACCCCTCTCTATCTGTAACAAAGACACTTCTAACTTCTTTTCGCAAATCCTTACCCCGTATCAAAAAGAGTTGAAATCGAAAGTAAAGAGAATCAAATTGAGAACAGATAGCAACCCAAATTTGGAATCCCATACCTAAAACATAAGCCCAAATTTGGAATCCCATACCTAAAACATAAGCCCAAATTTGGAATTTATTGTCACCAAATCTAGTGGTAGGTAGCCAGGTTTTTCAACTTTATGCTTGTCATGCAATCGATCTCCACTTTGTCTTTTTTTTTTATAACAAAGTGCAGAATATCTGCTATACTTGAACACCGGTCCCTTTCTCATGGGCCTTGTCATTTTATTTCCCTTCTTCCTCTTCACATGTTTTATCTCATTTGAATATCATTTAAAAAATTGACGTATGGATGTCATATTCTGGGCACCTTTTTATTGATTGGTATTTGCTTTAAGTTTTTTCGAATATTTGATGATTGATCCTAGTGTAATCATTTTCCTTTGCGCTGTATGAATTGACATTATTGACATGCCTATACATCAATAATGTTTCAACATTTTTCCTCACTGAAATATGGATCGATACTAGTTTTTACTTTTTTAGGTTTTTATTATTTTGATATTTATTTAAAAAAAATTCATAGTTTTCTAGGAATCTTTATGATTGGTATAATACTTAAAAAAGATTACCAGCTAATTCCAATTATCATATGTTGGGTGATAAGGAACATTAGAAATGCATTAATTTTTTAAGACAAATTTCCAGTAATTACTTCTGGTATGATCAAGATTATTAATATGTATAGGGAGCTGCGTCCTTCACAAGCTAAAGCTTCTAAAATTAGAATTATTGAAGATCTTCCTTGTATTGATGAGGCTTATCGTTTTTTGATGATGCAACATTGGATGGTAGATGTGCTGCTGGTGCATATATTTTTTTAAATAGAGCACACTCTTTCAGATTGAAGCTAAATTGTGGCATTGGCACCAACATAAAGGCTGAATTACTAACTCTTTGGTGTCAGATCGGGTTTGCAGATATTTTGGGCATTGACACTATAAAGATTTTTAGGGATTTTCTGATAGTTGTGAATTGGGAAAAAAAATATGGTGATCTACAATCCATTGTGCTTCATTAGTGCTGCAAAAGAATTGAAGGAATTATGCACAGTTTCACAGCTGGGAGATTCAAGATATATTGAGGAAATTAATTCTACTGTTGATTCCCTCTTGAAGGATGCTTTGCTATAGAATGAAGGCTTCTTATATTGGGAAGAATATATTGATGACCAGCTGGAACATGATGGTCATATCTACTTTTTTTATTAATAGCTTTAAGGCGGTTTAGGATGATCATCTCTCATATTTTTGTGGATTATGATTCCCCTGTCTGTTCTTTTAGCACTATATGTCAAATGGTTTGTAACTGATGGATAGTAATTATTGGACTTGGTTGTAATTGTGGATAACTGAACTGTATTTCTCTACTGGACAGTTCTTGGATACTTTATGTACTTTTTGATTCGAAAGAATAACAAAAGTATGCCTTTTTTTCTTCTTGAAAAAAAATCATTATTGATTTTAACATCATACTTATTTTGTTTTTATATTCTTATTATTGATCTTATTGCAATTATTGATAATTTTGGCATGTTCCTATGGTTTTTAGTTTTCCATTCTAAATTTGGTTAATATTTTGTATCGAGAAAGATGGAAAGGAACATTCATGGTAGAAATAATTTGGAGTGGGGAGAAATCACAAAGTTAAGTTTAGGAAGAACAACATAATCATAATAGAGTTTCTCTATGTGGAATCAATTTGAATAGCATGCAGTTTGATAAGTCCCTAATTTAAGTATTCTACAAATTGGTCATTCATTAGCCATTTATAATAGTGGGAACATAAATCTACATTTTTAGCCTGAAATTCATAAATCTAAAGAAAGCACCACCAATACAAAAGTTCATCTAAAGAAAGCACCACCAATACAAAAGTCAACTAGAGAAAAGCAAGGAATAATGGGTGGGAAATTCATGTGTTGAGAGCACAAACAATGCAAAAGAAAAAACAAACCAAAATGGGGGAGAAACAAACCCTAACAATGGGTTCTTTTAAAGATGAAGGGTCCCGTGGAAAACCCCTGGCACTTGCCCTCATTTCAAGGATGTATCCAAACTAATTCTAGATTCTTGAAGGCACAGTGCGAAGTCAACAATAGTGTTCGAAGCCATTGCTATAATATACTCATTGTGAGCTCAACATTTCAATTATAGGAATAGAACCTAGGTGGGGCAGATAACACTCCCTCTCACAACCACTCAGGCTCTGGACTCAATTCACACACACACACACACACACACACACACACACATATATGCATGCCTATGGATGAATCTCACCTTTGAAGGCTATGGATAATTAATATGGACTAGATGTTTGTTGGAATGGATCTTAGAACCCAATCATTATGTCATGCCTTTCAGAAGTTCATAGCAATATTCATTAATTTGTTGTAGGTTGTCATGTACATGATTTGGGCCCAATGGTAAGAACGTGTGCTATCTTTGGGGAGGTCACATGTTCAATTCTGGTGGGGGGTAGGGCTGCACATAGTGACTCGTCATAGTGAAGCTAAAAGAGTAGGCATACCCTTGATGTGAAGTCTCAACCCAAGTTGGCCTATGAGTTATTGGTATATGTGGCTTGCGGGTTGTTGCATGTCATATACTCTTGGGAGGTTGCTAAGTTCCCATGGTTAAAAAAAATAAATTTATTGTGGGTTGTCTATTGTTTAATAATATTATTTGTATTGGTAAAATTTATTCCATTGTATACCTTCATGAAAATCAATACAAATGAGCATAAAATTCATACACCTTCTAAAACATATATATTTTTATATTTTCTTTTGTTTGATTTATTGCATAGAGAGTAGCGAGGTGCTCTACAGCCCAGTATGGGGAAAATTTGTCACATTATGTTACGTAATGTTCCCAAAAATTAAAAAGTAAATAAAAAGTTAATTAAAAAAATTCATGTTGGTTCGTAACGGTGTAGACTAAATATTCTACATTTTCAACTTTTTTGGAGCATATTTTTCATCTTATTTTCGTTGGAAATCTTAAAAAAAAACCCACCTTAAAGTCCAAAACCTAGAATAAAATAAATTAAAACCAACATAAATTTCCATCTTATCAAGGAGGGACCAAATTTCGAGGTGTAATTTTTTTTTCAAGGTGGAATTTTTTTCTTGAAGTGTAAAAATAAATATTACTCCTCAAGGACTTGGATTCCTCTCGATGCTTGATGGATCCGGGTTTAAGATGGATCTATACCTGTTATTGCACCGAGTGAAACGAGGTTCTCTACAGCCCAGTATAGGGGAGATGTTGTAACGTGATGTAACGTTTGTAACAAAATAACTAAAAAAATTCATGTCGGCTCATAAAATAAAAAATTATGGAAAGTATTTAAAAAAAATCCATGTTGGTTCATAAAATAAAATATTGTGAAAAGTAATTAAAAAATAGATGTTCGTTTATAAAATAAAAACTTAAAACTTAAAGCCGGATCTATCAATCAAGAGAGATCAAATTTCTTGAGCTTAAATTTAAAAAAAGAAATATACCTCAAGAAATTGGATCCCTCTCGGTGCTTGATAGATACGGGTTTAAGATGGATCTATGCTCGTAATATCTATAGTTATACTTTAAAATTGTGGATTCACCATTAAAGATTCGATAACTCTATATAACTCTTTTTATGGTATTTGTGCATGAACACATTTCTACATACAAAGAGGCCCCTTACCTTAAAAATAGATTATTATTATTATTATTACATTTTTTTGAAGTTAAATTTATACTAATAACCTAAATACCTTATAAAAAATTATATACATAATCAATTTTGACATACTCTTTTCAATAAAATAAAAATTTCAAATTTACTCTTTTCAATAAAAATAAATTTCCCAATACCCAATATTCTTACTCTTTTCAATAAAATAAAATTCCCAATTCCTAAATTTTTTTAGTCAATAAAAAGAAATTTCCCAATATCCAATATTTTTACACTTTTTAATAAAATAAAATTCCCAATTCCTAAATTTTTAGTCAAATATCCTTACTCTTTTCAATAAAATAAATTTCCCAATTCAGTTTTTTTTTTTAATATCCTTAACTCATCCATATGTAAAACTAACACTCTTAGGACCTCTTATCTCAGTACTATATTACCACCACCCCCAAAAGAACCACCAACACCCCCACCAAAAAAAATTGATCAAATCTCTTTGAAAATATAAAATCCATCAGTAAACATTATGATACCATAAATTCAAACCTTAATTTCCCAAATTCTAGTAGTTGTTGCTAGTCCTTTCTACACGTTATGTTTTTGTAAATAACTTACAGTGACCCTCCTCATCCCATCACCTTTTAAAGTGATACAATTTGCTTTAACTTCAAAATGTCCGCCAGTTATCTTTCTTAATTTACTTTAATTTTAGATTAAATATATTGAGCTGTCTTCGACATGTAAGAACGGTCTAATCTTCTCAATTATATGTGGCTGCCAGTTGGCAAAAGCCCCAGGAATCGAATCGTCGATAAACGGCTTCATTAGGAGGTTCCACGTGGCGCTATTAGCAGCGGCCCTAGCTAAGTTTAGATTACCTCTTAGATTAGCGGTAATCATCGTTGTGAGCCACAAATTAGCTGTCCCCGCGTCGCCCGAAACGTCCCCGGGCTCTATATATTCCGCTCTTTCCATTTCCATGTTTCATATCATCGTGGAGTATTCGATTGCCTCTGCACTTTCAATCGGAGAAGAGATTATTCGTTCGGTTGGTTCCGCAAGGGTTTCTTGCGGGCATCTGTTGGGGTTTATCGTATTTTCTTGCTTAAATCTGTTAGATTTCGTCGCGGAAATCGGATCGGAGGCGTCTCCGGTACTGAATCAACACCGATTTTAAACGGTAAGAGGTTTTTCAGATTCTTTTTTTTGTCATTAATGATTTTTGCTGGTCCTATTTTTTATATTTTAAGGCTGCGATTTGTGGTAAAGGATTGATATGTGAATTTGAAATGTGCCTTTGTGCGGATGAGTTTTCTATCTGATTGGTAACAGTTTTATTTCAAAGGTGAATTTATTTGTTGATTCGATTTTTTCCTCTATTTTTTCCCTGAACTTGGAAGGTCTAGGTTTTGATTCGATGGATTGAATCCTGGTTTTGTTAAACGAGCAATATATTTGATTCAATACTGTTATTTTGTTTGCAGAAGTTTTTTTTCCCATTGTCTTTTTAATTATCTTCTTTCTTTTTATGATTTTGATTTTCAGTATTCTTATTCCGCAATCGTGTAGAATTCTTTTGTTTTCCGCAATCGTTTCAGATTTCTTATAGTTTTCTTCACTGGATGTTATATTTTATTTTGTAAATGGGTGCGTTATATTTTAAAGATAGAGCGCGTTTTGTTTCCCATGATTTGTGGTTCGATCTATCTAGGGTTTTGGATGCCTTTTATTCTTTTTCTGTTTTATATTTTTGAACTCGAGTTGATAGTCTAAACTTTGCATGCATGATGCGTTTTTCTCTTCCATGACAGCTTTGTTCCTTTCGTCGGCCGCTTTTTTTATTGTTTTCCAGGGTTTTTATGTCTCTCTTGCCTGCTATTAGGCCTTAACCTCGCAGCATGCGTGTTGTCATTTTGTCAATTGCTATTTCGATGCCTTAGTTTCAATCAGTTCAGCTTGTTCCTAAGGAGGTTTGTTTTGTGTTTCAGAAAGGCTGAATGTTGTGATGGAGACTAAAGGTGGGAGGAAGAAGTCTACTAGTAATTATCCCCAATACGAAACTCCTTTGGGCTACAAGATTGAAGACGTTCGACCTAACGGTGGCATCGAGAAGTTCCGCAGTGCTGCATACTCCAACGTAAGTTTTATTTCCTTTCTAGGAATTGATCAGCGCAAGTTACTAGGAATAGATCACCGCAAGTTCATGTTTTAGTTCGACAACAGTATGTAAGGCTGCCACAAGCTGGCTTGAGTTAAATGGATGAAATTGTCTCTGGCAAGCTATATTAATAGTAGAATGAAACCATGTAGTTAATGCATATGGTCAATTGTCGTTGCGTTGTCCATATTCATAGATTGAAACCATGAATATGGTCAATCACATCAAACAATTTTGTGGAAATCTAATAGCCTCATTAATAGATTGTAGCCGGAGGGCATATATCGCTGCAATCGTAGATTGTATATATATAGTTATTAATATCAAATACTGTTACTGAATTTATAGAGATGCAATCACTGATTTTAGCAGCAAGAGTTAAGGATATTTAATTTTAGGTGGTAGAAGCATGTGGGATATTTGTTATGTTGTTTTGTTGATTTCATTTGATGTATAGAATGTTTTCTTGTACACAATCTGAAGTGTCGTTTTGGTTTGTATTTTTCTGCAGTGCGTCCGCAAGCCATCCTAATATTTTCTTCTCGGATTCGTAGAGTAGGAACTTAGGAACTGTAGGCTTAGGAGTTAGAATTAGATCGCTAGGAGTTGGTCTGCAGCTCCACTGCACGGCTATAGGATTAGCTCTCCACTCCGCTGGAGTGGCAATTTCTCCCTCAACGCTTTGAAAAGCTACATGTTTTAAAGACAATTTTCTTCTGCTACTTTCTCAATCAAGAAGGCAGAGTCTCCACTTTTTCTGCAATTTAAAATGGGCGTGTCTAGCGAGGAAACAGTTGGTTCTATGACTGCAATTGGGTTTGAAGGATTTGAAAAACGGCTAGAGATTGAGTTCTTTGCATCTTCCTTTTTTACTGAATCAGCGGGCAGGGGCCTAAGGGCACTCACTCGAACCCAACTGGATGAAATGCTCAAAGCAGCTGAATGCACCATTGTTTCTGAGCTCTCTAATGAGCATTTTGATTCATATGTCCTGTCTGAGTCAAGTCTCTTTGTTTACCCATTCAAAATCATTCTCAAGACCTGTGGGACTACTAAGCTGCTACTTTCCATCCCTTTGATATTGAGCAATGCAAGTAGCCTGTCTCTCTCTGTTAAAAATGTTAAATACACTCGCGGGGCATTCATCTTTCCTGGAGCCCAGTCATTTCCTCACCGCAGCTTTTCCGAGGAAGTATCATATCTGGATAAGTACTTTGGAACTCTTGGATCTGGCAGCATGGCTTATGTTATGGGAAATTCTGGAACGTCTTACAACTGGCATATCTACTCGGCTTCTGCTGATGATTTTGCATCGGAGGGTACGTCTGATCCAGTTTTTACACTGGAGATGTGTATGACACAGCTGGACCGGAAGCGGGCTTCTCTGTTTTACAAAGATAAATTTAACTCTGCGGCAGACATGACGCTCAAATCCGGTATATCTAAAATTCTTCCTCAGGCGAAAATCTGTGATTTTGAATTTGATCCATGCGGGTACTCCATGAATTCAATTGAAGGACCGGCTTTATCTACAATTCATGTAACTCCCGAGGATGGTTTCAGTTATGCAAGCTTTGAAGCCATGGGTTATGATCCCAAGGATTGTGATCTGGAATCATTGGTGGACAGGGTATTGAGTTGTTTCAGGCCTATGGTATTCTCCATTGCAGTTCATGTCAATGTTGGCGCGTGTCAATCTTCATGGACGAAACCAGTTTGGCCTCAGGGGTATACTTGTGAAATGGTAAGTGAACAGGAGCTTACAGGGAAGAGCAGTGTTGTATATTACACTTACATAATGGGCAATGCTGAGTCTCCCAGGTCTACTCTGCCTTCGTTTGCTTGGGAAGAGGAAAGTGAAGAAAATGATTATTTGCAAGTGAAAGAAAATGGGAAGAAGTATAATGGGTTCAAAGATCTGCAGGTTTGATGCACATATTGAAGCTTCTTTTCTTCTGGGCTCTATACGTTTTACCATTTGCCTCACAATGGTATCCATTGTGTCTTCAGAGGCATTACTCTGTTTTTGATGAGAACTATATTACCTGGTATAGTGCAGTTTATTATTCTATGCGTTGGGGGAGGGTTGTAGCGTAGGATGGTCTTATTAAAAAAAGCCAAAACCATTAGTATGTTTAGGTGCATTTCATAAAAAACTCAGTATGGTTCTTTCTTTGGGTGCATTTCATAAAAAACTCAGTATGGTTGGGTTGATTATAAGTTTATTGTATTTGGATTTCTTTCTTTGGCTGTTGGATTATTATTGATAATTTAATAATATTATATATTTTAGGGTAGGAAAATCTGTGTTTTGTTAGTGAATGGTTCTATATTCTGTTATTTAGTTCATTATATCATTGGATTTAATGTTGATTTTAGTTTTATTATATCATTGGATTTAATGTTAATTTTACTGTAGACTCCATAGTTGAGATATTTTCATAATTTTGTTGGTATTTCTGTTTTCAACTTTTCAGCAATTTATTTTTATGTAGAGATTACAGTTCAGTCATTGTATCCTTGGATTTAATATGAAATAGGGAAAGGTTCTCTTTCTTTTTTGAAGACTGTTAATAATTTAGTATGAATGATATGACTGCTTATTGTTATGTCTGCATCTCGGAATTTCTGCATGTTGTTTGTTAAAATTGGTATTATTATGTTTAAATCCTTGATACTTTGCATAAGTTAAAGCGGACAATTTATGAATAAAAGCCCTTCCCTTTTGTGAAATAATACTTATTATAAATTGCCAAAATTGATCTATAGCTCTCAATGCATCTCTCAATTCATTACTTATACATGCACTATCACTAAAAACACATTATCAATCACTTGCTTACATAATCTAAACTTCATTCATTACTTATAGATGCACTATCACTAAAACATCGACTAGTTTTACTTTATCGCCGAAATCAAACTAGTGCAAAGGAAAGCATGAAACTTTTCACCGATGAAAACTGTGACGAGTACTATCTTATCTAAACCCAGCGATTAGAGACTAGTATTATTTCATGCTCTAAGTCAAGTATCTCATGCTTTACTCATGCTCTAAGACAAGTATCTCATGCTAAAGCAACAGTGCCCGGAATCAGCATGACCTCATGCTCTAAAACAAGTATCTCATGCTGAAGCAACAGTGCCCGGAATCAGCATTACCAGAAGTACTTGTGCTTGTATCTTCCGTCTAATATGAATTTGTAAAAACTCCATCCCATCTCCCACATACCTCATGCCCTACCTCTCCATCTCCTACATACCTCCTTCATGCTATAACTCCTTTCTATCTCCTACATATCTCATGTCATATTCCATTTCATAACTCCTCTCTGTCTCCCACTTGCTCATGTATATGTTATTCCATTTCATAACTCCTCTCCATCTCCCACTTATGTATTTCATAACTCCATCTCTCACATAGGTAATGTCCTAATCCATTTCAAATCTCTCACATACCTCATGTCATAATCCACTAATGCCATACTCTCCATCTCCCACATACCTCGTGTCATAGTTCATTGTGCTTATGTCATATGCCATAGCTCCATCTTCCACATAACTCATACGTCATGTCATACTCCATTCTAGAACTCCTCTCTATCTCCCACATACATCATGTCATTATTTATGTCATACTTCATTCCATAACTCTCCATCTCCCACATACCTCGTGTCATAATGTATTGTGCTTATGTCTTATGCCATAACTCCTTCATCTCCCACATAACTCACGTCATAATCCATTGTGCTCATGCCATATGCCATAACTCCTCTCCATCTCTCACATACCTCATGTCATAACATTGTGCTCATGTCTCACGCCACAACTCCTCTCCATCTCCCACATACCTCATGTCATAATCCATTGTGCTTATGTCTCATGCCAAAACTCCATCTCCTACATACCACGTCATAATCCATTCCACAACTACTCCCCATCTCCCATTGTGTATGCTTGGAATCTTCCTTTCCTTCTCCCACATGCCTTATGCCAATCTTCCTTTCCATCTGCCACATACCTCTATGTGCTATGAAATCCTTTAATTCAATAAAGAAT
The DNA here is from genome assembly GCA_027924585.1 of Larix kaempferi. Lineage (NCBI taxonomy): Eukaryota > Viridiplantae > Streptophyta > Pinopsida > Pinales > Pinaceae > Larix > Larix kaempferi. The sequence continues at coordinate 1,275,550 of BSBM01000465.1, read as the reverse complement.
TGCTTAGAAGACTTTGTCGATGTAAAGGTATATCGAGGGAGACAATATGCGTGAAGGTGCATATCACAGGGTCCCACATACCTCTATGTGCTATGAAATCCTTTAATTCAATAAAGAATTGCTTAGAAGACTTTGTCGATGACAATATGCGTGAAGGTGCATATCACAGGGGTACTTAAAAATTGGTGAGAGGTTCTATAATTCTTCATCATAATTGAAAATGGGGATGGAGTGGTCCTAAATATTGGTCATCTTAAGGGGAATATGAGGTTGAGGTATTATGTGAGGTAAATCTATTCACTCACTCAGTGTGTCTAGGGGAATATTACATGCATATTTCTACAAGTGGTGACTTGTTTGGAACAAGTATATTACATGCATATTTCTACAAGTGGTGACTTGTTTGGAACAAGTGGTGACTTGTTTGGAACATTAATAGTTTTTAACCATTATGTGAATATAATGGCCATAGATGTCACAATGTATATGGATGGTTAGAACACAATGTCTTGATATGCTTCTTTAAACGGTTGAGAAGATTGATTTAAAATGAATGGATTTATTGGAAGTATGGATGGTTAAAACACAATGTCTTGATACCCTTTTTTAAAGGTTTGAGAAGTTTGATTTAAACTAAATGAATGGATTTATTAGCAATCTCCTCCTTCTCTCTATCACTAGAAGTTTTGTACAAGCAATCCCTTCATCATGCATTTAGGATATCAACATAGAATCTCACTAGTGGGTGCAACCTCATTGTCCTTTTAGACCTTATGGGTCTTGGTGTATCGTCGGACTTTATGTCATTATGTGAATTCACCTAGCTCACACTGAATCTAGGTGACTTGTCCATGGATGACTACCCGCTGTTGCCACACTTAGTGTGATGTTGCCTCTTGAAACTGCATATGTAACTCAACACTCCCTCTCAAGAAGGAAATTCTATCGGACCACTCCAAGCTTGTCCCCAAAGTATTCAAACTTTACCCTTGATAGAGGCTTGGTAAACACATCGACTATCTGCTCGTCTCTCACAACATACTGGAGTTTCACAGCTCCCTTCTATACCATGTCGCAAATGTAATGGTACCTGATCTCGACGAAACACATGGTTCTCATACATGTTATCTCCAACTCAAGATCAAACATCCCTATAAGCAACTTCTGAAGCCACATAGCTACGCTATTGGTTGAACATGTTGCAATATACTCTACCTTGGTTGTACTGAGTGCCACACTAGTTTGCTTCATATTGAGCCACGAAATCATAGCTGACCCCAGACTGAAGCAACATCCTGATGTACTCTTTCGATATGTGACACTACTAGCCCAATTCAAATCAATATATACATGCATACTTATCTCATGATCCAAAACATATTGGATTCCATAGTCTAATCAAGTGGACACGTCTTGGCTCCAGCATGTATTGATCACCGCAAAGCATATATCTAGCCATGTTTGTCAAATACATCAACGAACCAATCATCTGTCTATACATGGTGGAATCCATTGTCTTTGATGAAGTATCACTCAAATAATTACATGTTTGTCACCATTGGTGTAGGCATGGAATTACAATCCATTATCTCGAATCTCTTCAGGATTTCCACAACATATTTTGCTTGGTTAATGAAAATCTCACCTGGTTTCTGCCACACCTCTAGACCCAAGAAATAGTGCATCATACCCAGGTATTTCATCTTGAACTCCACAGCAAGCTTCCTCTTACATTTAGTGATGAGCTTCTTGTCAGAACTTAAGATCTAGCTAAATTAGCTTAACTATCTTAGCAATCAATAACATATCACAGTAAATAAGAACAGAAAGAGAATAAGGAAAAGAGTACACTAGATATACGTGGTTCACCGTCCACGAGAAGGTTTCCTTCTATTATCTCCAGAAATCTCCTTCAATCTTACAAGAGAGAAACTATAAATAACCCCAATACAAATATAGCAAAGCTTGAGATCACAAAACCTTGTGTCAGTACTATCTATGAGAATATACCACTTTTTCCTGTGAAAAAACATACTATTGATATTCAATGATGAATCAAATAGTACATGATAAGATCAAAGGATGATAAAAAATATGTTGTCGCACATAGATAAACACATATGCCACTGTTCAGTATATACCCCTCTTACAGATTATCAAAATATTATAGCCCTCCTGATCATAACTAGAATAGCTGATAACTAACCCAGAAAATACATATGGCCAGACTCAATCCTCTCATCTGCCAAATACTCCTCCCAAAATAAGAAGCCCTCATCACAATCCAATGCCACTTTTGACAACAAATAAGCCTGGGAGTTATGTTCTCGATAGATGTGTTCTAATGAGACTGTGAGAAACCTACCAAGTTCAGCTCTGATACGGTTGCACCAATAAGTCAAATTCAAAACATTCAGGGCGCATTCACCTCTTTCCCATTTAATAGTAACTCTAGAGTCACCATAAATCTGCACCTTCCCAAGACCCATAAGATTTGCCACTTGAGAAACACACCACAAAGCCAAGAGTTCAGCCAGCATATTGGATCCCCTTCCACAGTTCATTTTAAGAGTGAAAAAATGATCCAACTCAATATAAATAACCCCACCAGCTCCATAGGCATCCAAGTTAGCCGTACCATCAAAGAAAAGAACATGGTCTTCAATCCTTAAGAGAAAGCTCCCAATATTACGCTGAGCCTGAGAATTAGGAGCAGTCTGGTATAGCAAATAATGACCCAAAATTGAGTTATAAGCATAGTCCAGATTCGGAGGAGTCTCCTCAAACGTTGCCTTATTTCTCAAACGCCAAACAGTCCAGCACAAAAAGATAGGTAAAGTGGCATGTGAATTATGGTCCGAAATCCAAGACTTTAGAGAAATATCCACATTTTCCCCACCCCAATTTCTAGGAATACCCAAAGTAGAAGAAATTCTTGCCCACAGACTACATGTAAATGGACATTCCATAAATAAATGCACAGCAGATTCAGAAGAACATTTGCATAGGATACACTGGCTAGGGGCCAATCCAACCCATCAAAGTGAGATTAATCCAAGTTTTTAACCTATCAAGCAGCAAAAACCAAGTAAAACACTTGAGTTTTTGTGGAATGGCCCACTTCCAAAGTATCTGATACCACCACTGAGAAGGAAAAATACACCTGCGTTTAATGATGCACTTATAGGTTGAGCTCGCTGTCACCTGTCCTGTAGACGGGTTACCAACCCATACAAGCGCATCCCTGTCAAGACATATACGACCCCCCGCAGAATTTAATGCATGAAAATATGCATCCCATTCATCAACAACATCATGGGGCAAATTTAAATCAACAGAATCCTGCCAATATCCCATTTGATTATCTTTGACAATATAGTCCACCGTAATTTTCCTTGCAGATTTCAGTCTCAACAGACAAACCCAGGATAGGGTCAGTATCGATAGCCACTTCCCGACCATTACCAATTTTCCAGCACAACTCCAATGCTAGCCAACAATAAACTTTCATAAAACCATTCCAAATCGGAGAAACACCCTAGACCAGTTTCTGAGGTTTTCTAAACCAATGAAAGATTTCACATTTAATATATTTTCCATGAATAACCCTTGACCAAAGGGAGGTACCAGTTATAGCCCTCCAAAAAATTTTTAGCCGAAGAGCCGCCCTAAATACAGAGAAGTCAAGAATCCCCCAACCACCAAACGATGTTGGAAGTGAAATTTTCTCCCATTTGACCATTGATAAGCCAGTTTTATTCAATCCCCCAGTCCATAGAAAGTTGAACAATAATTTGCGCAGGGAATTAATGACCGAGCGAGGTACAGGCAGCAAGGAAAACCAATAGACAGGAGTTCCAACAAGGACAGACTTTGCCACGGTGAGCTTACCTCCAATGGAGAGAAGCCGATACGTCCAATGTGAAATATGGTCTTCAAACTTCTTTATCAGCCACTGCCAATCTTGTATAAGATAACCATTAGGTTTAAGTCTGAAACCAAGGTAAGTAAAGCCCTCAATAACCTTATAGCACTAGAATGACAGAAAATCCAGAATCTCCAACATCTGATTTTCCTCAACCATATTTTCAAATAAACATGACTTTCTCAAGCTTACCCACATACCGGAGGCTTTGCAAAACAACTCAATAATATCCTTATAAACCTTCCAGTCCTCCACCGAATCACTGCCCATGATCAGGACATCGTCCACAAAAAGAACACGCGTGAGAAATAAAACCTTAGTAATTTTCAGTCCCTTTAACCGACCCTCCGACTGAGCCTGAGAAATCAATCTACTTAGCCCATCAATGACCAAGAGAAAGAGAAGTGGGGACATAGAACACCCCTGTCGGATGCCCCGAGAGCAACTGAAAAAGGAAGTAGGAGCCCCATTCACAAGGACAGAGATGTTCATGGTACACACACATGCCATGATCCAATCAATAGCAAGAGCAGGCACACCAATCTGTATCAACACAATTCTAAGGAAATCCCAACTGACGCGATCATAAGCCTTCTCTAAATCCATCTTTAAAATAATGGCCTTTTTCTTCCTGCTCTTGTTAGAGTGAAGAAATTCCTGGGTAATACCAATGGCATCATGGATTTGTCTATCCTGTAAAAATCCAAACTGTTCAGGAGAGATAAATTTTGAGAAAATAGGCTTAAGTCTACTTGCAATAATCTTTGAAACAATCTTGTACACCAGGTTACAAAGAGCAATGGGTCTAAAGTCCCCAAAAGCCTTTGTGTCACCAACTTTGGGAATAAGCGTGATGAAGGTAGAGTTAAGTGCCCCGGACACAAAACCCCTCTGTCGAGAATACTCCACCATCCTTAAAATATCCTCACCCATAATCTCGAAAACATGTAGAAATAACTCAACAGTCCAGCCATCCGGCCCAGGGCTCTTCTCTTTAGCAAAATATTTAAGTATCCCCTCCACTTCATCTAACGATACTTCTTTGCATAGCTCCCCAGCCTCCTCCTCATCAAAAAAATGAGGATAGAGACGAGCCACCTTAAGCTATGATTGTAAATCACAATTCTTATCATCAGAGTATATAGTCCTGAAATATTTTAAAGCCAATTCCTGTAAGTCCTCAACACCAGAGTATAAAATCCCCTCCTCATTTGTCATACTCCAGATAGAATTGTTATTTTGCCGAGCTGAGGCAAATTTATGGAAGAAATAAGTATTTTTATCACCATAGTTAACCCACAGTGCCCAACTCTTAAGTCGCCATTCCTGCTCCTCCTTCACGTAAAGACCTTCATTTTCTGCTTCCAAATTCTTAAGCATCTCCAAACCCTGACAATCTAATGGACATTCCAGGTTCTGAACATAAAGCTCCTGTAACTATGTTTCCACCTCCCACAGTAACTGTTTATCCATTAGTTTTCTCTGATGAATCTAATATGAGGCATTTCTTTTTAAGATATTAAGCTTCCCACACAGTGGGTCCACAGGATTGAGGTCCTGTGAGATACAACAGTTTAGCCATACATCCTTAATAAAGGTTTCAAATTCCGGATACACCAGCCATGAGGAATCAAATTTGAATGGATAATTGCGACGCAACATCCCCTCCTCTAGTTGCAAAAAGACCAGCCAATGGTCAGAGATCTTCGACTCTCCCACCCATGATCGGTATCGAGCACATTCATCCAGCAATGAAACTTTAACCAAAAACTTGTCTAATCTCTTATAAATGCCATCACCACCACCTTGTCCATTATACCAAGCAGGGACAGGGAACCCTGTAACGACATCAATTAAGTCATTATTAATAAGCAGCTCCGAAAAGAACGAAGCTAAAACATCCAAATGGGCATTTTGACCCCAAATTTCCTGAGCAATTCATGTGAAATTTAGGTCACCCGCCACTATGATATTTTCCAGGTCAAGAATATGAGAAGATTGATGCCCCAGCCAAAAAACCTCCCTATGCTTATAGGGAGCATAGCAGTTCAAAATAGATAACTGTAGGTCTGAGGATCTGCAAACACCTTTCAATAAGATACCCCAAGGGGTTTGAAACACAGAAAAAGCATAAAATCATGGATCCCATGCCACCAACAGGCCCCTCGATAATCTAGTCGAACTAGTGGCTGAAACTTCCCAACCACCCAACAATCTTAGAAATCGCTTGAATAACTCCACACATAGTCTCCTGCAATAGTAGAACACGAGGGCGGGTAGTAGCTATTAGGTTGGTAAGGGCCTTGACCCGCGACACCCTTCCCAAACCTCGAATGTTAAGAGAACAAATAGACATTAGGATACCCTAGAAGGGGAGGATGCTGCTCTAAGGCTCCCACAACTCACAGAAGAATCCATAACCCCCACCCCTAAATCAATTCTGGAAGAAATAGAGATAGGGACCTCACTTTTAGAAGAATCCAAAACCTTACACCCCTTTTTCCTGGCTTTCCAAAGGGTGACATTACGAAAACGAGCAGAGTTCATAGATTGAACCAAGGGATTAGTAGAAGGGTTTTTAGAGAAAATGGGAAGAGGCGTGACAGTCCCACCACAATCCAAATTTCCAACATCAACCTCCCCCACAGACAAAGACTCCCCAATAGTGACATTACCACACACCAAATCACTAGTATGAATATCATTCGCCCCAGATGGTAAACTCCCAACAGAGTCATCACCCTGGCCCATAGGAGAAAGAACATGACAGGATAAACCCTCCACATCCGACAAGGAACCTTCCCCAAACAAATCTCTACAGGCAATCGACTTTGAACAAACATTCTTACTTCTAGCAACATGTAAACACTTCTCAGGCTCCTCAATAGGCATACCAATAACCCCAACTGAAATTCTTTTGTCCAATGATGCAGTCGCATCCCACAAACCCTCAAATTCAGTATTAGAAATAACCTATGATAAAGGTAAAATAGGAGTAAAAGACTTACCAGGACACTTCGCCAAACCCTCGGTTTGGACCTTTGCACAAGTAGCGGCGTTCAACACAGGCGAAGGAGAAGGTGAAGAAGGACACAGAGGCATAACTTGTGGACACTGAAGCCGAGTGTGCCCTGTTTGCTGGCATAGATAGCACCAAAATGGGACCTTAAAGTAGTCTAATCGCTGACGCCAAACCCTCAACCCCCAAACCAACTCAATTTCATCAGGAAGTCCACGGGCCATTTCGAAAGCCACCATAACCCGAGTAGCTCTTTGATCAAAACCAAAGAGTGAGGAGTTATCAAGTCTCACAATGCGACCCACAGAGTTTGCTATGCCCATCAGCGACCATAACTCTATTGTCAGTCTAGGAATGAGAAGCCAAAGGTGTCGAACACCTTGCTTTTCCTTTAAGGGGTCGAATGCCATGTGCCAATGCTTCAAACAGAAAGAACCCCCTTTGAAGCACCAGTACCTTTTCAAGATAATTCCAACATGCTCAGGATTTGAAAAAATGAACATCAACCACCCATTTAAGAGTTGAATCACCCGCGGCATGTCCCCCACCAACGGCAGCCAATGCTTCCTTACCCAGTGCACCAGGTCCTTCTGATCCCCAGCAGAGAATTCAAGCCTACCCACCACAACATGAGCAGAAAGCATCTCAATACGATCTAAGTTGGTTTCCTGAGGAATTTGGAAGCGAGGCAGCCCCACCCAGACCTTGATAGCTTTCACTGAACGACGATTACGGGACTTCTCCCCCCTGAACCGAGTAGGCCAAGGAGCATTAGGACCATTCTCCCTCACAGGATTCACATCCAGATCAGAACGACAAAGACCCCCTCGGTCAGTAGAAGAATAGGATAAGCATTCGCACAAAGCAACAAAAGGGGAATCTAATCCTGGCACCTCCGGTCGATTACCCATCAATACCCATACCACCGACAGCTGTCTAGAGAAGTCCAGACCACCATAGTGTGTCACCCAAATGAGAAAAGGTACCAGAAATAATAAAAAACCCAAATTGCAGAACAGTCAGCCACAATACCATCAAGTACAAACCCCAACACCGAAAAGACAAAAAACTATCCGAAAAATAGCAGGACTGAGAAATACACAGACCAAAGTGATGAATATTTTGTAGCACACGTCAACGAAACTTCCCACTTATTTTTATACATGGCTGGTACTAGGCTGGTTCCCGGTGAACCAGCTTGACTCCATGTTGGATTTACAAATATTCTCAACTTCGACTGGTAAAAACAGTCCCACCCAACAACAAAAAAAGGCCTAGCTCCTCTGAAACCCTAACCAGTGCTGCCATGGCGTCCCCCCCCGTCCCTTCTAAACTTGTTTTTTCATCAACCACCAAAGAGTATGATGTCTTTTTTTGCTACCCGAGCATATACCACTTTATCACTTGTTGTATCTCAGTACTTTCCTACAATAATGATGTGACTCCCTTGACCCTATTATATACCAAGAGATGTGGAGGAATTACTCTCACATATTGCATGTGGGATAATATAATTCTCCATAATAACATCTCTTTATATAATGATGGATATCAAGAGTATACTTTACCATAATGTATATGGGATAAATGTATTACTCTTTTACATAAGATTGTGGATAACTTCCGACATAATACAAAGACTAATTACCTTCCAAGGAATATAATTAATATATGTCAACACTCCCCCTTAATAATGGATGGGAGAAAATCCCACACTAACACTAAGGAAGGAAGGAGTCATTACTGCTCCCCCTTGATGACAACTTCCAGAATATCCATAAGCTGCAAAATGGAATTTGATGAATAAAAACTGCTTCTCATTGAATCATGAAACTGCACACGAATCAGGTTGTACGATGAAATACCAACAACAAGATGCCCAAATCTAAAGAGAAGCCTTCATGGCTACTAGATCCAACAACAAGGTGTCGAGAATATGTGACACATTCCAACAGTAAGGTGCCCATATCACCACAAGAATCATCAAAACCATAACTGATAACCGAAGAACTCTAATATAACATCTGCACCAGTCTACAAATACTTTATGATGGTTGATACAACAGAACATGTGGCTAAGAACACCACAACAGTGGACAAAATACCTAGATGGCCAATAAACATGCTAATAGCAGACATTCTTCCAATCAAGGTGCAATTTAAATATCTGTAGAAGACCTCAAACATCGAAGAAACAAGACCTCAATGGTCTATACATCGAAAATGATATCATATAGATGAACATCATGACTTTAACAGTAGAAGATTGTGCTTCATTAATTCTGGAATAAGGTGATAACAAAGATCAAAGATTAATATGCTCAGGAAGGAAGTACAGAAACCAACTTCTCACAACTTTTCATATAAACAAAGAACTTATCTGCACACAAGAACTTCCAAGATTAAAGCATATAAATATCATAAAACAAGATTGCTCATACATAAATGAAAATACTTATACACCAAAGGTTAACAAACAACATATATCAAAGATGGCAACATAATATGATCAAAATAAAAGTTTAACTTGCTCATTAAGGAAAATGAAGTTACTTTTACACATTAAGCGTCAACCACAACATATAAATAGTGAGCCCAAGATTTACACATATGAGATTGTTCTTATAAAAATGCTTTTATAAACATGACATGTTTAGAAATCAACATGATTAAATATAATAAAAAAAGAACAAATTAGTTATTAAGAATCTTGTTAAAAATATTAAGCATTAGATGGTTTATAGCTATCATCATGACAAAATACTAGAGATCCATGCCCTTAAAAAATGCCAATGCTTCCATATAGAAATGTGAGACAAATATATACCAAGAACAAGAAATAATCTCTTAATAAACATGATTAGAAGCAAAACCTAAATGCAAAAAGATGAATAATAGAAAACAGAAATACTTTACCGTATTGATCTGAATATGCAGAACAATAGTTAGAAAAATAGTAAAGGAAAATAAACTTTTAACCCTTTTGAAAAGTTCCAAGAAAAGTCACTCATGGGTCTGCCAATAGGAAAATAGCGAATAAAAACTGATACTCGCGGGTTCTGCATGGAAAAGGTTGCGGTTACTCACGGGTTCTGCATGGCAAAGGTCGCGGTTACTCACGGGTTTACAATAGAGACAGTCGCGGGTTCGCGGGTCTGTAAAGGCGAAAGTCACGGTATTGATCAAGTGTTTGTGGGTTTCTGTGACGTAAAGTTGTGGCTATGTCGAAGCACTCGCGGGTTTCTACACAAGAGGGTAGAGAGTAGATTGAAGTAAACACGAGTTAGCAGTGAGAACAATCGCTTGTATTCCATAGCATACGCGGGTTTGCTCACAGGAAGTTGCAGGTCTGCAGTATACTTGCGGGTTCGTAGTAGGGCAAGTCGCGGTTAACCACGAATTCTGCGAAGCAAAAGTCGTGAACGTCAAGTTTGAGGCCGAAAACAGTGTCGAATCAGCCAAAGATGGAAACTTGCACAAAGTCTACCAAACTTGGATGAAAAATGCCAATTTTCAACCAAAAGATAGATCTCCTTGAGGAGAAGCAAAAAATCATATAGATCTACAAAAAAACATTCAAGAAACCCTTGAAAAATTTATGCAAAAATCTACAGAACAAGGTTAGGGTTAGAAAAAAATAGCAGAAACATGCCCAGATCTGAAGAGAAGCCTAATGGCTACCAGATATAAAGAAAATATACAAAGTAAACAATTCCCAAATGATACTAGTTATTGATTGAAAGCTATAGAAGGTGCTAGATCATAGCAACTAGCTCTAATACAATGTCAGAACTTCAGATCTAGCTAAACTAGCTTACCTATCTTAGGAATCAATAACATATCACAGTAAATAAGAACAGAAAGAGAACAAAGAAAAGAGTACACTAGATATACGTGGTTCACCCAATTGGGCTATGTCCACGGGAAGGTTGTCTTCTATTATCTCCAGAAATCTCCTTCAATCTTACAAGAGAGAAACTATAAATAACCTCAATAGAAATATAGCAGAGCTTGAGATCACAAAACCATGTGTCAATACTATCTATGAGCATATACCACTTTATCACTTGTTGTATCTCAGTACTTTCCTATAATAATGATGTGACTCCCTTGACCCTATTATATACCAAGAGATGTGGAGGAATTACTCTCACATATTGCATGTGGGATAATATAATTCTTCATAATAACATCTCTTTATATAATGATGGATATCAAGAGTATACTTTACCATAATGTATATGGGATAAATGTATTACTCTTTTACATAAGATTGTGGATAACTTCCGACATAATACAAAGAAATTATTACCTTCCAAGGAATATAATTAATATATTCTAACACTTCTCATCCCCTATTAGAAACATGTCATCCATTCAAAACCTTGTAGTAAAGGTTGGATTCTGCTTTACTCTTGGTAAATCCCAAGCTCATTAGAAAGTTGTCAATTCTGCCGTACCATGCCTTGGGTGCTTGCTTCAATCCATACAAGGTCTTCTTTAATCTGCACACATGTGTCTATCTGTCATGTGTCTCAAATCCTTGCGGCTTCTCCACATACACTTCTTCTTCCACTACGCCATTTAGAAAATATGTCTTCACGTCCATCTGGTGTAATTCCATTTCATTTTTGCAGCTATTCTAATCGAAGTGTATCTTTCTACTAGAGAAAAAGTCTCCTCGTAATCTATTCCTTCTTTCTGGGAGAAACCATGTGCCACAAATCTTATACTTCTTGAAGATCCGCTTTGAAGATACCATTGACTTATCTTTTAGTCTCAACACCACATCCTAAACATCATTCTTTATAATGGACTGGTATTCTTCAATCATGTCATCCTTCCATACTTTCTTCTCTGTAGCCTCTTCATAACATGTAGGCTCTTCATCAATGATATCACATAACAATGCCACATAGCTGAAATATGGTCTTGATTTCTTGCTTTCTTTGACAGTTCCATCTGGAGCACCATACTTCTCAGCATTTTGAATAATCTTATGAGCCCAAGATGGCCTCATCTTATGTGTAATCATCTTTCGAAGTGGCTCTATAGGTCTCTAATGTTCTGTCATGTCATGATCCTCCGGTACATACTCTTTTGGTGTAACCTCATCGTTTATGTTTGTTTTTGCAGCTCTAGGAGCTTTGGGCTCCTCATCATGGACCTCATCTAAATGATTCTGTTTGGATCTATTGAAAGTTGCATCTTCATCGAAGGTAGCATCTCTGCTAATCTCAATCCGTATGTAACCAGGGACGTAGATTCTGTATGCCTTCAATGTCTCACAATGCTCTTATTTTCTGAAGGTCCCATCTTCAGTAATATTGTCCTTCATTATCTGGTGGGAATATTTGAGCTTCCATAGATCATTGCTTTCATAGCCTCCATAGTGCACCTGATAGAAAACAATGGTTAACCATTACTAATTTAATAGTTATACTATTCATCAATAAAATATCAATTCAATTTGAATAAATAACACTTATTTCTCAAAACATTAAATACTTAGGCTCCCTCTTGATTTCTGCTTCCTTGTAGGAGGAAGCGTACTTTGCTCCATCGTCTGATTATGAAGACCTTAATATTCTTCTTCTTCTAGTTTGGAACTTGCTAAATTCCTCATGCACTGGATCCAAAATTTCCTTTTGCTTTGCTGTTACTACTTGGAAACAGGTTCTTCACATTCTTTCCTTGTGCACATCCTTTGCAAACATTACTTGGATCTTTGGAAAACCTGTTACCACCTTGCTCACGATCGACAATGCTTTGTATTTTAAGTGAACAAGACTTCTATGCCATAGTTCACTTGGGTTCACAGTACTATCTGCTAGAGATGAAACTTAGTGTCCCTTCAACTTGTATAGTCCTTTTTCAATACTAATCACAACTACATCATCAATGGTATTTCCTTTTGGCCACATGAGAACATCTCCATCCACAAAGGAAAATCTGAATCCTTTCTTATCCAATGTTGAAATGGATAGAACATTCTTCTTCAAACCAACTACATATAACACGTCCTTCATCTTCATAGGATTTCCCGAATCCAATCTGTAGGAGGCTTCTTTGACTCCTTTAATAGGATATTGATAATCATCTCCAAGCTTCACCTTATGAGGTGAATCCTTCTGAATCAAACTTGTGAGAGAATCCCTGTAACCAGTCATGTGCTTAGAAGCACCACTATCAACAAGCCATGTGTCACTTCCATGAGTGACTATCCCTGTAACAGTTGATATCAAAACATATTCTTCACTTGAATCATATTCTCTTGTTTTCTTTTGAACAGGTTCATTATCTTCTATGGTATGAGCTAGATGTCTTTTTCCTCTTTTGATTTGATCTTTTACTTGAGGACAATTTCTTGCAATATGTCCCATGTTTTGGCAGTTGTAGAATATGAAGTTTGAGTAATCCCTTTGAGCCTTTTGATACTTCTGAAACTTTTGAAGTTTCTTTGAAGGATGAACTTCTTTTTTGCTCTTTTATTTCTTTGTGTGTTCTGCTAGTGTTTGATCCTCATCATTACCCAACTTCTCTTCTCTTTCTACCAATCTAGCTTCTTCTTCTGTACATTCTTACCATAGTCTACTGAACTTTGTTAACTTCTTTCTGGAACATATTCCTTGGATGAAATATTCCCATGACCTTGGAAGGCCATTCAAGGTAGTCATCACTACTTCTGCTTCCTCAACCATGTCTCCAATAGCTTCAAGTTGTTCCCTGATCTGAGATACCCTTGTGAAGTAGGATTGAATGGATTCTCCCTCCCGCATCTTCACATTTTAGAGATGATTTCTTGGGGTCATATTTCGGTTGATGTTCTTTCCTTAAAAAAAATTGGACAAAGATTCAAACATTTTCTTCGAAGTCTTCTTTGATGAGACATGAGGGATAAAGTGATCTTTGATAGAATCAACAATTATCCTCTTTTCCCTAACCATGTTCTTCTTGTGCCTTGCCTTAGCCTCATATCCCTTTGGCTCCGCAACCTCTTCTTCAACAAGCTTTTCCAAGTAATTTTCTTCTAGGATGAGGAGCATCCTATACTTCCATGCTCTGAAGTTATCTGCCCCTTCAAGCTTTTCATCAAGCTTGGTGTTGTTTACCATCTTATCAAATCCGGGTCTGGAAACCCTAGCAGGAGGAGGGTTTGAAAATTATTCATTGGAGAATTTTATCTACTATAAAGATGCACCCTCCCAAGGCGAGCTAAGTAAACCTCCTTTTCACTCAAATATGTGGACATAACAAGCAAAAACTGAAAACCCTAATTTTTGTAGTTTTTGTAGAAATTAGGTCAAAATTGAAAATTCTCGGATTTGAGCTTTGACTCCACAAATATATGCACCCTCCTAGGGTGAGTTCAAGAATGCTAAGATTGAGCTTGATCCATGGATGGAAACCCTAGAAACAAGAAGCCCTAGTTTCCAACTTTTGCAATTGTCGCAATGCTTTCTTTCAGTCATGCTTTAATACCATGTCAGGATTTTAACTTAAGAGCAATTATGTTAGAATTTCATTCAATATGGATCACTGGAAGAAATACATTCAACAATAGACACAAATATTTATCCTAGGAAACCCCTTTCACGGGAAAAATCCAACATAACTTCTTAGTATAGATTCATTAACAAAGTACAATGTCAATACAATGAAGAGCTAAATCTCTCTCACAAAAAAATACACAAGAAGCAAAGATAAGATAACCCCAAGAATATGTCTTCCTCCAGATACTGCTACTCTCTCCCTCTTGTGCACTTGTCCCTCTCTTGCTTGAGTGAATTTCTGTGATATCTCCAAATGAGGAATTTGACCCCATTATTTATACTCTTTTTTGGCCGACTTTTTCACTATAGGGCCGACTTCACAAGGGCATTTTTTCCCATTGTTTGGGGTAATTTTTCCCATTGTTTGGGTCAGTTTTACCCATTGTTTGGGTCAGTTTCACCCATTGATTTCTGTGGGGCCGACTTTTCTATTTTCTCTTGATTTCTTGAGAGTATGTAGGCTTTAGTATTATTCTTTTAGGGTTTTGCATTAGGGTTTATGCAATACAATAATATCTTTTGCATCTACATATTATTTCAACATAAACAACCTTCATATCATACATGTAGCTATAACTTGATAGGATATTGTAGTTGATTTGGGCATATATAACTTTAATTTCAATCAAAACAGTCTTACTAGTGTTGGAGAAACCATGGAATTATAAATATTTGAGATCTAATTATTCCAAGAAGGGGTGTTGATAGGCACCATTTCAACACTTAAGCACAACATATCACAATTGGCAATATGATCATTAGTTTTGCAATACATGAGTTTGACAATAGAATATTGTAACAATTTTTATAAGTAATGAGCATGAAGCTCTGCATGGTTCATCTTGCTATGTGCAATAGGATTGTCGGCAAATTATATTGCACTATTATTGCCAAAAAAATTACCGAGTTCACTGAAAAACCAATCTCTCCCAAGAATTGTTGAATCCAAATGGCTTGTGTGCCAACCAAGTTCATCTTTTCAACAGGGGAAAATGTTTCATTATAGTTGATGTCTTCTTGCCAAGAAAACAATTTGGAACCAAATGAGCCTTATTTATTTCAACAACACCATGAGATGTGAATTTCGTCTTATAAGACCTATAAACATTTCATTATATTCTTCCCTTGTAGTTGGGGTGCTAAATCCCATTTATTCTTCGTAAGGAACAATATTCTTCATCCATAGCATTCTCCTATCCAGGTTGACCATGTGCATATGCATATGTACCTAGATCACATGTATCTAGCAAACATGTCATTAGAGAAACACTTCCACCCTGCTTTTGACTTCTATTCTTCCTTGAATCATTAGTATCTCATGCAACAATTGCAATAGATTTAGTTGTCTTGGCATCCCAATGGGGTAGACATGAATTCTAAAATGAAGAATTTCTTGTATCGATCATTTCACCAAAAAATCAATTACGGGTTCCAAATTTGGTAGTTGATTCTATAGTCACTATTTAACTACAAAGTTTATCCAACTATCCAGTAAAAATTCAAAAGTAGGGTTCAATCAATTTTGTTTCTCTCACAATTTCAAAAGGATCATTGATCATCAAAATAGAAGAGGGATTCAATAGTTTAATACTTGAGGTGTTTTCATCAAGGACAACATCTCTTCAAATGATGATCTAAAGTTTGATTGGATCAAACAATTTGTATGCCTTTGAATCTTTAGAGTAACCCATCATGATGTAATCGTGAATCTTTCCATTCAAGTTGTTTTTTGTAGTTGTCTAGAATGTGCACCCATAGAATGCCTCCAAATGTTCTAAGGTGATCGACTAATGGTTTCCTTCCACTTCATTTCTCAATAAGAACCATTTTAAAGACAACTTTAGTTAGAGTAAAGTTCAATAGATAGTACAAATAGTAGATAGATTCTGCTCGGAAGCTAGTCGACAAATCTTTGTCCTGAAGCTAACAACGTGCCATTTCAAATAAGGTCTGATTTTTCCTTTCTATAACTCCATTCTACTAAAGTGTGTGAGGTACATATCTCTACCAAGAGATTTGATTTTGTGATAGGTATTTTTCAAAAACTCTGCCTACATATTCTTCACCATTTTTCATCTCAAAGATTTCATAG
Source organism: Larix kaempferi (assembly GCA_027924585.1). Taxonomy (NCBI): domain Eukaryota; kingdom Viridiplantae; phylum Streptophyta; class Pinopsida; order Pinales; family Pinaceae; genus Larix; species Larix kaempferi. Next base: position 1,258,961 of record BSBM01000465.1, on the reverse strand, counting down.
ATCGATCGCATTTCTTTTCAACTAATGCCTTAAATTTCTTGAAATTTTCAAAAAAATGAAATTGATTCTTCAAGAAATATACCCAAGTGTACCTATTTCATCTTAAACATTTCACAGGTCGATTGCATTTCTTTTCAACTAATCCCTTAAATTTATTGAAATTTTAAAAAACATGAAATTTATTCTTCAAGAAATATACCCAAGTGTACCTAGAAAAATCATCAATGAAGGTTAAAATATACCTCACACCTACTAGTGATGGCTTGTTCATGTAACACATGCAATTGTGGACAAGTTCCACTTGAGTATTTGATCTCCATCCCTTTCTTGTCTCCCAGGGAGCTTGGTGATTCTTTGTAAGCACACATCCTTATGTACTCCATTAGGGGGTTAGTAACCATGTTATGTTTCACCATTAGTTTCAAGATTTAAAAATTTAAATGTCCGAGTTGTTAATGCCAAATTATACTATAGTGGTCATTCTGGGCTAGAGTGTAGTCAACCTATTTATCTCTTGGGAACATAAAAAAGCTTATATAGTACATATTTGGGATCAAGGAACCCATTAACAATAATTTCCCAATTGTTCACAACTTTCACAACAAACCGATATAGCCAAAATCCAACCTTTTTTTCTAGTTTGATTAAGATGAGATATCACAAGAAAATTTGCATTAAATTTGGGTAGATGATACAAATTGGTGATCACACCATGTTTCTATTCAATGTCACCACAACCAACAATAGTAAGTGCATAATCATCTGCTACAAATATTTCCTTTTTGTAGCTTCACTTAAGGAATAAAATAGACAAGCATATTTAGACATATGTTTGGTACAACTAGAATCAACTTTCCATTCACTGTGAGTATCCATCATTCCAACCAAGGGATGGATAGTTACAAGCTTCGTATATCAAAATTTATCCCCACAAAGGCCATTATTCGAATTCCAAACTAATTTAATCCTACCGTGAGTGCCAAAATTTATGAAATACATGGGTAGGTGCAGGTGCATAAATATAAAATGTAGGAGAATCAATACATTATTGACACACACAACATGCATAAACATCATATTCATAATAGGAATCAAACATAATTTTTCATATTCACAGAAAAAATAAACAATTATCTTTTAACTAAAGAAGATCCAAGCAATTGGTTGTCTAAGAAAAATTTTCCACCCAACCATAGGTATCAACCATAGATACCTTTCCCAAGCTATGTTGTGAGGCCACCGGGAAGAAGGAAACAACTATAATATTGACTCTCTTATCCCATCCCTTTTTTCTCTCATGCTTATCGAACCTGCTCACCACAACACATTACAAGCATCTCATTCAACCATCCTAGCCATGGAGATCTTTTCCATTGCCCCACACAACACAAGGAAGTCTTACTGTTTCTCTTTTTAACAATCCCTCATAGTACTCAACCCTTAAAGTGTTCTTCAGTGCATGTAGAAAGAGCTCAACCTACTGCATGCTTTCAAATAATTACCTATATCATCAGTTCATGGCTTCTTAAGAATCTAGGGAGAAACAAATATCCAAGGGGTAAAGGTTTCCTATGTCTCCTAGCCTTTATGCTCATCTACAACCATACTCTCCATCTCATGTTTGCAATTTCCTCTTCATAGTGCTAATTTTTGGTTATTAATTTATCAACCCTAGTAATTGGCACTATTCAAGAGAACAACATGAAAACCACATAGTATCGCAATTTTGCATTGAAAATGAGTAATAGACTCCAATGGAGATGAGAGGATTAGTGAAAAGAAAACTAACATTACTTCTGACCATAGAATGAAGGACCCTTACAATTGCCATAAGAAGTATATTCATCCCATGCTTCTATACTTCATAAGAAGAATTTCCCACCAAACTCACACATGCATTCAATGATTGGATTTGATAAGTCAACGCAATTAAATGATTAATTTAAAGCATATGGAAGAAAATGGATTAGTTCTAAGTATGACACTTGGAAAAAGAGGATTTACTTTCCCATTAGCCCCTTTTTCTCTTCCCCTCTACTGCTCTTTACACAACCATATTCTCTTTACACAACCATATTGGACCATTGTATTTTTTTCCAACATAATATTTACGTAGCTTTAAATAATCACAATAATCTTAGCACAAGGCCCATGTATGGATATTCATAGGATACATTCCTAGCCATTCACTTGTTGGGCATTGGCCTTGAGCTCTACACTAGGAATATTTTACTAGCATATTTACATCATTTTACATAATCCAATTTAATACTTTCCAAGGGTCAAAACTGGGGTATTACATTCACACCCCCCTCACCCCCTTGGAATAACATCATCCTCGATGTTTTTTAGCAGGTTTCATGTCCCTATTTTTTAGTTGCATGAACAAACCTATATCTACTCCGTTACCCCCAATTTTTGCATGGGTGTCCACGTATGATCCTGATCACACTATTAAGGGGTGGCATATTCGTGATCAGGTTGTTGGTTCATGATTCTAAACTCTCGTTTGGAATATTGGGAAAACTGTTTGTTTCTGAGCGAGATATATTGTAACATCATGAATATTGAGAATCCTCATTTGAAGAGCTTGAACAGACAGAGATGGAGAACTTGATAGGTATGTTTTCCCTGCAATGTTGGATCCTCTGGAGGACACTTTAGTTTCTGTGAAGGCAGAGGTGGTAGGTCAAAAGGCCATAAGTGTAGGGAATCCAGATACTGGATCCTTGCAAGGTTCTTTGGACAGCAAGATCGAAAGAAGTAACAGTTGGGAAATAATAGGAGAGAATGAAGCCCATGATTTAATGTAGGTGGGCAAACAAACTGACATAGAAGAGAGAAACAACATTGACACAAATGGAGTCCTCAATACCTCATCTGTGTTAGAGGTAAAGAAAATCAATAAAGAACAGATAGTTGAAACAATCTATGAAAGATGGCGATGGATGTGGGAAGAGAAGCTTTCTCAGTCCTAATTTTTTCGACAAGTGTGGATTCTTCTTTTCATGCCTCAACAGAAAACTTAGAACCAGGCGAAATTCCATCCATAACTGATGAGATTCAAGAGTTTTTTGCACAAAGTCGTTGCAGTGAGAGAAATCATATGGTACCCTTAAACCCTGTGCATGTTCCTCGAACTTTGCAAGCTGAACCAGGAAACTGGGGCAATGGTAATTGCTCAGTTCCAGTTAGTGAACTTCAAAAGAAAATAAGCATATAGATAGCATTTTTCCAAATGTGGTTTGGATCAACTGCAGTGGAATCTATTCTTATTTGGAGCAGTAAATAAGACAGGGTTTGTTAGACAAACCCATTATTCTTCAAGGAAACCTGTATATCTTTGGGAAAAATCTTAAAACAGTGGAAACCAAAAAATCGGGGGATATATTATCACACTATTATGATAGGTTCTTCAAGACAGAGTCATGTTGAAGACAGAGCGGGTCTTCTGGAGATACGAATTTTAAACATTTCATGTACCACATGATTTTTTTTAGCCACTTCAAATTGATGCCCCCTCTCGGACGTGATTTACTGAGTTTTAAATGGGATGTTGGCGGTATCTTCTTGATCCACCTATCAACGTGTTCACACTGACAGCTGATTCGGCAGAGACAGACAATATTTCACTCTTTCCATTGGCAGCTGATGGGAAGCTATGGTCATCGCGGGAACTTCACGTGGATCTCAGTCACATCTTCAGCCAATTGATTGATGCGAATTCTTGCCGAGCTTACAACTAATCGGAGGTCAGGTGGTGAGGTTCCTATCAGACGAGTCGATTGAGTTCCACAAATTCGCTGTTGTAAAGAAAACGCTTGGGATATGCATGCAGTGTTGGTGGTGTCTTCTTGACCCACGTATCAACATTTTTTATTGGAAGCCGATCACCAACTGGGCTTTACTTGAGGTTTTGGAGCAGTTCACGAGTTAGTGGCATCACTGTCTAGAGCCACGTATCGTTTTTCTTCATTGGTCATCGATTGCGTGGAGATTTCCTTTGATCTCGTGACAGCCAACGTGAAGCATAATTTTATGGATTAGATTTTGGATAGGGCCGTTGCTGGTCAAAGCATCGTGTTGATACACGGTGGATTCTCTGATATCAAAAAATGACACCAGTTCGCAATAAACGCCAGAAGTCACATAATTTTTTTTCACCTTTGACGAGCTGTCCGCTGGTTTGATAAGTGCTTTGGTGATCTTTTCATCTGTGGAGATAGGAACTGTTAGAAAAGTCACCTTCAAATAGTTCGTAGTCTTTGTTTTCATTAGAGAGAGAGAAAAGCATTCATTTTTCACTTTATCTCCATTATTTTATTATTTTATTTTAGAGATAGGTGAGTTTTTTTTGGTCTATATAAGAGACCATCTTTCTCCTTTGTAAAGGTGGAAAAAACTTGGGAGTACTTTTTTCCCTTGGAGCTTAATAGAAAAATCATGTTGAGATTTGTGGATCTAATTGAGCACTCTCTCTAGTTGTGGCGTGATCTTGTATGAGTTTAAATGAGTGTGAATGCTGCTAGATATTCCTTTTTCTTTTCTATGATTGTGTAAGAGGCCATAGAGGGGTGTACTCCACCACATTGGATGGTGAATAATCTTAGAAACTGTTTTATTTTTCCCTTTGTGAGCGTGCATACATGGGCACTGATCTTTTCATTTAATCTAGTTTGATTGTATAATATTGGTCTTTTGTTTGCATAGAGCACCTCCTGCAACTAGAAAAGAGAAAAGTAATTTTTTGGTTGTCAAACACTAGACTGAGCAGGGATTGCTCAATCATGCGATATTTCCCCCTCAGTCATATATAACGCAAAGCCCCTTTGAGTTCTCTTTTGACTCCATTCTCCCCTTTGATTTACTGGCACTGGCCTTTCCTCAAGGACTGATCCTCCCATCTTTCCCATCACTTTTTCAAATTACTTTCAATACTACAACCGTTTCTCTAAGGCAACCTCTTCGATTCACCTTGCCCCTTTATTGCACGTGCCTTAGCGATCCTATCTTAGGGAAAACCCCCTTGAGTTGGAGAAGAGCCAACCTAAAGCGAGGAAGAGAGGAGTGTGGTGACATTGGCTTCTCTTCTGAGAGTTGTCATCGACCTGGTGTGCTTATTTTTGGGCTTCAGCACACGCATGTCAGTTTTGGGTGATAAAATTTTTGGTGCCGTTGTCGGGGACAAAGTCCAGTTCTCGAAATTTGAAGACTGTGCTTCATTGACATTTGTGGGATATTACATTGCAGATACTTCTTCTCACATGGCGACTCCACGAAGGGACAGAGCCCTTGTCCTTTTGCAGGTTTGAAGATCCTATTGGGTGTAGAGGTGAGCACACTCATTGGAAGGATTTCAAGCTCACCTTGGCGACTCCACTGTTTGGTATGAGGTATGACTATATACATTTTTCAGATTTAGTACCTCATTATTTGATTTATGGATGATGATAAGGAAAAACCGTGTGATCTTCTGCATGAATCTATTATGCACAAAGCTTATAGCCCGCTGGATTTCTCAAAAATCCGTGGATTTCCTAATGAGTGGTACGACCGTGGGAAGGTGCATGACATTCTCCAGAATTCCATGGAAATGATGATGTTTCAACCACCCATCATATTGCCTCTCTCTACAAATTGATGTCTGATTTTAATGTTCATCATGAGGATGATATTATGATCGTTTTTGCTATAACTTTGGAAGGGGATACAATAATCTGGTTCTATGGCCTTTTGGATGAATCCATAGATTCAGTGGCAAAGTTTTTCGAGAGGTTTCTCCCTCACTGGCATGATGGAATAGTTGATGAGATTGAGCAGCATGCTAAAGAATATGATGCTCTCATCCCAAGGTCCCAACCTAACACTAAAGAGAAGATCCGTGAAGAAAACTTTGAAAATCAAAGTAGACTGCTTAAAGAACATATCATTGAAGATCCCATTGAAGAAGAAATACAAGGGCCTTTGTTTGAAGATGTAGCTGAACAACCTCCTGATATAGCCATAATAGAAAGCATTAAAGATGTGAAGCTGCCTCAAGTTTATGAACAACCTTTTGATGAAAAGTCGGAGCTACCTCGAGTTTATGTCACCAAAGATGTTCACGAACAATTTTATGGTGATGATTCTGATCTAAGATAACAACACCTATCTAGCAAATCAACTTGAGCATATTTATGATGGAGGTTTGTATGTGAGCCCTATCAACCAGTGGATAGAGAATTCTTTTGCATTTTCTGATTCTTCTGGCCAAAGCTTCAATGATTTCTTATATTTTGACAATCTAATGTTACAATTCAAACTTATTTATGAGCAGATTGCAGGACAAATTGGTTTTATGTTGTAGATATCTATGTCTTTGTTCCCAACCAAGCACAGGAGGAAGCAATCTAGCATAGATGAGGAGCTGAAATGGCTCCATTGGCTATACCATTACACTTAGCATTCTCATGTCTCATGTTAAGTTAGAGTAGGTAGGAAGAATAAAGCTCTCACATGAGCATTTTATACTGTTATTAGCATCATTCATTTTGTCTTTTTTGCAATTTTTATGTAATAAGTGGTGGTCATGGGATGTGAATTGAGCCATCCCCACCACGTGGTGTCTCTATTTGCAAACTGGTCTGTGAATACGCAGAGTCTGAGGTTCTCATGTACTCTCGAGGAGAGCACACGTCCCCATATGGAGCCAGATGTTACCCCCAATTTTTGCATGGGTGTCCAGGTATGATCTTGATCATGGTATTAAGGGGTGGCATATTCGTGATTAGGTTGCTGGTTCATGATTCTGAACTCTCGTTTGGAATTTTAGGCAAACTGTTTGTTTCTGAGCGAGATATACTGTAACAACATGAATATTGACAACCCTCATTTGAAGAGCTTGAACATACAAAGATGGAGACGTTGATAGGTATGTTTTCCTTGCAATGTTGGATCCTCTGGAGGATAGTTCAGTTTCTATGAAGGCAGAGGTGGTAGGTAATAAGGCCATAAGTGTAGGGAAGCCAGATACTGGATCCTTGCAAGGTTCTTTGGGAAGCAAGATTGAAAGAAGTAACAGCTGGGAAATAGTAGGAGAGAATGAAGCCCATGATTTAATGTAGGCGGGCAAACAAATTGACATAGAAGAGAGAAACAACATTGACACAAAGGGAGTCCTCAATACCTCATCTATGTTAGAGGTAAAGAAAATCAATAAAGAACAGATAGTTGAAACAATCTATGAAAGATGGCGATGGATGTGGGAAGAGAAGCTTTCTCAGTCCTAATTTTTTCGACAAGTGTGGATTCTTCTTTTCATGCCTTGACAGAAAACTTAGAACCAGGTGAAATTCCATCCACAACTGATGAGATTCAAGAGGTTTTTGCACAAAGTCATTGCAGTGAGAGAAATTATAGGGTACCCTTAAACCCTGTGCATGTTCCTCCAACTTTGCAAGCTGAACCAGGAAACTGGGGCAATGGTAATTGCTCAGTTCCAGTTAGTGAACTTCAAAAGAAAATAAGCATACAGATAGCATTTTTCCAAATGTGGTTTGGATCAACTACAGTGGAATCTATTCTTATTTGGAGCAGTAAATAAGACAAGGTTTGTTAGACAAACCCATTACTCTTCAAGAATCGCAAATCCCATAACCTCTTTCTAGAAAAAGGAAATTAAATTTGTTTGGGATCAAAAGTGTGAAGAAAGTTTTAAGAAATTGAAAGAACTGTTAACTACTGTACCTATTCTAAAAATTGCAGATCTAAACAAGGAATTTTTTGTATGCACTGATGCATGAAATGATGGCCTTGGCGGAGTCTTAACACAAGAATTTCACGTAATAATGTATGAGTCAAGAAAGTTAAAAATTCATGAAAAGAACTACTCTACCTACGATTTAGAGTTGGCTGTTGTGATACATGCTTTAAAGATGTGGCGCCATCATCTAATTGGTAGAAAGTTTTCATTAATGATAGATAATAAAGGTCTAAAATATCTGTTGGATCAACCAAATCTGAACGCAAGGAAAGCTAGGTGGTTAGCTTTCCTTAGCGAATATGATTTCGAGATCCAACACATAAAAGGTAAAGAAAATAAAGTGGTTGATGCCTTAAGCAGAAATGCAAAATTAAATTTTATGGCAGCAATCAGTACTTATAAAACATATTTAGAAAATCAGTTTGAAAAAGGGATAAAATTGGATAAGAATTATCTGAAATTACAAGAAAAAGTAGCTGAAAATATATCTAAAAATTTAAGAACAGATTACAGTTTGAATGAAAAAGGTTTAATGCTGTATAAAAACAGACTGTATGTTCCTAATGTACCTGAAATTAAGTTGCTGATTTTAAATGAAGTACATAAAAGTCCTTATTAAGGAGACACTGGTTACCAAAAGATGATAATGATGTTAAGAAAATATTACTTTTGGACAAATATGAAGAATGAGGTGGCTGAATACATAGCTAGGTGCTTTGAATGTCAGCAAGTTAAAGCTGAAAATCAACACCCAACTAGATTATTGCAGCCATTTCCATTTCCATAGTAGAAGTGGGAAATTATCAACATTGATTTTATAACTGGGTTTCCTAAAAATCAAAAGCATAATGATTCAATAATGGTAGTAGTAGATAAGCTTAACAAAGAAGCTCATTTTATGCCTGTTAAAACTACTTTTAAGGCTGCTAACATTGCTGATGTGTTTATGTAGCAAGTTTTTTGTTTGCATGGAATTCCCAAGGTAATAATTTCCGATCGAGATTCTAAATTTACTAGAAATTTTTGGAAGTCATTGTTTAAAGGTTTGGAATTTCAGCACATCTTTTCATCCACAAACTGACGGACAAACTAAAAGGGTAAATGGGTAAATCAGATTCTAAAAGACATGTTAAGAATGTATGTTAAAGATCAACCAACTAAGTGGGAGGAATATCTACACTTAGTTGAATTTGCTTATAACAATCACTATCAAGCTTCATCTAAACTCAGTCCTTTTGAAATTCTGTATGGTAGAAAGTGTAATACTCCCATCTCTTGGAGTAATCCAGTTGACAGATTAATTTTAGGACTAGATTTGTTAAAATAGACAGAACTAACAGTGAAGTAGGTACAAGGCAATTTGAAAATTGCACAAGACAGACAAAAGAGTCATGCAGATCTGAAAATAACTGAGAAATAATTCCAAGTAGGTGAGCATGTTTTTGTTAAGGTAAAACCCAAGAAAATATCTTAATCTCGGGAGTTGTGCTAAATTAGCACATAGGTATTGTGGACCATTTGAAATACTATCAAGAATTGGAACAGTGGCATATCAGTTAGCCTTACCACCTAACCTGAAAATACATAATGTATTTCATATTTCTCTTTTGAAAAAGTATGTACATGATGCTACTCATGTAATCGATTGGAATGACATACAGGTGGAACCAGAATGAGATTTTCAGGTTGAACCAGATTGTATCCTCAACAGGGGAGAAATTTTACTCTGAAATCACACCATTAGATAGGTAAAGGTGCAATGAAAGCACCTTAGTCCAGATGAAGCAACCTGGGAATTGAAGAGTCATATGAGGGCATCATATCCAATTCTGTTCTAGGAAGGCTCTGATGATGAATAAGCAACATCGAGGACGATGTTGAACTTAAGAGGGGGTGTTTGTAGCCTACCTAGTACTTGAAACATTTTATGTTTGTGGAAAAACACTACTCTAACTTTTATTGTAAATTTGTATATTAATGACCAAGGATGGTCAAGGATGACTATAAATGAATAATATTATTAACTAATAAATTAAAATAGGAGACACTGACCCAAAGCGACTGTTGAAGAGTGTTCACTAACCCACTAGGAGGAATGAAACTGGTGTAGAAGGAAATGGACAAGTGACAGCATCTGCACTCACTTACTAGCTGTTCCAAGGGGCAACTTCCCTAAATATGTGGTCATGTTCCCCAAGGATGGTGGAACTGAGCTGGTGGCTCATTAAATGTGAAACTGACCCAAAATACCTAGGCAATATTTTATATCCATCGAATTGAGTAGAGGCTCACACACTTTTTTCTTGTGTTGTTAGAAATGAGCACATAAGAGATTCGATGAGGGGAATATAGGTAATGAGTTGCAGAGTGAGACTGTCTTATCCTGCTGAGTTGCAGAGAGAGTGTTATGTATGCAAGTCTACATGATTGCTGAAGTACATATGAATGATTTGTATGCAAGTCTCCATGATTGCTGAAGTACAAAGAGAGTTTGTATGCAAGTCTTCTTGATTGATGAAGTACAAATAGACTGTCTTGCTTCTACACAGTATTTTCGTCCTGGTGGTTTAGTGAACAGGCTCGGGGGTCCAAAAAGCAAGTGATCTTGGCTTCTTTCTGGAGAAGGTTGGGAGGAACGGTCCTCTTTGGGTGTTTGTCCACCCTATTAGTTATCAGGTTCTACTTTGTTTTTATTTTATTTTACTTTTAAACTGTTGATCTATTTCTGAAAATTGTATGTATGTTATCATAGTTTCGAGATATATCTTAGGTACAGTTAGCTGTTAGAAATTATATATTTTATGAATTGATAGAATATTCCTCTACAATGAATGGACGAATAAAGACTGAAAATTATAGAATAGATGATTATAAATTTCTCCCTGTCTTTTTCCTTTCACCATAGGTGATGTACTCTAGTACAGGAAGATGATTAATTAACATAGATTTGAAATGATATGAATATTTTAAGTAAAAGAATAATTTTGTATAATATATAGATTAAACAAGAATATATTTTATCAACACATCCGATAAATACATATTGAAATCATTCATATACTAATCAACAACTTACAAAAGATCGACATTTTAATGCAACGTATTACTCCACATCAAATTTGAAATACTAGGTATAATTATTTTCTTCAAAATTATCCAACATTGATGAGATAAAAGGACAGATCAGGGTTGAGCCCTGTAACTAGCAATAATTTATGATAATGCCTATTAAATCATCAACCTAAGTCAAGGGTCGAACCCTATAGATGATCATTGATATATTATAAGGATCCTACAACAATATTATAACAATGTAATTGTAAAATTGTAGTCGAATATATTTAAAATAGTACTAGAAATCAAACAAACAACTTACATAAATATTATAATCAAGGGTTTGTGACCCGAAAGGATGCATTTTAAATTCATTCCATATTATGAACTGGATGTAATATAACCCAGGAAAAGCAACAGTAAACCACGATAGGGTTAATCCCAACACCGACAGGTGTGAACTAATATATGTAACCATAGAAATAATTATACAGTCAACTCAATTAATTTACAGTCAAACCAATTGAAGTTTTATAGAATGTATACAAAAGAAGCAAAGTTCGATGGCATTTGATAGATGCATCGTTGCCATATTATCAAAAGAATATTTTATATAGAGGTCAAGGGTTCGAGTCTCGAAAGAGCTCATCACTGTATGTTTTCATATATAGCGTTTACGAATAGACAAGGTTTAGGGTTTAAACCCTGTAGCAACCAAAACTATTAACATTACAACCAACAAATTAATAAGTGTTACACAGAGATAAGTTAGGACTTGACTCAAACTAGTCACACATCCATCATTTATTTTAGCTATCAAAATAAACTCTACCCAGAAAGTCATGTTATAAATCGTTTCCCAAAATGATAATGCTGAAATAGAGATATCATTTTACAAACCCAGAAAATGCTTTGATAGTTTACGAATTTCACCAAACAATAATCTTCCTAAATATTATTTTATTTACGAATTTCCAACTAAAGTCTACAAGCCCAAAACATTATCATATTAAATAACCAAGAGACATGTAATCACAGTCTCTACAGAGACATAAATGCAAATTGTAAGAAACAAAACACTGTAGATGTCTTATTAAAATGTTGGTCGAATCCCAACTCCAAACCATACAAGCTAAAATCCATTCGACGCCTGAAGGATTATAGTAGTATAAACATCAACGATGACAGTGAAATCATTTGGTTGACAAAGTAGACTTCGTGGATAAACTGAGGGCTTAACGTGGTATTCATACCACTAGGGTTGCCATGCCTTCAGCATTGACGTAGCCGAGGACACAAGAAACAGACCAGAGGATTACTAGAACCCTCCTTCCTTTTAAAAATAGCAACGATTAGTCAAATATGAAAACACAAGAGTTAAATAAAAGTTTATTTAAAAATAATACAGTGCTATCGATTTCTCATACCTTGAATAAGTCAAGAAGCTGTTATAGACAACATTGCTCCTCTTTGCGACCCAACCCAAATCATTCAATACCACGATGTTGACCTTTCAACTCTAGGTACCATCTCTGCGAGCAACATTGACCATTTAAAAATTGTGCAGGGTGTGCCAGAAGGCCATTGCGGCCGAGAGAGCTCGGCTCTCCAAACCCTCGAGCAAGCAACGTTAACAATGCCAAAGATCAGCGAAGAGCCAGGGTATTGTACCCTACGTGGTGGTTCTTCACCAATACTTCACGCAGGCTCTTAAATGAGCTTGGTTGGCTTCCACTATGCTTCAAATATTTACCCACAGTCATATAGTTGAAACACGTAAAGTTCGCCATCGAACCTTATTCCTTAACGCGCCAAAAACTTTGGATATTTTGCTATATTATAACATCAACACTTTAATCGCCAAAGCCTTGGATAATGTGAAATGATAACATTTAAATGCCAAACCTTGTTATGCCTTTACTTTGGATAGAATCCACTAGGGATAGAACGAACCAACCCCTTAGTTAGGGTTAGAGTAATTAATTTCCATGCATCATAATCTTAGTGCTAGGTTATAAACTTAGTCTTTAAAATATATGAAAACTTCAACCAAATCATGCATGAGAGTCCTACCTGTAACCTAGACAGAATAATGTAATATGCATTATCTTTGATAGCCAAGTAAGCCTCAGGGCTACGCTAGAACTCTCTTGCCAATAAAAATATTTACACATAAGAAAATATTAAGATAAAAACATATTACGGCAATAGAATGATAAGAGAAATAACAACGTTAACAACAAGAGATAAGTTATGGCTTTAAGGCATTGAGCGTAGAATGTCAACATAATTATATTATACATTTAATAGCCCATGACTTAACAGTTTGTAGGAATAACCAAACGTTCAATGTATTATAGATAAATATATAATTGAATTCATAATTACTCTCAAATAGTAAAGAAGACTCATAGACCTACTTTAAGTGCTTTAAGGACAAAAGAAATAACTGTCGAATTCATGAATATCATAATAGCATTAGTGAATACATAAGACATTTATACAATAATAAGTTAAGAGAAATTCTGCAAATATAATGCTTTATTATGGACAGTACCATATTATTTAGAGACATAGAATTACATATCTATGTAAATGTCATTAAGACACATTTAATGATTGATGACTATTGGAAAAACACTTAAGTGTCGCAAGTAAGAGTTTAGTTAAGCAGTTAATGATGACACTAAACATTCACATTTATACTTCCACACAAGAATTAATAACAATTAGACTGCTTAGATTTTTTTTTTAAATTTTGATGAATTTTGGAGATGTTACAGGTTATCCATTGCATAGTTTGATGGTTGCACGTTGGTTGATTGACACTCTTTGTGGGTTCAAAAAAAAAAATTACAATTTGGGACCCCAAACAGCTTCAAGGGATCCCATACAATAATCAAGGAAGGTAAAATAATTCCTCACTGATATTGAAAGAAACTGATGCTCATAAAATAATTCAAAAACATACTTATTCTTTCTCCATCACTTGTAATATACCAAGGTTCACTGTATGTAGTAGGGTTGGTTTCTTGTTTTTTCTAAGTTAGGGAACGAATATGAGTGGCCATTAGTATTTCTCTATTTTCCTCTATCCTGGTTTTGCAATTTGGGCTCTTCTACCCTCTGTCTACATTTATATTTAGGTCTATGCATTTAGGGATTTACCCTCTTCACAATTGAATTCATGTATGGGTATGCAAGCACTTTCTCAAATTGTTTGGATATGCATATAAGTGTGCCTTTGATTCTTCTATGGTGAACAAAAAACTTAGTCAATACAAATCAATCACTTATGGCCACATTGTAGGAACCGTAAAGAACATAAATTTGCATATTAGTGTATCCTCTGAAATTTCCTAGACATAGCTTGTGTGTGAGTGTCTTTCTTTTATGCTATTTCTCTATTTGCTTCTAGTAGTATGATAGACATAGAAATAGCCTTTTGAATTCATTCAACAACATTCTAATACACATTGAATTCCTCACCGGATTGAATAGAAATATAAGTTACAAAACCCCATGTTGATTGATATCCATAACACAATTGCAACACTGCACATTTAATCATAATATACAATACTGTAATCATGCAATCATTTGCAAGTTGTTTTAGATAGAGTGGTAGAAGTAGACATCTGTCTAAATTTTATCAAATTGTATTTCAATACATAATTCTAATAAGGGAAGATTGACTTACCACTTCTTCGATTAAGTAGGTGAGGGACACTGTTTTGAACTTGATATTCCATAGAAATAGAGCCATCTCAAACTTCCAAGTATCAACTTACATTAGAATGATAACATGTAATATATTAGTATTATGGGTTATAACCTTATCAATCAGGATCATCCAAAAGTAGCCAAAACCAAAGTTGATATGAATTTTTAAAAACAAGGCTTTCTTCCAACATGTACTAGACCAACTAACACCATTAATATTTTGGATAGGAGTATTGTTGTACATGTTAATACTGAGATATTCCCAAATGGCCTACATATGTATCTCTAAAGTCTTAACAGGTACTCTTTGCATGGTACATATAGATTACATATTTAACATAAACAAGATGTTGTTAACCAACACACGAAAGAGACGAAAAAAGATAGAATGATAATGGTAGATGTGACTACAATTTTCTTCACCCAGATGATGGACCATTTTATAGACACCGGGATCACAACTCAGGCCAAATTTTGAAGATAATTGAAATTCATTCAAGATTCAACTTCAAAAATGTTGGAAATAACTTTGAAGGTCTTCTACAGTACTTTAGATGGAAATGTCTACTTAATTATTGCATCGAGAGGCACTTTCTACATCCCAAGTGGACGAGATGTGTCATGTTACAACCCAAATGGATGAGATGTGTGACATCTGTAATGTTGATGTGGTACATGTCCACTCCTGAAAATAATTATAAAATTGGACAGAGTTAGCCTGGTCCATTCCCAACACAATTTTTGCTTATCATGGGCATGAATTATTATGGGAAATATATCTTACCTGGGTTTTGACCACTTTGTGGTCTCTTCACTAGGTGATTCTTCTTCTAAGCTATTTAATTTTAAGAAATAACTTAAAATTGAGCTTGGTTTTCTTAATGTCCAACAACCTAGAGTACATTAAAGTTCGGGAGATTCACACATTATCTATATTGTTATATCTTCCTCCTACCGAGAGTATTTTAATGCTTTGTTTATGAGATTCATGAGTTGTCTGTGTTGTCCCATCTTCCTCTAACCCTGGAACATTAGCTCGAATAGGAATTTAGATGGATGGTTTTGGTTTTCTATTTGATTTGAATGTTTCAACACTAACTTGAAGGATGATGAAGAATGAATTTAGTTTGGATTAGCAGGAACAAATGCAGAAGCAAAAAATTCCCAGAATAAAGGAGAGTGGAATAAGGAGGCTCTAGAAGATGCACATGGATAAATTAGCAATGCATAGAAGGAAAGTGTGAGAGGCCTATATCACAAGTAATTCTTATCTATTAAAGAAATCTAAATAGGAAGACGAATATAACACTACTAGAATGAAGAAGAATGAAACGATAATAGAAATGCCATTGCACATAATTAGATGGTTTCCTATGCATATAAAGGAGATGTTGATTTCAAGAATTATGCATCTTTGATGTTAGATATGCCATGGTTCAAAAGGGGATTCATAAGTTGTTCAGAATTCACGTGATGAGGATTTGCAATATTTAGTGCAATACCCTTCATCGTGGTAATTAGTATATGGAACTTGCATTTTTTTTTGTTATTGAAGATGATCTCTTGGAATGCATTTTGAGGAGGGTGCATTTACCAAATATTAGATGGGCCACTCTTCATTGAATTCCTTGATTCCAATGGTAAATTAAAAGGTTTTATAGGTATTTAGCAGCACACCGAAAATAATGTGGCAAACCAAATCGAAGGTAATAGAAATTTGTTGAGTTAAATTTTGTTTGTTTATTCACTTTTAATATATTGCACTACAATGTATTATAGGATTTCGAATGAATTCCAATGGTTTTGAAGCATCCATTGTAGCTAAAAATTTGAAGCTTATGTATCTTAATTGTGCCAAAGAGGCACATTCTACAACCCAGTAGGGGATGCGTAATTCCTTCCTTGCTCATCGTGGAGATGAAACATGTCTGTTATAAAAAATAATAAAATATTATAAAAAATTCCATGTCGGCTCAAATTATGTTTAAAACATTTAGAAATAAAACTACACAATTTAGATAAATTAAAACCATAAACATTTCATTACACACTTGATCAGAAGGTGTAAATGTTGAGGAAGGGTTTGCACCTTGAGAGATTTGATCCCTCTTGATGCTTGATATATCCCCTCTTAAGATGGACCTATGTTGGTTAATATAGTTGGAACATTTTCAGGCACCTTTGCAGTTGCAGGAGTTACATATTTTGGTACCTTTGCCAAAGTTTCCAAAGTCCTTTGGGAAGATGAAATTCCTTGAACAAATTTACATTAGTTTAGAAGATGCGAATAATTCAAAACACTGTCGGAAGAATTTTCTCACCTGTTTTAATTGAAAATTTTGGAGATAATAAATTGTGGAAAATGAAAGCACTACCAAAGTCTTTAGGGAATTTAACAAATCTTGAACATGTTAATATGTATTTATCTTACAACTTGGAGAGGCTTCTTGATTCTTTTAGGGATTTAAATCAGATTAATTATCTTGATTTGGGTAAGAGTTGCAATTTAACCATCACTAGTGGAACACTTCAAAATAGTCTCCTTCAATTTCTGAATCTTTCAAGTGGTAGTGGACCCAAGTGAGACAAGTGAGAGTAATATTATGTATTTTTTCCACAAGCATAGATTCATCTTATTTCTTTCTCTACCAGGTGGTAAGAGTGATCAAATCCCTTGAGGTGCAAATATTTTCCAAATTTAAGGACTCTAAAAGGGGTTTTTCCCTCAAGTGATTTGGTCCCTCTGAGTGCTTGATAGAGTCATAGATAAGATGGATCTATGCTGGTTGATAGGAGACAAGGAATATGATCTATGCATATTTATTGTAACGTTTATGGAGAGGTTGTCCGATCAATAATTTCTAAATGTATTGTGAATTCAAGGGGTCTAACTGTATCATAATTGCAATGTTACAAAAAATATAGAAGACAATTTATGATACAATACCTCAAAGAGGTAAATCTACAAGAAAACAAATAAATGAGAATAAAGTGCCTGAGGCAAAATGGATATATGAGCAAGCATTTGGCACAAAAGCTATACCAATGAGGGTAGAGTTTCAACACATAGAGAAGCTAGACAAGGAAGAGGCTGTGAAATAAATATGTAATGTATTGTAGATGTTTCATGATAAAGAAATGGACGTGAGTTAATTTCTTGTTGTCTCTTTTATTTTACAACCAAGTTGATGTGCTGTAAAAACTGCGTATTGCTTTGATTAGGTTGACTGTTGACTATCAAAATTTGATCATGACTGAGTTGAAAGATGATCTGTATTGTTAGATTCCATTTATTTCTATGTATCGGAAAGAAAAGTGCCTTAATTTGCTTCAAGAACAAGAACAAGAACAAGAACAAGAACCAGAACAAGAACAAGAACAAGAACAAGAGCATAATTTGATAGACAATGCAGACAGAGATGAAAAGCCTAATTTGAAAATATACAAGGTAAGTGTTTAGGGTAAGAACACTTTTTTCTGCAGCGCCCTCTCATAACTAGATGCTCATAGTATATATCTGGTTTTCTTTAGGCTTTGTGGGTAATACAACAATGGGATACAAAGTGGATTTTTCTTCAAAGGAGAAAGAATTCCAAGAACATGGTACATTTTTTCTACAGTATGCAAAGTAGCTTGTGATTTTGTATTGTTAAGTTGGCACAGGATGTAATTTAACTAGAAAATGTGATTGGGGGTTTTGTAGGAAACTGTAGAAATTAGTTGTGAGCCTACTATTAAGGAACATGGTCGAAGTGTCTATGTGGATAAGGCATTGGTAACTACAAGGCCTGGAACTGATGGAGACAGTTCCATAGATTCTTTTCATCAATATGTAGTGTTGGAGTGGCTAGTTAACAAGTTACTATTGGTTTTCCTAAAGAAGTAATAGATGATTTAATGGGGAATTAGAAATTCATTACCTATTAAGTCAACCTTACTAGTCAACCATTGAAAGAAGAAACATATTTTCCCTACCTCCCAAGCAGTCAAACCAATAAAGAAATAGATTTATATCCACAACTCCCTATCCAAAAGCAAGCATCGAAATCTAACCTCAACTAATGATACTAACCTATTTACTGAAATTGAACCAATCAATCTAACCTAGAAAGCCATCTCACACTAACCCCCATTAACACTAGCTTAGCTGCCTATGCTTTTCGTTATTCATCACTTCCTAGTCTTGATGGTGCCCTTGGCTATGCTATTGTATATGATTATAGATTTGATGTTGAATTTTTATCCCTACCACTGAATGTGGATGTCGATCATTAAGTTGGGCGGGGTCATTGACATATGCCATATGCCACACAAGACATGAATGGTTCCATCAATATATCACCTATAAAAATACTATATGTTAAAACAAGAAGTAAATGTCATTTACACCTCGGGGGATGAGAAGAAGTATATGTTAAAACAACTATGATTTTGTTTTTCTAGAAGGAAAACTCACTAGCAAGCTTATTTTGCTGGAAATTTTTGAATATTCTAATCAAAGTAATTACTTATGGGAAGAGGAAAGGGTATTGTATTATAATTAGTAAGGTTCAACTTTTAGGTAGTTGGGAAGGTTAAATTTCACAGTTTCCAAGAATATTAGAGACCATATACAACAAAGATATATCCCCCCAAAAATAGTAGTTTCCTGAAAAGATAATACATTATACGCTAATAATTAACCTTCATTATATGACTAATCTCTAGTTAATTCTACCATTGGAAAGGAACATTAAATTGTCATTTGATTTACCTAGGATGGTTTGGTGAAATCAACATGCCATTCATTTTCAAATTCCCTAATGCTATGATCAGGTGTTAGCTAAAGGCATGTTGGATAGCGTGTCTTGAATAAGTGCCTACTAATGGAGCCCTGGATTCTCTAGGTGGCACCTAACCCCCAAGTGCTTGGGATATGGTTATCTATGACATGCCAAAATGATGTAGACCAAGCCATATGGGAAGTTGAACCTAATGATGGATAGAAAAAAAAAATTGTCTTTTTCAATCGATAGCTTTTACAACTCTAAAATATTCATCTCTTATACTTACATTGGTTGTAAGGGTTGGTTCATGGAAAAATATATGCCCTAGTGTATTGTGATTTTTTATGCCAATGAGAAAATCCAAAAAGATAGTTATCCCACTACTGACATAATGATTGATTAGTTGTGAGATGATTATGTTCACTTTAGCTATAGAATTCTCAAAAAATATCAACAAAGCTTAAAGAATTGAGAAAAAAATGTAATTGAAAGATTTGAGACCAATTTGGAACATAAACTACTATAGTACAAGGAAATTTTATTTATACCATCTCCCTTAAGTAATTAGATATTTGGAGCAGGTTAAGTCCATTATGAGGAATGAATAAACCACTCCAGTCATAATTTGGGCACATCTGGGCATACCTCAGCCTTTAAACAGTCTTAAGAAGTAATTTTGGGTGGTGAATAAGCATGTACAATAGAAAAATATTGATCTAGTACCATTTTAGTGGTACCAATTGTTGATGTATATGTAACTTCAGAATGTATTTCACGTATATGTATATTGTATTCCTATAGAGATGTTATTATTCCTCTATACGGAAGTGTCGTCATTTATATTGTAAGTGTCGTAACTTATACTTGATGGGTTATTAGACCACCTTGTTTGGGGTCGGCCCTGTATAAGTCATGTGGGTCAAAGGGTTATTAGACCACCCTATTGGGGGTCGGCCATGTGGGTCGAAGGGTTATTAGACCACCCTATTGGGGGTCGGCCCAGTCAGCATTATGTTATGTGGTTAAGTTCGAGCCTACATGAGTTAGGTAAAAAGGCAAGTCAAGTCAAGTATCAATAGAGTGCGGGAGGCAATCTATTTACTCACTCACTTCTCACACTTGCACTCAAGGAGGAGTGGTGCACTTATGGAGGAGGAGGATCTGCTGCTAGGTTATGGCTATCTCTCTTGGTTGGTTGTATCATTGCTCTATCTATCTCTTAGGAAGTTATTGGGGTTTTTCACCTTTATGGTTTTCCCCAAGTAAATCTTTGTGTCTCTTGTGTGCTTGCATTATTGTCTCCATGATTGATATGCTGTACATGTTGTTCTCTCAGTTAAGATCCTAGATCAGATTGAAGTAAATTCTGAAAATTTAACATGGTATCAGAGCTAGCCTGAAAGAAGGCATGATATGGCATGTATGACACTTGTTGCACTTACGATGCTAGGGCTTGATATAGCAAAAACCAGTCATCGTAGAAATTTCGCTATAAATCCGTTTTGGCGAATTTTTCGGATCTGAAATTGTTACAGGTCGAAGATTAAATATCCAGGTACCTTGTGTCCAAAGGAAAACCTCTAATTCATTGTACTTTGTGATTTATGATCTGTACAATATAGGGTTTCTGCCTCTTCCAGATCTGAGTCAAAATCAGGTGACCTTGGGAAAAAGGTCATAACCTGGGATAGGAAGCTCCAAATGAAATTTCGTAAAAAGTGACAGGTAGTACACAGTCTGTAATATCTCAGGAAACATTTTCAGAGGCCGAAGTTGAACCAGTGACACGTGGAATGCCGTACAAGTTTGCTCTCCTGTATTATCCCATAAACAGGTCATGTTGCGACACTTGGCATAACACTCTCTCAGAGAGTCCAATTGAGGTCAGACCTGTCAGGATAGAAATATAACAGGCCGAGCTATCTCAAGAAATTTTTTCAGAGGCCGAAGTTCAAACAGTGACACGTGGGAAGCTGTACAAGTTCGCTCTCTTGTTTTATCCCAAAACAGGTCACGTTGCGACATTTGACATAACTCTCTCTCAGAGAATCCAATTGAGGTCAGACCTGTCAGGATGGAAAGGTAACAGGTCAGGATATATCAAGAAAATTTTTTCAGACGCTGTGGATCAAAAGGTTCGGAGTTACACCAGAAACAATCAGGTACATATTTATGTCAAAACAGAATTATTTTTGAGTACCTTCATTCATGGCTTCCAGAATTTAGGGCTTTGAAGAAAGTTGGAATTTTTGTAATCGGAGACCACGGCTGGATGCTACTCATCAAAATAGAAATTTAGAGACCAAGATCAGAATTTTTGGTTGGGCAGAAGGCCGGGCTTGATCAAACCCTAGTTCGGGACTTTGATCAGAAAAGTGGAAAATTAGGGCTTCTGTAAAAATGGGAATTTTTGAAATCTGTGACCATGGTTGGAAGCTCCTCGAAAAAATATAAGCTTAGAGCTTTAGATCAAACTTTTTGATGGGGAAAAAGAGTGGGATTCCTCAAACACCAGTTCAGGGTCACGTCCAGTGAATCCGGAAGTTTCAAAGGCAAAATTGAGGAGTGAAACTTTGCAGTTTTCAAATTCTGAATATACCAGTTTTATCAGCTCATCAAGGCGCATATTTCTATCCTTTCGGAAGTTTGAAATTCAAAGTTTGAATTTTTGGGGTTTCTCTGACAAACCCATATCTAGCTCTAGGTCCAGTTCTTGCAAATCAAGTGGTGGTTTAATCCTAGAAGAAGATGGATTGGTCACCTGCATAAGTGAAGAAATTCCTGTTTCAGAGGGAGATGAGGCTAAGGCCTTATATAAGAAGATTACAAGCGATCTCGACAGGTATGACTCATCGAGGTATGTTTTGATATTTGTCCATGATTAAGTTTATGGTATGTTTGTCTTCATGTTATTACGGTTAGTACAATTTTGATTTTAGATTTGTTGTATCACCTTAACAAAATTATGAATGCATGATAGAAGATATTCATTGGTTAGGGTGTTGACACTTATGATTGTACTAATGCATTATGGTGTTGTATGAGGTTTATGTTGTCTACTAACATGAAAGGTACACCAAGAAAGACAAATCATGTTCTGGTCCAAGAGCATATGATCATGATAACATGAGGACAAAGATTCGTCCATTGTCATGGATCTCATAGAAGATCCATTTACGAGGTATGTATAACTTGGTTTTGTAATAGTTAACCTATGAGTTATACAGGTTACTAGCACAAGTCATTGAAGAAGAACAAGAAGACATCATGTGAGTATGTTAGACATAAATAGCTAGCATGCTAATCCAGGTATGTTTTTCCTATATCAAGCTAGAATCCTACCTTATGTTAGGATCTTATACTGTTGTTGATAATGATTATTCCTGAAAAGTCATAGGTTTGAATAATCATGGTTGTATGCATATTATGTTTCTTACCATAATTGATGATATGACTGACCAGAAGAATCATGAAGGTATAGGTTTGAATAATCACAAGTTTTATTATCTTGATTGATGATTCAACTAACCTGAAGAGTTATAGGTTTGAATAATCACAGGTGTTTATGCATATTATATCTCTTATCTTGATTGATGATTCAACTAACCTGAAGAGTTATAGGTTTGAATAATCACAGGTTTTATGCATATTATATCTCTTATCTTGATTGATCATTCAACTAACCCGAAGAGTCATGGGTTTGAGTAATTACATGTTATGTCTCTTATGATTTGACTAACCATAAGAATCCTACATAAACCTTGAATGCTAATGCTTATTATTTTTGTTTGAAATGATCATGACTATACACGCTTGAGATTATTGTGTTTTAATAGTATACTAATGAATGTATGATTTTGTATGAGACCTAGAGGATAACACAATGATGATACTAATAAGCATGCAAGGATGAATATGAGTTCAAGAATAGGTAATTCAGGAAGCAAAGATCAAGAGGGAGTACACTCCAGTGGTTTATGCAAGGATGCAGATATTCAGAGGGAGTTGACCATCTCTCTACTCTCCACAACAGAAAGGTGTAGAAGAAGCTACTTCAGATTAGGACTCCAGCAGCTCCTGCAAGGAAGCGAAGACTCAGAGGGAGTCCACCCAATGAACAAAGAAAGATAAGTATTCTAATCATCATTTCTTACATATTTGTTTGTTTAAATAAACTTGTTCAATGATGTATATGCTCATGTTCCTAGACTTAGGATATGTATTGTGCATAGTAGAATAGTTGCATTAATGAACAGTATACTACTAATATACATGGGTAAGTGGCCTATGGCACTGTACAACATTCCATTGCTACTTATCTAGAATGAAACCTCTTTGCTGACATGTTGGGAGTTGTGCACACTCTTAACAATGTTCTGGTAGAGATTGGAAGGCATCTAGAAAGTTATGGGATATGGATAAATGTTGTATTGAAGCATTGGCTAAAATAATTACATGACTGTATGACATATTTCTTTATGTGTAAGAATTTGTTCTGAAAATTATGAGATGTTTCTAATCATGCAATTTAACCTGTTTTGTAGGAAAGACCGCATATCTTCACCTACAAAAAGGACTACAACATTTGTTCCAGCAACAAAGATATTTATTAAAGATATTGAATATATTGAAGTTCCCAGGATCTGGGATGAAGTAATGGAATGCCATGATCCGTCGATCATGAAGAATATTGTTTGGGATGTAGTTCCAAGATGTGAAGGGAAGTTTGTTATGACTTCCAAATGGATCTATCAGATCAAGCATGTTGTAGATGGCAGCATTGAGAAATATAAAAGTGATGAAATAGAAGATGCACCAGATGGATTTCAAGACAACATGGTGTAGTCATATATGTGTGCAGAACTTGGTAGGATAGACAACTTTCTATCCAGTTTGGGCTTTACCAAGAGTAAAGCGGATTCCAACCTTTACTACAAGGTTGAGGAAGGCAATCCAGTGATACTACTATTTGGATGACCTGTTTGTATCAGGTGAGGATAGATTGATTGCCGACACACAGTGGAAGCTTGCTGCCGAGTTCGAGTTGAGGAACTTGGGGATGATGCACTATTTTTTTTTGGCATGGAGGTGTGACAGAGTGATGGAATCTTCCTTGGACAAGGGAAGTATGCAGTAGAGATCCTGAAGAGGTTCGGGATGATGGACTGCAAGGCTATGGCCACACCTATGGCATTGAACCTGAAGCGTCTGTGTGATGCTTCATCTGATGTATTGTCAGATGATTGGGTCCTTGATGTACCTGACGAACACGAGACCAGACATTTGCTTTGCTGTGAACACATTGAGCCAGTTCCTGATGGATCCAAGGAGTGTTCACCTGGTTGCTGTAAAGCATGTTCTGAGGTACCTGAAGGGTACAGTGGATTATGGGCTCAGGTATGAGGTGGATCAAAAGTTTAACCTGCAGGGTTATGTTGATTCAGATTGGGCTGGCAGTGCTGTAGATAGGAAGAGCACATCTGGGTGTTGCTTCAGTATGGGATCAGGTGTGATCTATTGGTTTAGCAGGAAGCAGTCCTGTGTAGCACTGAGTACAGCTGAGGCAGAATATGTTGCAGCCTGTTCAGCTAGTTGTGAGGCAGTATGGCTACGGAAGCTACTGTCTGAGCTATTTGATCTCCCGTTGGAGGCTACTGGTATCTTCTGTGATAACCAGAGTTGTGTGAAGCTGTCCGAGAACCCAGTGTTTCATGACAAGTCGAAACACATAGAGATCAAATATCACTATATCAGGGATATGGTGCAGAGAGGAGCTGTGAAGCTCCTATATGTTGTGACAGACGAGCAGATTGCAGATGTGCTGACGAAGCCACTAGCCAGGGTGAAGTTCAAGTACTTCAGAGAGAGGCTTGGTGTTCTTCAGATCGAGGACACTTCGAGGAAGAAGTGATGGACACATTTGTTGAAGCCATTCCAAGCATGTTGGAAGGAGGATCCTTCACATGGCTGTGGATGTAAGCGCTGGATGATGAGCATCAGGATGATGTTCTGGTTTCTGCTGGATATGATTGGTTGGATCATTTATATGTATGTATGCATCATGTTGGATGCTGGATATGATCAGTTGGATCAATTATGTTTGTATATGCATCATGTTGGATGCTTGGACCATGTATCTGTATATGTATCAGGTGGATACATTGTATGATCAGGTGGATCATGTACGGTGATATGTATCATGTATCAGGTGGATACATTGTATGATCAGGAGGATCATGTATGATGATATGTATCAGGTAGATACTTGGTATGCATCAGGTGGATGCATTGATGATCAGGTGGATCATGCAGCAGGATGTTGCAGTGGTGATCAGGATGATCATGGATGATGAGCTTCAGGATGTTGCTCCAGATGACATGCAGCAGGATGTTGCAGTGATGATCAGGATGATCATGGATGATGAGCTTCAGGATGTTGCTCGAGATGACATGCAGCAGGACGTTGCAGTGATGATGATCAGGATGATCATGGATACATCAGGATGATGTATGGTGAGTATCAGTTTGATACTCTGTGGCCGTGGAACAGGTTGTGCAGATAAGCATGTAATTTGTGCCCTGGGAGATTTGCAGATGGTCTTTCGAGGTTTTTCCTATGGCATGTAATTCGGTGCCCTGGGACATCTGGCAAATGCTCTTTCGAGGTTTTGCTTGGGAGGACATATAATTTGTGCCTTGGGAGATCTGCAGATAGTCTTTTGAGGTTTTGCCTATGGCATGTAATTTGTGCCATGGGATATCTGGCAGATGCTCTTTCGAGGTTTTGTCCTATGGCATGTAATTTGTGCCCTGGGAGATTTCAGGTCGGAGTTGTGTACCCGTAACATCCTGAAATGCTCTTTCAAAGTTTTGCCATGACCACATGTAATTTGTGCCCTGGGAGATCTGATAGGTTGAGCTGTGTGCTCGTAATCAGTCTTGGGATGCTCTTTCGAGGTTTTGTGGTGACCGCATGTAATTTGTGCCCTGGGAGATCCGATAGGTTGAGCCTTGTGCTCGTAATCAGTCCTGGGATTGTCTTTCGAGGTTTTGTGGTGAGGTCACATGTAATTTGTGCCCTGGGAGATCCTATAGGTAGAGCTATGTGCTCGTAACAGCCTGGGATGCTCTTTCGAGGTTTTGTGACGCACGTAATAAGTCCTGAGGATTCCACAGTATGGCCAGTGATGATGAAGACCTGCAGGTGGTGGGCCTACATCCAGTATGAAAAAGGACTGGCTCTGTAGAACTTCCTATGACGAGTAGATTCAAAGATTGATTGAGATAGCAGCAACAGTGATGATGATGATGACTCGATGACGATTATCCAGTGACGATGATCCAGAGAAGATGACTTGTGCTAGAAGAACTGTGCTGAGAAATACCTTCCTAGTTAAGAGGGAGTGTTGATGTATATGTAACTTCAGAATGTATTTCACATATATGTATATTGTATTCCTATAGAGATGTTATTATTCCTCTATACGGAAGTGTCGTCATTTATATTGTAAGTGTCGTAACTTATACTTGATGGGTTATTAGACCACCTTGTTTGGGGTCAGCCCTGTATAAGTCATGTGGGTCAAAGGGTTATTAGACTACCCTATTGGGGGTCGGCCATGTGGGTCGAAGGGTTATTAGACCACCCTATTGGGGGTCGGCCCAGTCAGCATTATGTTATGTGGTTAAGTTCGAGCCTACATGAGTTAGGTAAAAAGGCAAGTCAAGTCAAGTATAAATAGAGTGCGGGAGGCACTCTATTTACTCACTCACTTCTCACACTTGCACTCAAGGAGGAGTGGCGCACTTATGGTGGAGGAGGATCTGCTGCTAGGTTATGGCTATCTCTCTTGGTTGGTTGTATCATTGCTCTATCTATCTCTTAGGAAGTTATTGGGGTTTTTCACCTTTATGGTTTTCCCCAAGTAAATCTTTGTGTCTCTTGTGTGCTTGCATTATTGTCTCCATGATTGATATGCTGTACATGTTGTTCTCTTAGTTAAGATCCTAGATCAGATTGAAGTAAATTCTGAAAATTTAACACAAATAGTGGCATCATGTTAAAGTGCACCATGTTGTAGACATTTCCTCAAGAATCAAGTTGGATTGACATATTTAGAACAAAAATCTTACTATTTGTTGTTCTCTATACCCTACTAATGACAAATTTAAGTCATCCATGCTCTATACATATTATACAATCAAGATTACTCATAAATTATATGTTGGCTCGTGATCGAATGCTGTGGCATCTGTGCATCACTACTGCCAACGCCAGGCTAATGAGCCGGTGCTTGCATGTGAGGTTGCAAAAAATATTACATAAGATAGAAAATGTTATTTCCTTCATATAATTTGAAATTTAAAGAACCAAATATCATAATTGAACATAGGCCATAAATAATCTCTTTCAAATATGGTTTCTACCTTGCATCTATCTAAATCTTGCATCAACTCTCTGACTCATTGTTTGATCTCAGGAGTTTGTTCAAGTTTAAGCAAATACATGAGTTCTTTGTTCAATTTTATGACAACCTTTTTGACTATTTGGAGTGGGTCGACTGAAGATAAAAAATCCTCATCATCAAGTGCGCCACGAACATCATGGCCAGTGGACTGCATTTTTCAACCAAAAAAAAGTTATTTCTAAACTATGTAAACAATAATAAATTTCACATTATTCTGAACTCAAAATTTTTACTTGTTTTTGAGTTGGTGCTTTCCCACGATCATCTTGCCACATCATAATATAATTAGGATCATGAAATTTCAAAAAAAGAAGAATATGACAAGAACATATCAAGATCCAAGTTCACAAACTTATCAATGCGTAAAAGATCCAAGTTCAAGATCTTCCTTCCATGTAAAAAATAGACTATGTAAAGTATGAGAAGGTTGTAAATGTGTATAAAAGTGTTTCCATCAATCATTCCATAAGGCCCAAAGAAGTTAAGGATATTTACCTAGGTGACATTTGGTCCTGCCTCCTCTTACATGCTTACCATCGATAGCATAAGACCCTACACAGTCTTCTTTAAAGGACTGCTAGTTTGATTGGTAACACACTCCATACTAAACCTAGCTCCCAACCTAACTTGGATTGATATATTAAAGACATGGGTGAGGTTCTAAAATATATACATGATAAATGGAGACCAACTAGTTAACATTATCATGTCATACAAGTTCACAAATAGAAGAATTAGAATCTTAGTAAATCTTCATGTCTCTTTCCAATGGTACCACCTTCTTTAGATTCATATATGCCTTTGACTAGCTAAAGAGTGTTGATAGAGTATGCAAAATGAAAATATGAGAAGACCCCATAATGAATTCAAGTTGCAAATCTTGCATATAATGAGGGTTTTTGGAGTGATGTTTTTGGCATGATTGTTAGTATCTCTATCACCCACCAAATGTTTACAAAGGACATAATCTTGATTGGAGAAGCTTTGGTATAGGAGACAAATTGTTTGAAATATATAGATAAGATTTAGGAGCTTCTGGGTATTATTATCATGGGATTTTGAACAATTTTTATTAGAGTTGGTTCCCTATTTTTATAGATAAAATCCAATAATGATAAGAAAATTGGCCCCATAGATTTCTCAAACTAGCATAAGTACTATGTAAGACACCCATTTGGTTCTTTGTTTCATGCAAAAACAAATCACCATCACCCCCTTGGAAGTTGATGAAAGATATTAACCAAATAGGGGCCTAACTTAGAGCTTGTTTATGATTGCTAAAGATATGCCACAACACAATTAAGATCATTCTAAAAAATTTACCTACGAAAGATATTAGAGAGAAAATTGATACATTCAAGATGGTGGCTCATCAAGTAACTGTTCAAGAAGAGACCAAAAGTGAGTTTGTCAATTATTACAACATGGTTTTCCAATCCCCAGAGTGCAAAAAGGAATATGACATGTCCATGCATAAA
The DNA here is from genome assembly GCA_027924585.1 of Larix kaempferi. Lineage (NCBI taxonomy): Eukaryota > Viridiplantae > Streptophyta > Pinopsida > Pinales > Pinaceae > Larix > Larix kaempferi. The sequence goes on along the minus strand of BSBM01000465.1, from coordinate 1,229,731 downwards.
TGATTTAGTGTAGTCCCACATCGATGCCTCTCACAAACTATATGCACTAGGATTAAACAACAAGGATCCATTGGAGAATCCAACCTAGTGGAGGTAATTTGTGACTTGAATATCCTTCCATAAAATTGGTGAGAAATGATGGTGAGCCCATGCCTAGTTTATTCACCCATCCAATTGTAGGTAGAAAATAAGTACAAAATTTACCCTATTGGCCGCATGGAAAATGTTGAATTCAACATCAAATTTGTGAAGACAATGGTGTATTTCAAGGTCATTGATATTGTATATGAGAAGGATACTTACGCTACTTTTTTGGGGTTTGAATGGGAAAATGACAACAAGGCCATCACAAAATTGAAGAATGAGGAAATTTATTTTGTAGTTGGTGGAACAAGAGTATTGCAACCCATTGATCCTATTAAAGGGGCTCAATACATAGATCAAATGGATGATGTCATCGATGTTGAATAATAGATCAATTGTAAAACTTAACATCTAGAATGTGGGTTGAATGTTTAAGTATCATAATAGATGGAGTGGTGAGATGGAACAATATATTACCCTATGATTCAAAAACCAAGAATCATTTTGTGTAACGACAATATTTCATATTGGCATTGCACCATGGTATGATCAATCCATTGGAATGGAACATAGTTGAGGGGTCCTCCAATTTTTTATGACATTGAGGATGTGGAGGATTTGATGGAAGGCATGAAATCAATAAAACCCAAAGAATAGTTAGTCTTAAGAGTGGGAAAAAACCTAAGTTCCACCGTTTTCAAGTGGGGGTCATGCATAAGGACAATCTGTTATCTATTCAGTCTCATAGAGGGAGGGTTTGTGTTTGAAACCAATTGATAAGAAAAAATAATACCCCTCAACTGGTACGTATCTCAGTATGTCCTAGTTGGTAATGCTTTGCCACCTATTGTGTAAGTGGTATTTACATTGTCCTTGCACTCAAACAAGCTAAGCCAATATTTTTAGATCAATGTATTATATAAGCTTAGAAACCAGAAGCATCACCAAAAGAGACCTTTCCAGCTATTGAATAATGCCGAGTATATTTTAGATTGAGCATGTTTATAGGAGTTTCCCTTTCTGTATGTTTATTTTCAAAGTAAAATGCTACTTATACTCCCACCCATCATCGATACCTCCTCCATTATGCATGTAAATTCCCAAAAGCTAGTCTAACTGTTTCACATGTTGAGTCTGAGGGTGAAGCGCTGAAGCACTTCCTTTCATAATATTCCTTTGGCCAGGAATAGTTCGAGTTTCTTTGATCTAAGTTGGGAAGAGGTCCATCTTGCATTGCAACATCAGTTCAATAAACCCCTTGAGTATTATTTTACTAATATTTTGAGGCTTGTAAAAGACACAATTACCTTCACATAAGTGTACTAGGGATAAATTGATAGAAGTTGAACTTTGGCTTGGAGGAAAAAACTTTGACCTCAGTAAACACCTATCATTACTATATCCTACCTTACAAAGATGGAAGGTGGATTAATTAAGTATAACCCTATGCTCAGTCAGGAAATAAAGGGAACTACCTATGCAAAGTAGAGGACATATAATTTGGGTCATCATCAGAGTGTAAGATAAAGAGAGAAAAGCGAAGCACTCACCATTGAATTTGTAATTTTTTTGTGATTTAGGGTCTATGAAATCTATTCTAACAAAATATATTAGGGATTACCGAATATATTGCATCCCTTTTTGTCTTCATTGGTATCCTCTTCTCCTCACACTCTACTGATATCGAAATCCCTTAGGGTCTGTGCTCCTCGTACCGTTCTCTCCATAACCGTCTCTTTTGTATATAGCAAGAGAATGGGGGTGCTATATATTTTCCCTGTAACGCCCCATATTTTGATTAGGCATATTTATCAACTAGACATGCGATAATTTATTTTCTTATATTCTGTTGAACTCAGCTCGACTGAGTAAACTATATTGGACCTCATTATATGATGTTACTCTGTTTTATGATTTCACCATGATTATGATGTTACTAGGTTATGCGATTATGATGTCATGATTATCATATGATTTCCTTATTTTACGATTGCAGTATATGTTTATATGTTTTCCTTAATGAAATGTGAAATATATGATTCGGTACGTGGATACCATCTTCTTATATGAATTGCTGAAATGTTATATGTCATACGCATCTATGATGAGCTAAAAGGTTACATGAAATAAAATGATAACATGGATCAATTGGCGATCAATGGAAAATGCTTTCTATAAATTGTATTTTGCAAAACACTAACCTACAGGACACAGGGGCTATGGGATAGCCAGTTACTTGATCTGATATATATTGGAAAGGAAAAACATGTTCATACAGCAAACCTTAGCAGCCAAAATGAGGATACGATAACACAAACTGATAATCCCGATAGCGGCAAGTATGAGTTGATAAGGGCGTAGGCCCAGTATGTTGAGAGGGATGGATGTGTTTCCCACCCTATGGTTCCATGAGACCCGAGGTCGTGGGAGGGCCGTGCTGAGACACGCTCCCCATGTTGTTGTGATGACGATGGTCGGATGCCTGCTAGGGGAGGATAGGTCCGCTGTTCAGCCGACGCTATCGCTCTCAAGTTCTATGTGGTCAGATCGGTGAGTCCGACATCCACTGTTGTACTAGCAGAGGGAGGATAGGGAGGATGCTGGACGTAGGTTATGATGGGAGGATGTGTTAGTTAGCACTGTTGGGGGTTTAGTATTCCTTGATTCCGAGTTAGTGGAAGTAGGCACCCTTCCTGTACTTGATTGATTAAACTAATGTAAACATAAAGACAATGATGTTAAAACGTAAAGGGTTAACTGTTAAATAACCGAGGATGTTAAAGTAATTATACTATAGATTATGCTTGCTCTTCTGCATGGGGGTAGATACTATTGTTAGTTATCAAGTATGCATAGGCGGAATGGGGTTTGTTTATAGTACATGTCCGACATGTGCATACACTGGCCATGCATGCACACCTTGTACGTGTACAATATTACTGGTGTATAACATACTTGTCATGCTTGAATAGTAGTATAAATGTCATAGATAACTCAGTTAAGGATACATCAATCAACTTAGGTAATGAATGGTTAGGTTGTCAATGTGTAAATAAGTGAATTAATAATTATATGAAAACATTGTAATAATAAACTAAGACAAGTATCGTCAGTTAACATTGTCATAGAAGAACTGTTGTGAATAGGGTAATGATAGTGTCTAATTAATTAGTAAAATTGTTTAAGCCCTCACAAGTGCTTTGTTTATAAGAACAAGGATGCTACGTTGATGATAGGGTACCCATGTGATAAACAAATAATTAAGAATACTATGATTGATTCACCTTTTATTATTGTCAAGGGGTGAATTAATTATTATTATTAATTAATAAATGATATTCCAGCAACATTTATATCCCTATCGTAACAAATGCAATATAAGTAAGATTTAAAATATTGATTTATAAATTAATATTGTGTGATTAATTCCATTTCAAAAGTTAGCCATAATAAGATAATCATTTTTGGAATAAACGTGATGTGATGGAAAATGGATATTTAATTATTCAATGTTAATCTTGGAAATTAAACCTCAAGCTAAGTAGTCTCGACGGATAAGGTGGATCATTAAGACACATCATGTCCAAGTTGACAAGGGGGCAACTAATTATATAATATTTTATTAATTACATTAATAACATTAAAATATCAAGGATGGCGGATAGACTTGTATTTAATGAAACTTGTCCCGAATGGATAACCTTGGGGTGATAATTCCCACCGTAATAAATAATTACGACCGTCAATCCAAAACCAAATGAATTTTCCATAAGAGTAATTAATTATACATTTTTATAATGAGACGTGGATGAATGAACTAGGGAAAGGAGTAAAGGTTTGAGGGGCTCGAGAGGGGGAGTTTGGGGCGGTGGAGTAAGCCCAAGGTCTTCTCGAGGATGGACATGTATATAGAGGGGGAGAAGGTTGAAGGTTGGGGAAGGTTTTTTTGATTGGGGAAAAAAAGAAGTTTTGAGAACAGAAGATTGGGAGGACAGAAAGTTTGATTGGAGAACAGAAGAATTTTGAGAACGGAAGGAACCACTGCTCTCGGGATTATCAGATTGTGGGCTCGGGGGCTTGGAAATCCTTTGATTTCCAAGGGCCAGCAAGATTGTAGCTGGTCGGTAGGGTGGACACTTCAGTTTGGCTGTCTAAGGGGTTATACAACCTGCTACAACTTACGGTTAGCATCAGCATCAGGTAATTTCCGTTATTTACTATTATGCTAAATCTTACTGTAAACATGCAAACTTACTATTTACTGATTTACTGCTATTTACTGATTTACTAAGTTGTGAAACCTATTCTTATGCTGGAACATGATTGTTGAAAAGAAAATAACGATATGTTTGTTTATTTTAAATTACGAATGTAAGGTTAGTGAAAACACCACAGTACACTAAATATTATTTAGGCACATAGTAATTCTTAGAAATTCACTTCCATAAACTGATAAAGTTTAAAACGTAGAAAATTAAACCTGAAATTTTACATACTGCTCTGCCGTAAAAACCAGAGCACTACATTCCCCACAATATCTTCTCCTTTTATCCTCACACTATGCTATCGCACGTGATGACCAACTCTTTGGTATGACACAACACAATGGAGGTGCACTCTCAAATGCCTCACAACTCCAAACTATTTTTCACTGTGCTTTCCTACATGATGACCAGCTCTTTGGTACGCCACAACACAATGGAGGTGCACTCTCGAAATTCCTCACAAATACACAATATGCTTTCCCATGTGATTGCCATCTATTTTTTATGCCACAACACAATGGAGGTGCACTCTCAAAATGCCTCACAACTCCACACTATTTCGTATACATTGTTTCTTAATTTTTTAAAAACCAATTTTATTAATTATTTTTGACAATTAAATATAATATTCTATCTTCCTTTTAATGACTATAATTAATCGCAAGCTTCTTTACATATTCATGCCCTATATTTTTATCTTCCAACATTTTTGTGGATATGTTTAATATTGACATATTAAGTTCATATTGGTGGCAATAAACCCTCTTTCCTAGTTAAATACTTAGGGGATTGGATTCCTCCCATTAGCCCCATCATAAATCCTTTGGCTTTGAGGAGTGCATGACAATCAAATAGATATAATATTAGTGTATTTGTCAATGCGCATCCAATTACTGTTAATTTATTACAATCAATTCACCTAATTATAGGTGGATGCATTCTTTAGACAATAAATATTACCCTTGGTTTTGTAGTGATCTATGGATATGAGAAAAGGAGACTCGAGTGAAACACTTGACAATACTCATAATTTTCTCAAAGAGAGGTTGATGATGATGATGAGGATGATGAAGTTGAAGATGATTGTGATGATGATGATGATGATGATGATGATGATGATGAAGATGATGATGATGAGGATGATGAAGTTGAAGATGATTGTGATGATGATGATGATGATGATGATGATGATGATGATGATGGTGATGATGATCATGACGAGGATGGTGATGAGGATAGTGATGATGATGCTGATAATGATGTTGATGATGATGATGGTGATGCTGCTGATGGTATAAACCTGAATGAGCACCTCTTCATTTCAAGAATAATGTCATGTCCCCTCAACAGTGAACATTGGATCAATTTCCTAACCCAACCAATCCCTTGGGTTAAGGAGACAACTTCAGTATCATGGGGTTAATTTTGAATTTGAGGCACTTAATTAATTAGGAGTGTGAATTAAATTTTATCCAAAGTTTATTATGCACTTGGAATATTTTTTTTTATGCATTTAGTAATTTTTATGATAAATAAATGAGGATAATTCTCCACCAGGGAGCATTAGTGGATGAGGTTGAATTGGAGATGACTTGAAGAAGAAGTTAAAGAGAAAGCACCTAAATCTAGAAAATCAGGAAAAGAGGAAAGAAAGATGGATCAAATCAGAAAAGCAACAAAATATTAGGAATAACAGCATAAAGAAGAAAGCATCACAAAAGCAGAAAGCAGGATTAATCAGAAAAATAGGAAAGTTCATAAAAGTAGGATAAATAAGAAAATCCAGAAAAAGCAGAAAAAACTAAAGCAGAAAGTGGAAAAGAAAACATAAAAGGAAAAAGGAGGAAAGCAAATAAAAAAGGAAAAGGTAGGAAAGCTAGATTTCCTTATCCACTCATGGAGAGAACATTAGCTAAGGAGACTTTCTGCTCAAGTAATCTTCTCTCTATAAATAAACTAGTGCGCACCCTCTTCACATATTTTGTTAGTTTGATGTTTGGATTGAGAGAAATTGTGCCTCAAGAGACTTGGGAGATGTGCCCCTGTTTTCCGTGAGAGGATGATGGAATTCAACCATTTTAATTGAGTTTTATTGCAGTTCCTTTAACTGATCCAAGGATGGGTCTAATTTCAGAAAATCTTCATGAGGTTTATGGTTCGAATCTCGAGGCTTATTGCTGATTTCTAGAGCTAGTATTTTGTATTGAAGAGGAGAGGAGTTTTTGTAACATTTTGAGAATCCATATTGGCTCATATATGATGTAATTACAATCAATATAAATCTATGATATCCTAAATAACATTTAATATTGCATAAGTCTGATATATTCAGTTTTTTCTCCACCCCCTCTAGAATTGTCTAGAATTTGACTAGTTTTCAGAATGCATGTGATATATGAATGAGAATAGATACAAATGAGTTGATTTATGTTCCTTATGTTAATTAATATGTGAAATTACCCAGTACATTTATGATATAATAAATTTGTGAGCCTTCCTTGACTGTTTGGGAGCTCTTGAAATTAACTAGCTATGAAATCCTGGAATTCCATGTTGCTTGTAATTTTGTGAATCTTTCTTAGAAATTACTTAAAATCACTGGAGAGAAATATGAATGTATATTGAATTATATTTCATGTTTATTAGCTTCCCCGATTCAGAAACATTCATCCATAGCTTTCAGTCAAAGTATAGAGCAATACTAGTCTACATATGCTGGGGTGCCCAGGAGCATTGCAGTAGATTTCATCCTTGCTGATTTCGACCCACGTTGGGCGCAACCCAAGTGAGGGGAGTTTTGATGATGAAGGTACAGTTAGGATAGGCCTAACATTGACCAATGTAATGTCCCCTCCCGCGGACCCAATTTGAGGAAGGGAACGTGATGCCAATATCTGGGATTTTACATAAACTCAGCCCATTCATTAGATTCATATAATTAAAAACAAAAGTGTGTAGATGAAAATCAAGCAAGTATGCACAGCGGAATTAAAACATCATACACACACAATTCATGCTCATCCAACATATCAAAATAATCATCAAATTAAACATTGCAGAAATAAATACACATGAGATGCTTATCTTCATTTCGCAATTGTCCCAAGCAACTAGCTATGTCGCTGCAATGTTCCACCCAACCATAGGCCAGTTGTGTTCATCAATTCTCTCAACACAACTACCACCCCTGAGCTGGGCATGATTCTTACAAGGAAAATGGGACACTCAAACTTCTACACAACCAAGTAATCATTGCATTGAAGCCAAGCCAGCCCACAGTTGGGTTTATCAGGCTAAATAAGAACCCTGGATGCTTGCACTCAAGCTCAAGCCAAAATAATGGATAGGGAGAGGGAAATTCAACCACAGGGAAGAAAACAATTTCTCCCATAGATATATAAGCATTCAGCAGCCAAAACGGTCTCAATGGAATCCCCAATTCCATTCCCTTTCTTCCCCACTGTTATCTAACACAAAAATTTCCTTCTCCCAGTTGAGAAAACAAAGAAAAACCAAAAAAACAGGGCTGGAAAATGCCCAGGTAGCTCCAAGCTCATGAGGGAGAGAAACTGGTTGATGGATGATGGCTTGGGGAGCATTTCATGGCTCTTTTCTTTCCCAAGAAGCAAAACGCAATTTTCCATGAAGGGTGGCTTGCCCATACCCGAATTTGGATAGCCATACCTCCCATTCCCCAAGGCATTAACTACCTCAACCAACTCTTGGAAGAAATAAATGATTGGGTACAAAATTCAACATGGGTAGTTGAGATTTTATGGGTTCTCTCATCGACACTTGGCTTGACCTGATTGGCTCCAAGGGTTTTAATATTTTCCTCCCAATTCCTTGTAAAATCATGCCCCCATCTCTTGTTGCATTGCATAACTAGTTGTGGGTGTTTTATTAAAATGCATATTTACATAATATTTGCAATTCCAATGTGCCTGGCTAGCACGTAAACCATATGCATCACTAAATCGATGGAGAGGCCTTGGCCTTGAGCTCCTCACCATGATTTTATAACAATATTACATCATTTATATTTGAATGCAATGGGGTCAAAATGGGAACATTACATTTCCTTCCCCCTTGGAATAACACCATCCTCGGTGTTCCAATACTTAGGAATAAATACCCACTTTACACATGCTTCAAAATTCACAGATGGTGGCAGGTCTGTCCTGCATTTCATCTCTTTACTTTGAACTTTTAGGACCAAGTCCTTTGGCTTCCACAAGCTGCTCCTGTTGGCTTTGATCTTCCATAGTTGCAGGTGGGCATTTCTCCACAACAATCCCTTCCTTTTATTTACCTTCCAGTTGATTTACAAGCCTGGAATTTCATGGATGCCATCTTCTTGCTATCTTGACAAATGTTTTGAGGAATATTTTCAGCCGAAACAAATAGCTTTTGGTCTGCTGCCATGATCAATGTGCACAAATGGCTCTCACTAGAAACACTTAGCTGGTAATGGCTACAAACAATGGTTTTCAATTTCTTACCTATGAGATTCATCATGACAATTCCTGTTAGGACAAGCATAACACAATATTAAAATTAGTCAATTATATTCCCAATTGACATGGAATGTCCATTCCCTTCTCATGATACTTCCACACTTTTATGCTTTCCAAACATATACATGAATTCATTCCTGTTCATCCTTTCACAGGGAGTTAATTATTTCAGCATTCACAATTCATTTCAAGCAATTAAACACAATCTATTTTCAGCTATGACATGCACTCAACAATCCTTTGTTTTTAAGATGCATCAGTCAAAAAGGAAAGAGAAGAGTAAGAGTTTCCCCCTCTTAGTCTTGTTCCAATCCAGAACCACACCATTACTCTGGTTTTGTGCTCCTTAGCATCTTTCACTTCAATGTGAATGCTTGACTTGCCCTTTCTTGGCTATGACACTTAGTGTTTAAGGTTTGTCTAAGGCTTTTCAACTAGGGAACCCTTCCCCATTGTTTCCTACAGAACCTTTGGCTGCTAGGACCCACACATGTCCACTAGCACCATCTTTCATTACTGCTCATACTGAGCTCTTTAGGACAGTCACATGTCCACATGCATCCCTATGATGCCTTCATAGTCCTTGCTTCGAGCAATACCTACACTCAAACATTGAATCAATTCACATGTTTAGTTTATTTTTATAGGGTTTATCTCCAAACGAGAATTTAAGAAATCATAACCAAATCATATACATACGTATTTTCATATTAAATAAGCAAGAAGGTGCAAGATAACCAAATACTTATCTGTATTGGATTTCTTTGCTTTATTCCACAGGCTCCCTCTTTGCTTTACAAGCCTTGGATTTCCTGTGGATACAATAATGAATGTTGGGCTAGCACGTAGGCTACTCCACAACCATTCGAATATGCAATGTCAGGCCAGTATGCCGACTGGTTTTACCAGTGTCAACATCAAGTGGTTAATGTCCAACCAATTACTCTCTGGATTTACCAAGAATTTATAGCTCCAACCAATTACTCTTTGGATTTATCAAGAATTTATAGCTCCAACCAGTTACTCTCTGGTTTACCAAGAATTTTATAGTTCTTTTAGGGTCCTTTCTTTCCTGCAATGACCAAGGTTTCCAACAAAGTAACAATAGTGTATCAGCTTAGCTGCTAGAAGACTTATTCCTGAAATATTAATTATTCCAAACAAGAAATAAATGAAAATGAATACTTATCTGTACTGTGCACTTCCTTGCTACTCCACAGGTTTCCTTCTCTGCTTTACACGCCTTGGATCACTTGTGGGGTGGATGCTTGTTCAGCACACATGATGCTCCACAACATCATCCAAATAGGCAATGCCAAGACAGTATGCCAACTGGGTTTATTAGGCATCCCTAAAATCAGTATGCTAAGCCAGTATGCCGATTGGGTTTATCAAGCATTTCAAAAATTAGTATGCTAAGCCAGTACACTGACTGGGTTTATCAAGCATACAATGACCATTTCCAAGCCAGTTCTCCAACTGGGTTTGTCAGGAAATGACACCCTTCACCAATACCTCCACAACATGCAAATAGCCAATGCCAAGCCAGTACACCAACTGGGTTTGTTAGGAATCCAACAACCATTGCCAAGCTAGTACACCGACTAGTTTTATCAGGCAATAAGAACAACATAATATGATTACGTGGCTCCTTCTCCTATGCAAACCATTGCTTCCCTCCAATAACTCCATAGGTGACTCACTTGACTGCAGGCTAGCATGGCCCCACAATACCCACTCACACTACACAAGGATGATACCCCTTTTCTGCAACACAACTCCTCAAGCCTATCCATCTCTTCTAGTGTCCTTTAGTGTGAGCATAGAAAGGTTACCACTGCCCATACAGTCCTCTTGAGCACCCTTTTTTCACTTTTCCTCTTAACGTGCAACACCAAATTGCATTTGTGTAAGCTGATAGCATAGGAAGGATAAGCAGGCTCATCAGTATTGCTGCTCTAAAATTGTAATCATATTTCATAACATTCACTATCAAGTATTGAAACACTAGGAATGCGTCCATTCCCTTAAGGTGTAGTCAATATTGACAACCCTAACATAACCCATCACCCGAAAGGTATGCATCCCTTTCCGATGTGAGCCATGTAGGCCTTAGTCACACTCAAGTAGCCTGGAATAATAATGAAATAATAAAACATGCTCTGCATATTAAATCTAATAAAAAGACATGTATATCCTCAGTTAGGGTTACAAAATACTCATTCGTTTCACATATGTATCTTTTCTCCATTTGCGAAGAATGGGGGCTCCCTTCTCTGAGTCAACAGTCCTTCGGTTTGCCACCCCATCTTTTCACATTCCATAACCCACAGATGCCTTCTTGGCATAATTTTACTGTCTCACTCACATGCTTTACCAACATGCAGTTTGGTTGAGACATTATCAACATTTACAATGGCGTTTCACCCGAAATCCATTTCCAAAGCATGAGATCCTTCCCATGGAGTTTGGCTTCTACAGGCCATCACACAGGGTCTTCCTGCAATGTGTTTTCCTGGAACACTTATCAAATAGCCAAATAGTCAGCAACATTTAACAATGAAAATTCAAATCTGATTGTTCCATGACCAATCAAAGACATTAATAATTAAATTCAATACTGTCTCCTATAGAAATTGATTTGCTTATCAATGAGGCCCTCCTCATATTGTTTGGATCTTGAAAGTGGTATCACTCTGTCCATTATGGTTTCACACTTGCTACCATACATGAACATCCACCTACGACATGTCCTCATGACACAACTTTATATAAGCCAAACAGTCATTAGCAATTATTAGAAAAATCTCGAATCTGAAATTTGTAAATCTATTTTCCTACAGAAATTAGATTTGCAATCATGAGATTATTTTCATAAACTTAAACCAGAACATTTTCAAATTTGTTTTGTTCATAATTTACAACCATGAGATCCCTCTTATAACCTTCGGCTTCGACACATGGTAGATCCTGGTCTTTACTGTGGACTTATCCTCATTGCCATACGCAAGACTTTTCCACCTGAAATCTGAACTTCCATTAGCCAAACACGCTGTGAGTATCTATGCATATAATCCTTGAATTGTTGCATTGCATAGCTAGTTGTGGGTATTTTATTAAAATGCATATTTACAAAATATTTGCAATTCCAATGTGCCTGGCTAGCACGTAAACCATATGCATCAATAAATCTATGGCGGGGCCTTGGCCTTGATCTCCTCACCATGATCTTATAACAATATTACATCATTTACATTTGAATGTAATGGGGTCAAAATGGGGACATTACAACCAAGTTTTGGGAGAAGCAACTCTGCAATTCCCGGGAGGAGGGTATGGAGCGAAGCGGAGTTGATAGGAAAGGACCTGTCCCCTTAGTAAAGATGGAGTACTAAGGATGAACAGAGGTGGTTGAAGTAGTTATGGATGAAGCGACAAAATGAAAGATACAGAAGCAAAGAGTAAAGAAGAGGAATGGTGCAAATGACACACCACTGTAGATTCAGAGCCGTGCGATCCGAACTGCGACTGTCAGAAGAAGCGGTGCAAAAGGACAACATAGCTACATCGAAGTTAAGGAAAAATGTGGTCAACATGAGAACCATGATATTTTGGGTTTAAGGGTACTATGGGGGTTGGACCATAGTTATTGTAATATGTGACCTTCAGGCACATCTATAAAAAGGGAAATTTTGTATAAGGAAGGGTTAGATATTGTTAGAGACTGAGAGATTGTTAGATCTAGACTGAGAGAGATCTAAGAGAGGAAAATACTCTGCAACTGAGTGCACAAAGATCTATTGTAGATATGAGTCTGCACCTGAGTGCGTAGACTGGAACTGTTACCCCTTCCAAGTAATATAATAACAGTTCCCGTGGACATAGCTCCCATCTGGGGGGTGAAACACGTAAATCCCTGTGTTATGTGTGTGAATCTATGATATTGTTTGTGTTCATGTTATGATTATGCTTATGTATTTGCTTTTATATGGATGTGAATGAGAATGTTATGTTAAGTAAGCAGAGCACACATGTATGAATGTTGCGAGGTCATGCTAAGTATGATGAATGCATAGTTATAAGAGTAACAATAACCACGATTCAGCGAAGTCTGTAGTTTGTTGATAACTAGGAAGTGCGCAGTCATATGTTCGTATTGATTTGTTAAGTAGATGTTAAGCAAGGAGGAAATTACAAATTTTCATAACACACTTGCGCATCACCAAGGTTACAGAAACCTGAATCTATAACCACCCATCTTTGCTTCGGGTGAGACTTCAACCTGTTTGTAGGTTGATGACAAAAGGGCCGGTGAAGGGGATTTTATTGGGTCTACATAAGAAATTCGCCGAACCTGGGTCATCCCATAAAGATAACCAACAAATGGTTCCGTTGCCGAGCTAGAACTCATGATGTGTGGTGTGGATGAGAAGGAGAAGTGACCTAATAAATGGTTCCCTTGACTTGAGACTTGTTATGTCGGCGATGTGCGAGATTGATGTGCGATATTGATGCGAAACCCAGATATTAAGGGAACAAACAAATGGTTCCATTTCCGACTTTGGACTAGTTGCACCGGTGATGTATCAGATTGATGTGGAATCTAGAGAAGACAAAAATATAGAATTGGGTAAGCCAAAAAGAACTTGAGTTTGCGAAGAAATAAAAAAAACATCCCCATCTTAACAAAGAACAATGGTTGTAGAGGTATATATTCACTGACTTGCATGAAATTTTCTTCTCATATTTCGCTAATGAGCTACATGAGTGGATATCGACGATAGCAGAATGGAAAAACCTATTTTAAGGGTGAAGAACCTACAGTTTAGAATCTAGAGTTGATTCAGATTGGAAACCATATTTCAAAAGCAGTAGAATTTTGGTTGGATAACTTACTCGAAGGATACATTACAGAATTTGATGTGGACACTTTGAAGTCTTACATCGCAACAGAAGGATACTTTTTCCAAGGATTTGGAGGTAAGTACCTGAAAAACCTGAGTTTATGCATTAAAATGATACTAGCTGAAAAAGGTGTCTTAAAAATGCAATCATATTCCTAGGGTTTGAGTCTATAATTTTTAGTAACATAGATATTGACATAGACGAAGATATTGGGATTTTGTGTAGTGGAAAAAGATATAAAGTTAGCACAAGAAAGAGGTCTCATGAAGCTAAACCTCGTACATTCCTAGAAACTATGTTACAAAGTGACAGAGATTTGTATCAAGCTGAGTTTGATAGTAAAACAGAACCTAGACGCATTGGCTATCAACCTATTACTCCGTAGAGACCTATAGTTGAAGAAAGAAATATTACTAGTTCACAAAACACTAGTAGTAGTAATACTGTAGGAGCAAGTACTCAAAATCAACCAAGTAGTGGTATACCTTCATCGTTTCAGAACACTACACCTCCTAGAAGAAGAATGGAAGATGACATTACGCTACCTATTTTTAAAGAAACCGGTCTAGAAGATCTAGAGCAACATTGGTTTCTCCGTGAACCTGCCTGGAATGTTAAGAAAGTACATGATGATTCTATAAAACAAGCTCAGCTAGTCACCTCATTTAGAGACAGAGCTTTAACATGGTTCATGAAATATTCTGTTGGGCATAACATAAAACTCGTGGATATCAAAACTGCGCTGATTAGAGAATTTAAGAAACCTAAGTCAAAATATCAGTGCATCACAGAGCTAAAAGAAATCAAATAGAAACCTAATGAGACTGTGTGGGAATTTGATAAAAAATTCAAAGCCTTGTTAGATCAAGTTAGCTTTGAAACAGCACCGCAACAACATCAAGAATGGTTCATAGCTGTGCTGTTGCCCTAGATTAGATTACCCAATATTGATGCAACATAAGGTAACCTCAAAAACATAAGCATTGTAAATTGTGATAAAGCTAGAAGCTTCGCCCATAGGAGATACTAGAACATGAATGGTATAGATATAGAGACAGCTAGAAAAATTGACATTACAACTACAAGACATGAAAAAAGGAAAGGAAATAAGAGAATAGGTTTGGTGCACTAAATGTAAAGGAGAAGGACACTCCAAGGAACACTGCCCTGTATTCAAAGATTACATCGCTAGGGGAGCAACGAATCCATTAAATCAACCTCAAGGACCATGGTGTGAGATTTACCGATGTAGAGGACATCGCGCAGAGGATTGTTACCTACTTCAGAAGTATGTACAAACACCAAAGAACCTGTACTAGACATTTTGTAAGTCAATTGGCCATGATGATACCAACTATAGAGCATATGAACTCATGATAGAAAGAAAACATGATGTCTACAGAGTCCAAGGAGAAACAAAGAACAATAATGAAAATGCGCAGTATGATCAAGGAAAATATAGAGGATGTGGTGGATTCAGAGGAAGATGACGTAACACTGGCTAAGGAAGAGGAAGAGGTCAGATTGTTTGTTATAACTGCGCACAACTTGGACATTTAGCAAGAGACTGTCAGAACCCTTGCACTACTTGTAAGTACTGTAAGTCATTTGACCATGTCATTGAAGCATGTCCCATTTTGAAAGGAAAAATGCAAAAGAAAATACCAGAAGGAAAGAACCAAAATATACAGATGGTCGCAGCTGAGAAAAGAAACAAAGATCGTAACATCCATGTTGTGACTGAAGTGGAGTTGTGATAGGAAATGACAGGACAAACGAAGCTTCAACTTTTGAAGATCACATAAACAAACTAAATCCTACTGATGGGCCTTAAGTAAGAAGAGAATATGGAAAAATTCCGGCATTCAACCCTAACCAAGAAAAAAAGGTATTCATGGAAGCAAGAAAAGGCTTTCAGGAATCAGAACCTCTGACCAAAAGGATCCAATTGTGAAGTGATCAGACACTTGTATTAGACATGTCAATCTCGTATGATGGATCACGAACTTCGCTAGAACAGAAAAGTCCTATCACACAGTGTTTACAGAGCTGCATAAAGATGCTAAGGCATGGAAACAACTTAGGAGAATTACAAAACCTATTGGTATATTACGGACATTGTAATACAGTAAATGATGCGCATACCATAGAAGGGCAGGAAGAGAAATGAGGCTAAATGCGCAGATCAGAGATTTTGAAATGAACCAGGTCATTCTTGACCTAGGCTCAACGGTGAACGTGCTAACAAAACAAACATGGGAACAAATGGGGAAGCCAAAGTTATCTTGGTCTCCTATACAATTGAGATTAGCTAACTAGTAGAAGGTTATACCTTTTGGGAGATTATCAAGTATTCTTGCTGACATTGATGGAGTGCGAAGTAAAACAGACTTTGAGGTTATTGAAATCATAGATGCAAGTAATCCTTATCCTACATTATTGGGGATTGATTGGGAAATTGATAACCTCAAAATTATCAATCTGAAGAAAAAACAAATGATATTCGAAAGACCAGATATTAGGGTTATCGCACCCCTAGATCCTTCACAAGGAACAAGGTATGTTGAACCAGTACGAGAAGAATGCATAGCTCAAGAACTTGATAATATCTACAATATGTCAGTGGATCAAGCATATTACATTAAACCTATAGATGATGGAACGTTGAGTTGGGTATGCGATAGTTCTTGCATATCAGAATCAGACGTAGGAATGGAGAATTGGCAGAGCTGAATACACGAAGTATCAGCAAGACGATGTGCGAAGATAACGAAGTCACTACGTTGGATTGGAATAGAGGTAAGTCCAATTCATACTTATGATGGTTTGGGTAATATCCATGCATTCCTTCATGAATATTTAGCATCAGTTTCAGATGAACATAAGATAGAATCTTTGGATATAACATTGCTAGGTACACCTGATAGATGGTTGGATGCGCACAAAGACAACCCGAACACATGGGAAGAATGTAAGCACTTAATGGAAATTAGATTTGCAGAAAAATCTGATGTTGTACAAGAAAAACACAATGGACAGACTGATCCTAGAGATCATATAGAGTTTGCTTGAAAGCATGGATGCATACACCTAAGACAGAATGGGTTCATATGTTTTTGCACACATTAGATCAAATACCAAAGAACTGGTATACAGAAGAAAAACTTCACAAAGGCACAACATAATAGAACATAATGATAAACGACTTTCTATCCACTTTTAGTTTTGAGGATGATTTTCCGAGTGTCAATGAGGCTTTACAGATAATTAAAAAGAAGATATTTAATGATGTCCCCTTTCCTGTGTATAAGAAACCATATTGGGAAATAAAGTTGGAAAATGACCTTGAATGCTATAACTTTGCGCTAGACGAAGATGAAGACCCTTGCGATGTGAATATACCTGATTCTGAAGGAAAACGCGATGTACAAGGACTTGATTTAGAAATTCCAGATTTGAGTAACCCTGTGAAGACTAGAAAGATCAATACTGGTACCAATGATGAACTAAAATTTTCTTCTATTGGGGATTACTTGGATGAAGGAATAGTAGGACAGATAGCAAACCTACTGCACGAATATCAATATTTTTTCCCCGCCAAGTTTTTTGAAATGAAAGGCATTTTAGGTGACTTGGGAGTTATGAAAATACCTCTCAAGCCTGATGCGAATCGTATTAAGCAAATACCTTATAGATTGAACCCCAGATATAAAGAAAGAGTGAAAGAAAAAATTGATAAAATGCTTGAAGAAGGAATCATTGAACCAATAGAAGAATCAGAATGGATAAGTCCCATGGTAATTCAAGACAAGAAAGATAAAGGTGAAATCATAATTTGCGTGGATCTCAGGAAATTAACTGATGCATCTCTACATGACGCATTTCCTACTCCATTCACAAAAGAAGTGCTCGATAACGTAGGTGGACAGGAGGCATACTCTTTCACTGATGGATTTTCTGGCTATCATCAGATCATAATTGTTACAGAAGACAGACACAAGAATACATTTGCTACTGAATGGGGATCATTTCAGTACACTATTATGCCTTTTGGATTAAAGAACAAACTTGCTATATTTTCAAGAGTGGTTGTAGCTGCATTTAAGGATTATATTCATAAATTCTTAGAAGTTTACTTTGATGAATGGACAATATTTTTCCTTTTGAAGAACCATCATGCGAAATTAAGAATGATGTTAGCGAAGTGTAGACAATATCATATTTCCTTGAACCTGAAGAATGTGTCTTCTGTGTTCCCTATGGTATTTTATTGGAACACATAGTATGTAAGCAAGGATTGATGGTTGATCCAGGGAAGATAGCAATCATAGTAAATATTCCAGTGTCTAAACCAGTTAAGTATCTACGCACTACATTGGGGAACACAGGATACTATAGGAAATTCACTAAAGGATATGCGCAAATCAATGTGCATATGGAGAAAATGTTGAAGAAAGAAGCGAAGTACAATTGGACTAAAGATTTCCAAAAATGCTTGGACACATTGAAAGAGAAAATGGTTACAACGCCTATTCTCGTCTTTCCTGACTGGAATAAACCATTTTATATACATGTAGATGCTTCATCTATAACACTTGGCATTGTATTAGCGTAGCCGGGTGAGGGAGGCATCGATCATCCCATTGCATTTTAAAGCATAAAGCTATATTGTGATAGAAAATAATTATACCACAATAGAAAGGGAAGGCTTAGCTATCGTGTACACATTGCAGAAGTTTAGACACTATCTGCTAGGTTCACATTTCTGTATATTCACTAACCATTCAGCTTTGAAGTACTTGGGCAATAAACTAGTGCTAGGGGGAAGAAAATGAAGATGGCTATTACTATTTCAGGAATATGATTTTGAAATCATTGTGACACAGGAATATTGATCGCAGGACCTGACCATCTTTCAAGAATTGAGTTAGGGGAAGAAGGTAGTAATTTGGAGGATAATCTACCAGATGCGCAGTTGTTTGCTATCCATATAGAAGATGCACATTCAGAGATATTGTCGAATTTCTGACTACAAGATTAGCACCTATAGAATGTACTACACAGCAAAAGAAACAATTAGTGGTAAGAGCAATTGACTTTACTCTAATTGTAAGACAATTATACAAATTGGGACCAGATGAAGTATTGCGTAGATGCGTACTAGAACATGGAATGCCTATCATACTGGCTGAAGCACATTCAAGTGTATCCGGAGGACACTACGCAGGAAGAACTACTGCGCATAAAATTTTGAGATCACGACTATGGTGGCCTAAGATACACAAAGATTAAAAAAAACATTGCCAAAATTGCGATGTATGCCAAAGAACATGAAATCTATCTCATAGAGATGAGATTCCATTGATGCCAAAACTAACATTCAAGCCTTTGATAAATGGGCTATTGACTTTTTGGGACCTATTAACCCACCAGGGAAGAGAACTGGCTCAAGATATATCATCACAGCTACAAATTATATAACCAGATGGGTAGAGGAAAAACCATTAAGGGACTGTAGTGAAGTTATTGCCATGCAGTTCATTTTTTAGAACATTTTGACAAGGTTTGGATGTCCAGAGATTCTAATGAGTGACCAGGGAACCCATTTCCTGAATATAACTATTGAAGCCCTAACATAAGAATTTTAGATCTACCATCAGAAGAGCACACCATATGATCCACAAGCTAATGTCACTGTAGAATCCTTTAATAAAGTATTGGAGAATGCATTGACCAAGGTATGCAATACAAACATGGATGATTGGGATCTTAGGATACCAACAATATTATGGGCATATAAAACAACTTGTAAGAAGTTTATAGGTCACACACCTTTTAGATTAACATATGGACATGAAGCTGTCATGCCCATGGAACACATAGTACCAAGATTGAGAATTGCAACACTCACAGATATGGATGATGATGAGACAATGGATGAACGACTATTACAGTTAGTTGGATTGGAGGAAGATTGCTTCATTGCAGGTTTTCACCAACAAGTGCAGAAAGACAGAGAAAAGGTATGGAATGATAGACACATCAAGAATAAATTCTTCTAGGTAGGAGACCTTGTCCTCGTCTATGATAGAAAATTTATGAAATTTCCTGGAAAATTCAAAATGCACTGGTTAGGGCCATACATTGTAAAAAATGTTACTAATGGTGGTGCAATTTAGTTAGCCACATTACTTGGAGAAAAATTGCAAGGAATTGTTGATGGGAGTAGATTAAATCCTTACAGAGATGTCCCTACTCCTCCAGGTATCAGTTAAGCAACACAAAGAAAGTTTTAAGTGTCAAGTGCAGTTGAAATTGGACACTAAAACATAGGGCAGAGTCTACACACAATTTTTTTAAAATGCACAGTTTCACAATATAGGAAGATGTGCTGCAAAGCACACATAGCAAGCTAAGCTGCGAAGTAAAAGAAGGGAGTCGCACTGCAAAGTTTAAGTTGAGAGAAGGAAAATGTGCAGTGAACCTTGCGATTCGCCTAACCGTCAACGAAGTTAAAGAAAACTGGCCATTACAATTTTTGGTCAGAAAGTAGCTGTTATACAGTACTTTTGGGAACCATATGTTTCCACTTTTAAGGAATATTCATCCATTCAAGACACATTAAATGAAGGGAAAGGACCAAGATCTAAGAAATATTTGTCCAACGGACATGGAATTTAATTCTAAGTTAGCCATTTTTGGGCGCCCTTAGTGTTGCTGTTCCTATAAATAGTAAAGAACGCATAGTTACCGGTTTTACTGCGAATTTTATTTTTTACTGCCTGTAATTTCTGAGTTTTTACCAGTTAAGAGAAAGAGTAATCCGACAGTCTATGTCTGATAAATCGACCCTAGAAGAGATATTAACAGAATTCCGACCTTCTGGTTTGGAAGGAGTCATGAAGACACTAGTGAAGAAAGTGTTAAGATTTAATATGCTAAGACAAAAAATATCAGCATTGCATTTCATTTCACAACAATAGCATATACAGGATCACTGAAAGAACAACAAGCACAACATAAACACAAGAAACATAGATTTATCCTGGGAAACCCTAATGGGGTAGAAAACCCAACAAAGCTTCCTTAAACCCTAGACATGAGCTCCTTCTCCTCCATAGCAGACCTCTCCCTCACCTATGCGCTATTCACAAGTGAGTGTAGTGTGTGTTAAATGAGGAACACACCTCCTCTATTTATACACAACTCCGACTTGTATTTTACATTGACTAGGTCGGCCCCAACTTAATTACTTAACATAATGTGGCAGGGTTGACCCCACTAGAGTGGTCTAATAACCCCTTTAACCCACATGAATCATACAGGTCCGACCCCCACTAGGGAATTCTAATAACCCAAGTTACCACACTCTCCACGGAGGAATAAAACATCTCCGGATATACAATAAGGTCTTCACGGAGGAATGAAACATTTCCGGAATAATAAAGTACAAATATAATATTCTTAGAAGTTACAATATCTCAACACTCCCCCTTAACGAGAAGGATATTATAACAACATCTGCAAGAGCAAGGAGTCATCAATTACATCATACATGATACATCTATAAATCATTGGAAGCTTTCTCAACATCATCAGTAAATCAACGAGTTACTGGAATATCTTCAGGTCTTCAATATTAGAGTATCAGCATCGTCAGTATTAAGTCTTCACCTTCTGCAGCACTCGAACAACTACAGTAACATCATCATCTGGATCACTTGATCAACAACCTCATCGTCTGGATCAACCGATCAACATCATCATCTGGATCTCTTGATCAACAGCCTCATTGTTTGGATCTACTGATCATCATCATAACATCATCAACTGGATCCTCTCGATCAACAACATCACATCATAAACTGGATCCTCTTGATCAACAACATCATCTGGATCATCTCGATCTACAACATTTGGATCATCTCGATCTACAGCATCTGGATCATCTCGATCTACAACATCTGGATAATCTCGATCAACAACATCTGGATCATCTCAATCAACAGTATCATCATAGTAGCATAATATGCAATACACATGATCCAATTATAGGATGATCAATCAATTTAAGACAAGTCTCATGTCTATGGATGATGCAATCCAGATCTATTTCCAAGATGATCAATCCTTATCAATTTTAGACAAGTCTCATGTCTATGGACGATGCAATCCAGATCTACTTTCAGGATGATCAATCCTTATCAATTTTAGACAAGTCTCATGTCTATGGACGATGCAATCCAGATCTACTTCCAGGATGATCAATCCTTATCAATTTTAGACAAGTGTCATGTCTATGGACGATGCAATCCAGATCTACTTCTAGGATGATCAATCCTTATCAATTTTAGACAAGTCTCATGTCTATGGACGATGCAATCCTGATCTACTTCCAGGATGATCAATACTTATCAATTTTAGACAAGTCTCATGTCTATGGGCGATGCAATCCAGTCACGTGCATTTTGAACAAAAGTTCATAGACTATGCAGTCCTATCATGTACCTTTTGAACCAAATGTTCAGGGACGATGCAGTCCTCTCACGTACCTTTTGAACCAATGTTCAGGGATGATGCAATCCTATCACGTACATTTTGAACCAAAGGTTCAGGGACGATGCAGTCCTATCACGTACATTTTGAACCAAAGGTTCAGTGACGATGCAGTCCTATCACGTACATTTTGAACCAAAGGTTCAGGGAAGATGCAGTCCTATCACGTACCTTTTGAACCAATGTTCAGGGACGATGCAATCTTATCACGTACATTTTGAACCAATGTTCAGGGACGATGCAGTCCTATCACCTACATTTTGAACCAAAGGTTCAGGGACGATGCAGTCCTATCACGTACATTTTGAACCAAAGGTTCGGGGACCATGCAGTACTATTGTGTACATTTTGAACCAAAGGTTCAGGGATGATGCAGTCCTATCATGTACCTTTTGAACCAAATGTTCAGGGATGATGCAGTCCTATCACGTCTAGAAGGAACCACTTTCTCGGAGACATATGTCTATGGATCTCTTTTAGGACATGTGTCCAAGGATGATACAATCCACTTGTCAACTTAGACCAAGTCTAACGACCACTTCATTGACCTCATCGTCGGTATCACCAATAAAGGTATCCATATCATCAACCTCATCATCGATACCATCAATACATGTATCCACATCATCGACCTCACTGTTGGTATCATCAATACGTGTATCCACATCATTGACCTTTTTTTCGATGCAGGAAATCTCATCATCAGGGACCACATCACTCCCCCTTTCGAGGAGGGTCCTTCTGAACTACACCAAGCTTGTCTCGAAAATACTCAAACTTTGCTCGAGACAGAGGTTTTGGTCAATACATCAAGAACTTGTTCGTCAGTGCTCACATACTCGAGCTTGATAGCTCCTTTCTTCACCATATACCATATATAAATATATCAGATCTCTATGTGCTTTGACTTATCATGGAACACTAGATTCTCAGTCATCTTGATAAAAATCTGGTTGTCACACAAGATCACAGTGGGGTCCATCTATAAGTCAAACAATCCTTATAACAGCTTTCGAAGCCATAACGCTTCACAACCAGCAGAGCAAGCAACTATATATTCTGCTTCAGCTGTGCGTAGAGCCACACTAGACTGCTTCCTTCTAAACCACGAGATCATGGCAGATCCTAGACAATAACATCCACCCGATGTGCTCTTCCTGTCTAATACACTTCCTACCCAATCAACATCTGTGTAGCCATACAATCTGAAGTCATGATCTCCAAAATAATATAGACCAAAGTCTATTGTACCCTTCAGGTACCTCATCACATGCTTTGCAGCTATCAGGTGAACTCGTCTAGGTTCCACTAGATACCGCAAATCAAATATCTGGCATGGTATTCGTCAGATACATCAATGACCCAATAATCTGTTTGTACAGAGTTACATCCACTAACTCTTGATGAGTCATCAACTAACAGCTTCAAGTTGGAACCCATGAGAGTGGCCATGGTTGTACATTCCAACATATCAAATCTTATCAAGATTTCTATAGCATACTTTCCCTGGTGGAGAAAGATTCCTTCTGAGCCTTGCCATACTTCCAGTCCTAGGAAGTGATGCATCAAATCTGAGATCTTTTATCTCAAATTATGTAGCTATCTTCTTCTTTCTTTCCATGATCTGTTTCTTATCACTTGTCAGAAAGAGATCATCCACATACAGTAATAGTATGACAAGTTCATCAGCCATAACCTTACGATAAAGGTTAGGATCAGCTTTACTTTTGGTAAAGCCCAAGCTTTTCAAGAATCTATCAGCTCTCCTTCTATGACTGAACATCATCTACACTCTACAGTGAGTGTTCTTCTGCATATCTATACATGCCATCTCTTGTCAGATGGGTCTAGTGATATGAGTCTCAAGATCATTCTAACTCTATGGTGAGTTCCTTCTTGAATGTCATCTGTGTATAGATACCATCTTCAACCTTGTATCAAAGGTTGAAATCCGCATCACCCATGGTGATCATTAAGCTCATCAAATGACTATCGATCCTGGGTATCCATACAAATATTTCTTCAATTACATCATTAAGAGAATGGTCTTATCTAGCCACTTGAAGCAAACATCTCGTCATGATCCTCTTCCTCTTTCTAAGAGAATCTTCTAGTCACGAGCCTTCTATAGTATGTTTGATTTGTAGGTCTTCTTGTTGAACATCCATCACTTGTTCGGTGTTCATCATTCTTCATGATCTTACCTGCAAATCAAAGTTAATTACATGATTAGAAATAATTCATAATCATCAAATTATGTTGACATGATAACCTTATTATGCATACAAATATGATTCACATGGTTATGCAACTATCTTGACCAATACTTTGGCACAACACTTTTCCATATCCTGTATGCATACAGTGGTTATCTAGATGCCTTCCATCTCTACCAGAACATACTATCGAGAGCGTACATAACTCTCATCATGTCAGCAAAGAGGTTTCATTCTAGACAAACAACAATGGAATGTTTGTCCAACTTACCCATCATATGCATATTAGTAGTATACTGTTCAATGCTATATGAATGCTCATACTATGCATGATACATTCTAAATATGCTCATACTTATCTTTTATGGTTGCCTCCCGCTTGATCTCTATATGAATTTCAACTTCTTATCCATCTTGGACCACTATGCATGCTCAACTGTGCACTAGTGTAATCCTCATGATCTCATACACAATCATACATTCATTAGTATACTATCAAAACATGATAATCTTAAGTATGTATGGTCATGATCATTTCATACATAGGTTTACTTACCTAATATCCTAACAAAGTAGGATTCTAACTTGATATAGGAAAACATACCTGGATTATCAAGCTTGGTTATGTCTTAACATACCCAAACAATATCTTCTTTGTTCTCTTCAATGATTTAGAGACCTTGTGCTAGAACCTGCATATCTCATAGGTTAAGCATAGTAGAACAAGGTCATACATACCTCATAAGTGGAGCTTCTATGTGATCAAATATTATGAATGAGTCTTTGTCTTCATGTCATCATGGTCATAGAACTTGATTTGTCTTTCTTGATGTACTTGTATCTTGCTACCAGACAACATCATTCTCATACAACACCACAAGTGCATTAGTACAATCATAAGTATCATAACCTTAATCAATGAATGCCTTCTATCATTCACATGCATTCATTATCAAACAATCATAATTGTACTAATCTCAATAACATGAAGACAAACATATCATAAACTTAACCATGAACAGATTTCAACACATACCTGTATCTCCTCAAGTCATACCTGTTAGGATTGCTTTTAACCCAATCCACTTTGATTTGTTGAAACTGGATCTGGAGCTGGATTAGGGTTTGTCAGAGAAACCCTAAAAATTCAAACTTTAAATTTCAAATTCCTGAATGGATGGAAAGATGTTCCTTGATGAGTTGATCAAGCTAGCATACTTCAATTTTGAAATCTCCAAAATTTGACCCCTCAAAATTGCCTTTGAAGCTTCTGGATATTCTGGACAGGATCTCGAACTAGGGTTTGCTGAAGCCCACCCTTATGCCCAATCAAAAGGTTTGATCCAAAGCTCTAAAATTTGATTTTTATGAGGAGCTTCCAGCCGTGGTCACAGACTTAAAAAATTCCAACTTTTGCAGAAGCCCTAATTTTCCACCTTTCCGATCAAAATCCCGAACTAAGGTTTGATCAAGCCTGACCTTCTACCCAACCAAAAAATTTGATCTTGGTCTCTAAATTTTGATTTTGATGAGGAGCATTTAGCCATGGAATCCGATTCCAAAAATTCCAACTTTCTCTGAAACCCTAATTTCCCACAGTAGTGACGATTCAAGAATGAAGGTGCTCAAAATCCAAATCTGTTTTTACAGAAATATGCACTTGATTGTTTCTAGTGTAGCTCCGAAATTACGAATCCACAAGGTCTGAAACTTCTTCCTGGGGTATCCTGACCTGTCCTCTTTGCAACCCCACAGGTCTGACCTCATTTGGATTTTTGGAGAGAGAGTTATGCCAAGTGTCGTAACATGACCTGTTTATGGGATACAATAGGAGAACGAACTTGTACGGCGTGCCATGTGTCACTAATTCAACTTCGGCATCTGAAACATTTACCTGAGAAACAACAGTCCATGATCTACCTGTCAGGTTTTACGAAATTTCATTTGGAGCTTCCTATCCCAAGTTGTGACCTTTTATCCTAGGTCACCTGTTTCTGACTGAGATCTGGAAGAGGCAGAAACCCTAACTTGTACTGATCATAAATCACAAAGTACAACGAATCTAAGGTTTTCCTTAGGAAAAAAGGTACATGGGGATGTTATATACGACCTGTAAAGGTTTCAGATCCTGAACCTTTGCCAAAATGGATTTATAGTGAAAGTTCCATGATGACTGGTTTTTGCTATATAAAGCCCTAACCTTCAAATTGTCGTAAGTGCCATACTTTGCCTTCCTTCAGGTTAGCTCTGATACCATGTTAAGATTTAATATGCTAAGAAAAAATATATCAGCATTGCATTTCATTTCACAACAATAGCATATATAGGATCACTGAAAGAACACCAAGCACAACATAAACACATGAGACACAGATTTATCCTGGGAAACCCTCATGGGGTAGAAAACCCAGCAAAGATTCCTCAATATAGATGACCAACAAATACAAATATGTAAACCCTAGACATGAGATCCTTATCCTCCATAGCAGACCTCTCCTTCACCTATGCGCTATTCACAAGTGAGTGTAGTGTGTGCTAAATGAGGAACACACCTCCTCTATTTATACACAACTCCAACTTGTATTTTACATTGACTAGGTCGGCCCCAACTTAATTACTTAACATAATGTGGCAGGGCCAACCCCAATAGGGTGGTCTAATAACCCATTTAACCCACATGACTCATACAGGGAAGACCCCCACTAGGGAAGTCTAATAACCCAAGTTACCACATTCTCCACGGAGGAATAAAACATCTCCGGATATACAATAAGGTCTTCACGGAGGAATGAAACATCTCCGGAATAATAAAGTACAAATATAATATTCTTAGAAGTTACAATATCTCAATAGAAAGCAGTCCCGGGGAAAGGTGGAACATCTAGAAGTTCACCACGGAATGTAGCTGAGCTGAAGCAAAAGGATAAGCAGAAGGACACTGAGCAAGAAAAGACAAAGGACGTGAATATTCCAAGCCCATTTTTGCCAGACCAACCTCGCGACAGGACGATTCTACTTACACTAGAATACATCCCTCCAAAAAGATATAATGCACCAGTGGTGATACTCACGAATAATCCTCGTATGAGATCCCTCTACCGCCGATGTCGAGTCATGTGCACGAAAAGGAGAAATTTATTGGAAAGATCCTAGAGTGCAAGTTCTCGGATCATGACTTGTTGCAGGAAATGATGTACCTGCAGTTTCGGTTGGACCAGTACATGTGTAGGAGACATGACGAATCCAACAAGTAGATAACAATTCAAGTGCAAGACTGGATTGCACCATTGGAGGCATTAGGGTTGTTGAACTTGCTGCGAATTCCATACTTTGACAGGAGCCCAGAGCTCACAACAGTTGTGTGCACATTACTCTCATATATGCACCACGATTACTTGTGGTTAGACCACAAGATCGATATCAACATAGATATCATATATAGAATCACACACTTAAGTAAAAGAGGTGTTGACCCTGCAATGGATTTCATAGGAAAGAACAAGGACAAAGACCTTTCCAAGAGAATGAAGAGTGAATTTGGTTTTCTCAAGGGAATCTGTGGATATCAAACAACTGGAATAAAGGATCAAGCTACGCTGTTCACAGTTCAACTGCTCGTAGGAATATTCCTAAGGAAATGCAGACCGAATGAGGTGCCGACCGCTGCGATCTCCTTAGCCACGAAGGCCAAGGATGAAATTTAGTATAACTGGGAAAGATATCTGCTAAACAAGTTTCTAGATGACGTAAGAGATACACAAGATGGTGGACATCAATTCCATTATAGTTGGTTATTAGTGTTGATCACATTCGTAGCTTGGAAAGAGCCTAAGTATCAATAGAATGTACCAGTATTTGTTGGATATTGCCAAGGACCCAGGTTTGCAAACATGTGGGAAAATTAGAAGCCAGGAAGAGAAAGGCTAAATAATATCCAGTTGTTTACGTATTTTGAGCAGTTATGTGAAGTGATCTAGCGCACTTTGCGTATTACCAAGGAAATAAAAACTGTGTATATCCGCAAGATGACATTCAAAGCTGGACTTAATTTCATTTACATTTAGCCGAGAGCACAACTAAAGAATCCTGAATGATTTGAAGGGATATACTAATTGGATATGCAAAAAATTGATCTTATCATAGAATATTGGCTGCTTGAGTGGAATATCGATGCACCAAATATGCTCATCACTACATCAGAGGAAAACGCAACCGAAAATACACATAAGAAAGAGGATGAGCCAACAAGTACTCAAGATCAGGGCCAAGATACAAGAGAATAACAACAAGCTGTTGATTTTCTAGCAGGAGAGAAAAGAAAGAATCCTGACACAGCCGTACTAGAAGGAGCGCAAAGAAAGAAACATAAGGAAAATAAGGCTCCGCTCGATGCGTAGTTGCATGATGATGATTATGAAGTATTGCGTAGATGCGTACTAGAACATGAAATGCCTATCATACTAGCTGAAGCACATTTAGGTGTATCTGAAGGACACTACGTAGGAAGAGCTACTGCGCATAAAATTTTGAGATCAGGATTATGGTGGCCTATGATACACAAAGATTAAAAAAAATTTGCCAAAATTGCGATGTATGCCAAAGAACATGAAAGCCATTTCATAGAGATGAGATTCCATTGCTGCCAAAACTAACATTTCAAGCCTTTGATAAATGGGCTATTAAGTTTGTGGGACCTATTAACCCAGTAGGGAAGAGAAATAGCTCAAGATACATCATCATAGCTACAAATTATATAACCAGATGGGCAGAGGAAAAACCATTAAGGGACTGTAGCGCAGTTACCGTCGTGCAGTTCATTTTTGAGAACATTTTGACAAGGTTTGGATGTCCAAAGATTCTAATGAGTGATTAGGGAACCCATTTCCTGAATATAACTATTGAAGCCCTAACATCAGAATTTCAGATCTACCATCAGAATTTCAGATCTACCATCAGAAGAGCACACCATATGATCCACAAGCTAATGGCACTGTAGAATCCTTTAATAAAGTATTGGAGAATGCATTGACCAAGGTATGCAATATAAACATGGATGATTGGGATCTTAGGATGCCAACAATATTATGGGAATATAGAACAACTTGTAAGAAGTTTATAGGTCACACATCTTTCTGATTAACATATGGACATAAAGCTGTCATGCCCATGGAATACATAGTACCAAGAT